>VZSR01001014.1:383037-414797 GCA_013398615.1 Brachypodius melanocephalos | reverse complement strand
CAGGGATGTTGGCTGGATTGGGACACTCTGGCGCCTTCCCACCGGCCCGTGGGTCCCGTGAGCCTCAGCAAGTCCCCGTGGGGATGGGGATGGAGCTGAGTGCTCAGTGGGTTCTTTATTCCCCTCGCCCGGAGCCGGGGTGTCCGCAGTGGGAAAGAAAAAGGCTCAGGAACATCAAGCGGTTCCCACGAGCCCCCGCCCGGCGCGGGGGTCACATGAAGCACCGGGAACGTCTCGGGAGATAAAGAGGCTTTGTGGGGCTGGGAGCCGCAGTGGGGGCCGCCACATACTCCCTGATCAGCCACAGAGCTGCCCCGGGCGGGCATGGTCCCATCTCCTGCCGGATCACCCGATGTGGCCTTCCCTGTCATCCTGTGCGAGCTCTGGGATAGACATGGCACGAGCAGAGCACCGGCATCCCAAACGCTCTGCGGCACGGGCTGGGCTCAGCAGCTCTCACCTGCCCCGAGGGGAAGGAAGGAGGGATGGAGGTGCTTTCAAGGTGGACAAAGGCTCTTTTGAAAGCTCTGGATTGTTGGAAGTGGGATGTAGGGGAGAAACACCGAGAGCGGAGGTTCCTCCCATGGCATTGTGAGGGTTCAGAGCAGTGGATATGTGAGTGATAAATAAGTTGTTTTAATTTCTCCTCTGCCCGACAGGCCCCTTGACAGCCTCTCCTGCTCCCGGCTGCTCCAAAGGCTTTAACAACTCCATGGAGGAGCAGTCAGAGGGGCAGGACCAAGAGCTGTAACTGGGACACTTGGGCTGCAGCTCCAGGGGAAACCTGGGATTAAAGAAACAAACCCTTCCCGTCGCACAGGAAAGGCAGGATCTGACTCAGGCATCTGGGAATGGGCAGGACAGAAACAGCAATTTGGGCACACAATGGGCTTAGCTCAGCCTTTGCCATCAGCCCAGCCTTTGCTTTGTGCTACTCTGGGCTTCACTCCCATCGTGGCCTGAACTCAAGCAGAGCGTAATTTTCATCACTGAGAGCACAGAGGGAATTTTGATCCTTTCAGGGACCTTCTCCCCCAGTTTACCAAGAGCCACATCCCAAACAGGCCTTTTCCAACTCCAGTTTAGATTTCAACAGCACAGAAAACCATGAGTGCCACTGGAGTTTGGCTCCAGGGCAGACCAGGGTTTGCTCCTCTCTCAGCTTTGCTTTTCCTCACCCCAGGCATCCCCAGGGTGCTGATGTGCTGGAGCCTGCTGCAGACCTGCTGCCCTGGCTCTGGCTCCACTGGTTTCGGGAGGTTTGGGGTTCTTCCCCCAAGTGCCAACCATGGTGGGAGCCAGGGGAGTTCTGGGTTCACAGAAGGATCCAGGAGCAGTGTTTTTAGGGGTCTGTCTCACTGAGATTTTTCACTGGTGCAGCTCAGGTTCAGCCCAGCTCCTGTGTCTGATGGAGACCAGCAGGATTTGCTGCTTCCTTTGAAGACAGTTCCATTCCTCTGCAAGCCAGTGCCCCCTCAGCCACAGTTGTCTCTCGCTGCCAGAACCTGCCTGTGAGGACACTGTGGGGAACCCCAGAGCAAGGAAACCCAGCTTGGAGCACAGGATAGAGGGGACATGGGGACTCAGGGAGGGCTGGTCTGGTCCTTTTGGGGACAGTTGGATTGGGAAGCTTTGGAAGTGGAGAGGGCTTAGTGATGGACTTCAGCGTCATCTTCCCCTCCTCTTCCCCCGCTTTGTTCCAGAAATAAATTAAAAGCTCTCCCTCCAGGAAATTAAAAATTATTTAAGAAGACTGAGCTCAGGACTTGATGCGCTGGGGTTTTGGAGCTGGGGACTCTAGGCTTGGAAGGGAGATGGGTGCTGGGGTGATCCACTGGAGCTTCTCCAGAAGGCACTGGCACCAGATTACTTCACCAGGGCCATTTCCTGGGGCCTGGATGCCATGCCCTTCCCTGGCCTCAGCACCTCTCCTGGCTGGGGGAGCCTCTGTGACCTTGCACCAGCAGAGACCTGGTGCCATCACAGGGCCATGCCAGAGATGGGTGCGTGGCTCTGGCCATGGCAATCATCCTTCAATCCCAGGGCCCAGCTCCCCTCTCCCTGCTCTCATCCTGCTCAGGGCAGCCGCCGTCTGCTTCTGATCTGCCGTGCGTCCCGCTAACCACTGCAACGTGCCACAGGCTGCAATCAAATTGGTCCCAGAAGGAGCCCTGGCACTTGGCCCTGTGCCTGCATGATATCAGCCCCATGTCATGGCCACAGCTGGTCCCGACCCCTCTTCTGGGAAGGAGGCAGCGGAGTTCAAACCTGCCCAAAGCAAGATGGGCTGGGGATGCCTTGCTGGGAGCTGGGTGCAGGAGCAGGCGAGTGCTGGTGCTGCTGCTCCTCAGGTTCTGCCTGCAGCCCCCCTGCCCTCTGCACAGACACACCCTGAGGATCCCATCATGTCCCTGAGAGCATTTTCCAAATGCTCCTGGAGCTCTGGCAGCCTTGGGGCTGTGACCATTCCCTGGGAAGCCTGTTCAGTGCTCCACCACCTTCTCGGGATAGAACCTTTTCCTGACAGCCAACCTAAACCTCCCAGTGATGCTCGGATGGGCTCACACTGGGATCTTCAAGCCTTGAGCACTCCAGCAGCAGCTCAGGTCACAGCTCATCCAGAAGCCACCATCCCACTCATGGGCTCATCTTGGTATCCCAGTGCTGAGATGGGTATCTTGTCCCGAAAGAGTTAAGGGCGAAACATTGCAAATACAGAAAAAAAGGGAAAAAAAAATTACAAAAGAAAAAAGTACCCTGAACCACATGCGACCTAACCTCCCCAGCGGCTCATCTGAGTTTAATAATGGAGGAGGGAAATCTCCCAAAAAGCTCTCAGAGAAATTAAAGTAAACAGTGTGCTGACCTCCAGCCTGCACTGCCCCGACACTGACTCGCTGGCCACGGCACTCTGCGTTCCCTGGCATTCCCTGTAATTGTAAACACATTCGGGTAAATACAAGGGGAGGAGGTTGAGAGGGTTCTGGGGAAGCAGCTGTCCCCATAGCCAGATGAAACTCGGGCTGAGCATTGGGTCAAAGCCATGGGTGATGTCTCTGGGCAATGTGGCCATGGATGTCCCTGTCTGTGAGGGCTGTGAGGATTCAGGTCCAATGCTGCCAGTGGGAACAGGAGCCACTGGGACCACCATGCTGCCCCGTGACTGCAGAGCTGGGGCTGGAAAACCTCGTGTTGGGAGCAGTGGCAGGTCCTGCAGATGGAAAGAGGAGGAGGAGGATGCTATTAACAGGTTTGTCCTCTTGGCCTCACAAAATTTAAAAACAACGCTTTTATTTTCATAGATCCATAGGTCATTTTTTTAGGCTGAGGAAAAGAAAAGCAACCCCAGGCTGTACAAGTGTTCCTCTCTGGAGAGGGGCCGGAAAAGCCGCTGGTCTGGAGGGAAGAAGCATCACTGCCAGCCCAGCCCCATCCCTGGCCTTGCTCCATCCTCAGCCCCAGCCCCAGCTCTCACGAGCACCATCCCATGGCCTGCATTTCTCACAGGATTTTCTGGGGAAGACACCACTTGAAGGCTGGGGAAGGGGCAGAGGGGGCTGGATCCAGGTGACCTCATTCCCTTATCCATAGCCCCGGCCCCTGCCCCATCCCACTGCCTGTTTTCTACCTGTAACTCGAATTCCTTTTCAATCAGAATCAAAAGCAGTGGCAGATGCACTGTATTTGGTGAAAAAATGCCAGGAATCTTCAGGCAGATTGGATTTCAGAGGAGCTGTGGGTCCCACGGAGCCCAGGCCGTTTGCACCAGACCGGAGGTCAGAGCCTGCTCACTGCAGCAGCTCTCAGCCCAAGAATCAGCTTTTTGGGTAGCACCGGGAGGAGAAGGAGTGGAGGAAAGGGCTGCGGGTCCGGGGAGCTCAGCGGAGGTGGGACCCTCCCGCCGGAGCCAGCAGTGATGGGAACATTGGGGACACGCAGCTCTGTTACTCAGAGGGGACAGACAACCCCTTGCCAAAACACTCATTCTGAGGAGGAATTTCCTTACTCTTTGCTTTCCTAAACCCCCCCCAAAAATGGTTTTCTCTCGGCCAAGGTAGCAGGGCTCTGCCAGGGGAGCGGGGCTGGCTCCCGTTGACGTTTCCTCTGCGGTTTATCCGCTGCTGAGCCACAAAAGCGGAATATTGCTGCCGACTCCACCCCTTCCATCAGACCAGGACCCAAAAAATCACCATTTCCTCTTGGCCTGTGAATCACTAATAAACTCCAGACAGAAAGGTCCGATTAGGAAATTGTTTGGGAAATGGAAAGGAAGGGGGAGGGACGAGCGCTGGCCGCAGCCGGAGCCTCTGGGTGACTTTGCCCCTCGGCGTCACCTCCCAGAGCCGCGGGCGGGTCCCTGCCTTAGGGTCCCCAAATCAGCTCCAGCCACACTCCCAACCCCGTCTGGCTGCAGGCAGAGCTCTCCAGTGGACGGATCACTCTCTCTCTCTGTAAGGATTTGGAGATGAAAAACTCAGTGTACAATGAAACATATATTTTTTTCATTTTATCACCGTCCCTTGGCTGTTCTGAGCCCGCGGCACGCAGGGAAACATTCCCGCGAGATCTTCATTAGGGTGTCCCTGGAAGGGACAATGGGGTCAGTAACTGGGAAGGGGATGTGTAACATGGGCTGCAGCCCCGACCCCTCGGCAACCACGGGACCGTCCTGTCCCTTCCTGCTGTGACGGCCACGCAGCTCCCAGCACCCCCCCAAGTGCTGCACACTTGCTCTGACACAGAAAGGCTCCACATTTGGACCTCATAACACAGAAAAAACGTCAGGATTTTGAAGTTTCAGCCTTGGACCCAAATCTGATACATTCCAGAAATGCCTTAATTTATCCCTTTGTCACAACATTCAATAAAAGGTTTCATTTCAGCTGCGCTGCTTTGATTAATAACTGTAACAGATTCTAACCTGAAGGAATCCTCTGATATTGTGTCCATGGAAATTAAATGTTTGATTGCACATAGTCAGGATTTTCTGATGTGGAAACAGTTCCACTAGAGAACTTTGAACAAGCTCTAATCAAGAAACAGTTTTAGTTATTTTTCGTTCACTTATAACAAGTCAAAACATCTGTTAAAAATTCAATCAGAGCACAACTATCTAAAAAAAAATTAAAATTTGGGGTGTAAAATGAAATTACTATCCAGGTGGGATGGCTGGATGTGGGGTCAACCTGGCCAGCACAGGCTGTGAGGAGCAGGGTCCCCATGGGGAGTCCCACAGCCCATCCCCTGCTGCCCAGGCATCATCCAGGTGCCACTGTGCTTGTCCCTGTGCCCCTGTGAGCTCCACACCACCAGCACCTGCCACAGCAACCTGGGGATGGTGGCAATGGCCACTGAGGCAGCAGGAGCCACTTGGCATCCCCACAACAGAAAAATGGAGCAGAAGGTGCCTTTTGGGCTGATGAGGATGTTTTCCATATGCTTGAAATCCTCTGTGCTTTTAGTAAAAATGGAAATACTGGGATTTCCATTGTCTGGGTACGTTTTCCTTTCTCTTTCTTCCACTTCCACTTGGCACGGCAAGGGGTTCATGTCTCCTTAAGCCATGGGAGAAGGCAGATGGATGGGAAGGAAGAGGGAAAACCAAAATCCCATAAGAATTTGGGAACAGGAGCACTTTTCCATGGGGGATCACGGCTGGCAACCGCTGCTATCGGCGCTGATCCCGGCTGTGCTGTGCCACAGGTGCCCCTGTGCCAGATGGGGAGCGGTGGCATATTTTTGAGGTCAGAAAGCAGAGTTTTTAGCAATTAGAGCGGCATGCCAAGATAAACCCTGGCTTCCTGGCAGATCCATTCCCATCAGCCATCATCCCAGCGAGACGGACCCCGGCGAGGGGCTCTGCTGGCGGGAACAGCCCGGCAAATTCTCTCTGCATGGGTGAAATTCCCTCCGCTACCGAGGTTATTATCTCCCAACAGGAACCAACAATATCCTTTCATTTAGGCACTAATTCGAACAATGTGCGCCACTGGCCGGGGGAGGAAGGGCGCTCGCTGCTCCAGAGCCTTTGAAAAATCCAGGCAGGAGCCAAACCAGAGGGAAAACAAAACCCTGGGATGATGCAAGTGGCTCAGCAAGGCAGGGCCAGGACCAGAACTGTTGCTGGTGCCTCAGGCTGCAGCCATGATGCTGGAAATACGGTGCTGCCAGTGCAGGGCATGGCACAGGGGCATGCAGGGCACCAGGCACCTTTCTCCCAGCTCCTATCCAGGGAATGTCATCCTTCAGGCTGTGCTGGAGCCAGGAACCCCATCCATGGGGATTTTGCCACCTGGCAAAGTCACTTTCTTCACTTAAACACTGTGTCCAGCCTCGCAATTCCAATTCCCACTGGGCAGGAGGATGCAGTTCTGAACTTCTTATACCACAAAGCTCACATGAGGCACCAGGAGAAGCTGCACTGTATAACTGAGAAGGGTGAAAACATCCTAATTTCTGTTTTTCAGGAGCAAACAGGACAAACACAGATGGGGAAGGCAGCCCTCACCAAGTGGAGCTCTTCCATCACCACTTCAAGCACCCAGGGGCTGGTGGCCATGTCCCATGGGCTGTGCCCACCTTACTCAGTGTGGTTTGTGATGGGACAAGTGTGATTTGGAATTGCTCCTCAACAGGGATCTCTGCTGGCACATGTCTGACAGAAGCAACCCCATCTTCATTCTCATCCTCATCCCCGCTCCCATCCTATTCCATCCCATTCTCATCTCCATCTCCATCCTCATTCCTGACCTCATCCCCACCTCCAAGTGCCTTTTGGGATGCAGCCTCCCATTCCCCACTGGCTGTCTCAGTGCTGATGCCTCCTGGGCACACCTCACAGGAGTTTCCGGGGAATATGGGGGGATTCTCACATATTTCCTCTTTGAGTGCTGCTGTCATGAATATTTGCTCCCATGTGGGGAGAGCAGGCACATTCCCCAACAGGGATATCAGTTGGAACATCATCTAATTGATTACATGGAAATCGCTGCTGGTGGAAAGG
This sequence comes from Brachypodius melanocephalos, assembly GCA_013398615.1. NCBI lineage: Eukaryota > Metazoa > Chordata > Aves > Passeriformes > Pycnonotidae > Brachypodius > Brachypodius melanocephalos. The sequence goes on along the minus strand of VZSR01001014.1, from coordinate 407,794 downwards.
GAAGCCCTTGCCTTGCTCCCGGTGAATTAATTTTGCTTTTGCCATTCTTGGCTGTGCTCAATTAATCTTGTTGGAGTGATAAAATTTTAGCTCACACTTCACTCACGGGAGGCTCCTGGAGCCAGGAGGTTGGTTACTCACAGAATAGAATCATGGAATATCCTGAGTTGGAAAGGATCCACAAGGATCATCGAGTCCAACTCCTGGCCCTGCACAGGACACCCCAACAACCCCACCCTGTGCCAGAGAGCTTTGTCCAAACACTTCTGGAGCTCTGGCAGCCTTGGGGCTGTGACCATTCCCTGGGGAGCCTGGTCAGTGCCCTGCACCCCGTGGGGGAAGAACCTTCTCTTGATATCCAACATAATTCTTCCAGCGATGATGGGATGAGCTCAACAAGGTGCTTTCCTGGCCACAAGCACTCCAGCACCAGCCCACCCAGCACACAGGTCACCCAGGAGCCACCACCGCAGCAGGTTCAACCCAGGCTGAGTGGGACTCCGGGGTTCTGTCCCTGCCGGAGGGACCGGGGCCACCGGGATGCAGGATGCTGCTTCAGGAGCTTCAGGAGCCTGGGCTGGCCGAGACAAAGAGCGGCGGCCCCCGGCAGCTGGCGAGGGGGGACGTAATCCCACAAAAGTCCTGCTCCGGGGGGCTCAGCGGGAGAGGTGAGGGACACGCCGCCGAGCCCCCGCCGCCGCTGCCCCACTATTGACTGCCTAAACAGTTCTTTGGTGATTACAATGTAAATATAGCTTTTCATGGAGTAAAGGCCTTTTATGGGATCCACACACACTTAACCACTTAACCCCGGCGACAAAAAGAGCAGTGAATGAGCTGTTTAGAGGCTGCTCGTGCAGAAAAGCGGGGCCTGAATAGGATTTGGGGATCTCTGTGTATCAATTGCTATGCTCTGGGGGCCCTCAATGGGGCTTCAGCGTTCGAGCATGTGCCAAAGGGCTCCGTGGGTACGGATGGGGTGTCGAAAAAAAAAAAAAAAAGAAAAAAAAAAGAAAAAAAAAAGCAGCTGCTTCTCTTTAATAAAACAATGATTTATTCATAGCAACTTGGGGAACGGGCAGAGGGACACAAGGACGTGCCAAATTGATGCTCATCCTGCTCCACACTCCATAGAGGCTGAGGGGATGAGCCTGCCTGGGGAGCAGGAGGCATGGAAACTCCTGGAGCAGCCCCTGGGGACCTCCAGGGCAGCCCACAGGGACCCCAGAGCAGCCCAGGTGGCAGAACCAGGTCCCACTACAGCCCCAGCCAGGTGATGAGGGTGTCCCTGTGGCTCCACTTCCTCACCCCAAGTACTTTTGGGGAGAATACGAGCTGGGGGTGTTGGGGACACCTCTCTGCTGTTCCTCTGCCACAAGGACACCTTTGCAGTTGATGTCACCCCAGCCCAGATGCAGCAGTGGGGCCACGCAGGGGCTGACATGAGGCTCAGCCTGAGATCCCCCATGTCCAGGACTGAGCATTTTGGGCTGGGAGCAGGGAACAGTGCCCAGGGAAAAGTCAGGGGTGCAGGCACCCCTGAACGGCCACTTGGCATCTGTGGCAGGAAAGTGGCATTGAGGGACACTGGTGGGTCCTGTCCCCAAGTTGTCAGGCCACAAATGGGATCATACCAAGAGCCCGCCAGGCTGATGAGGCACAGACTGAGTCTGGCCACGGCCCTATTTTTAGGCCTGTGCAGATGGAGGGATGAAAGCAGAGGGGGAGGCAGGGCAGGAATGGGAATGAAAGACAAACAAACGCCAAGCAGATGTTGGGAGCAGGGTTCTTCCCCTTGCAGGATGTGCGCGTGGCTCCCGGCAACACCGGCTCAGCCAGCCCCGACCCCAGAGCTGGGGGACCGTGGGGGACCAGGGCAGATCAATGTCCCCTCCTGGTTGTTCCCCATGGCTGGGGATCATGCTGGCCCCCAAGGGAGTGGGACACCATCAGCCCCATGCCCTCAGTAGTGGCCCTGCCAAAATTTGTGTGAGGGTTTTGCTGTAAGGTGCTGCATTTTGAATTAAAAACACCCCGTGGCCACTGTGGCACAGCTGTTGGGATGGAACTGTGGCTTTAGGGAGTGGATCCAATACCTGGCTCACCTCCCAGCCTCACCAGACTGGGGTCATCACCAGCACCACCATGGGATTTGGCTTGGCATCTCCAGTTTCCATTCAAGCTGGAGACTCCAGCAGTGTCACTCACAGCCTTTTAGCAGGAGCCACGGGCAAGGCTCAGCCACTGGGACAAATCCCAGCCCTCAAGGCTTGACTTGGTGCTGGCTGTGGGGTACCAAACCCACCTCGTCCAGCCCTGCCTTTGCCCCTGCAGATGTCCAGGGCTCTGATGACATCTAATCTTCCCTTCTTTCCTTTTATTTCCCTTTGCAGTGTAGGAAAGGGATGGAGCAACCACTGTGGGTCAGGCTGGGAGCTGGTTGCAGTCACACCTCAGGAGATGTTATCATACTTTGGGGCTCTTCTCATCCCATCTCTGAAGATCACACACCCTCAGCAAATCTGTAGGTGGAGCAAAGGACACCCAAAGCAGCCCAGTGCTGCCTGTGAGCTCATCCTGGATGCCTCCCTTGGAAATTTGCACTGTGAGCATCGCCCTCACCTCATGCAAAACAGGGACCACATGATGGAGGGTTTAATTGCCTGTTGATTTAATTATCTTCTTACAGCAGTGGCCAGACATGTTGGCGTTGCCTTTGGTTGGAGGGTCTGTGCTGGAAGTGGAGGAGCTGGGATGTGCATCCTGCTGGGAATGCTGGCTGTGGTCACCACGGCTCTGCCACAGAGCTCAGATGGGATGGGATGGGAGATGAGAGGCTGCTGAGAGAGGCTCATTGGGGCACCCCAAGGCTGCCAGCCAGGGGGCTCAGGGTGTCTCAATGAGCCACAGCAATGTCCCTTTCCAGCACAGTGCCAGCCTGGAGCTGGGACTGGGAAAAAGCCAGCCCAAGTGGCAGCTCCTGAACTTCATGTTCCCAGGCACAATTAGGCCCCTCTGCCCCATCCAGGCTCACTGAGGAGCAGGTGGAAGGAAGGAAAAGCCATTTTTTTCTCTAATCTGGTGGTTATTTGGGAACAGATGAGGGCTTCCTTCAGGCTTCATGTAAAGTAGGAATGTGGAAATGCCACCTCTGGATCCTGAGCCACCAGAAAGATGGCATTAGAGCCTTGGTGGTTAATTATTCTTGCTGCACAGAAATGAGTGTCTGGGAAGTAGCAACTGGGAATTGGGCAGTGCAGGAAGATGCTGCAGGGCAGGCCTGTGTCCCCCTCCAGCTGGGACCTTGGGGCTGAACCTGGCCTGGCACAGCAGTCACAGCCAGCCATGCCACGATGGACTGAGACCTCTGGGCTCTGTGCAGCATCCCCGTGGCAAAGGTGAGGGCTGGGATACCACAGGTGGCTTTTAGGGTGTGAGGACACACGTGAACGTGCCCCTTGGATACTGATCTCCCGTGGCCATGTGCACAAACACCATCAAATATTGAAAATCAATGGGCCACTGCAAGGGAAGCAGCACAGAGCGTGTTGCATGAAAACAGCCCTGAGGAGCAGAGAAAAATATTAGCTAAAAATAAAATTAATCTCTTGCAAATCTGTAAGATTTGCTGATCCCCCTCCCCCCCACCACACCCTGCAATCTTTTATGTAGTTTTCTTTAATTACAGCTGGTTTAGATCTCTGCTGCCTGGAGAAGCAGAGCTGGAGTCAGCCCTAAATAGGGCTTCTGAATGATACAAGAGAAAATAACAACCCCCAAGGACTGAACGTCTGTCTGCACGGAGCATGTGCAGTGCTGGAATTAATATTAATGACTAATAGTTAATACAGAATGAAACTTCTGCTTTACAGGTCACCCACTAAACCTTGCAAGGTCTCACAGAGCTGTTTTCTGTGCCATGAGCTTGTCTGGACTCTGCACAGGCAGGAGCACCCCTCCTGCCCTGGGGCACAGGGAAGGTCAATGGCTGGGGCTGCCCCAGGCTCAGCTCTTGGGAATACAGCAGCAGCCAGGGTGTCCAACCCATTAGTAACTCAGGGCTCTTGCTTTTATTGCATTTCTTTTTTATTTCTGTATTTCTTCCATTATTTATTCCCTTTCAGCCATCCATGGTGCTCTCCATTGCCTGTTTTTCCTTTTCCAACCAGAAAACCCAAAAGAGAAAAAAACAGACACCAAAACCTGTCAGCTGCTCTGCTCTTAAACCCAACTGAAACATTTATTTAGGCCCAAAAACCCACCCATCCATCACTGGGGAAGGGATGCACCAGGCAATGAGCAGAATGAAAGCCAGGGAGGGTAAATAATTGTGACATGGCTGCTCTGGAAGACACCCCCGTGGGTGCCTGGGGGTCTTTTTGTCCTTTAACCCTCATAATGGGTCTGAGACAACTGATTAGAGGCCCGGGACAGATGAGGTGCAGAGCTCACATGGTGAGTGCTCACCAAACCTGCTCCACGCTGCCTTTCATGTGTCCACTCCAACATAATTTTTCACACGTTGGAAATACAGATGATTTTAGCCTGGGTCCATCTGGTTTCCCAAATAACCTGTCTATTTGATAAATAACATAAATTAAATTAGACAAGACAAACAAATAGGTTTTTTTCTCTCCCCTTTTCAGTCTCTTGGCAAAAAAGGGAAAGAGAACATAATTCAGTGTGTGCCTTGAGCCCTGAGGAGCTGCGTGGTGGCGGGAGCTGGGATTATAAACGTGTCTGCAATGTCAACCTTTACGATGCACCTAAGGCCACTCCTCCCTCTGCTTTTAAGTCCTTTTAAAAAAAGTCTTCATTATCATTTGGGTTCCCAAAAGCTCGTTCTCTGTGCAAAGTCAGCAGATAATGTTGTGTATTAGCAGCGCTGATCTTATCAAGGCTTCTGTGGTGCAGTCAAGAATCAGGAATCAGAGCCCGTGGGTTTTATTCCTCCTGTGCCCTGTGTGGGGAAGGGAAACTGAGGCACAGAGGTGCTATTATTAGTTACCCAATTCAATCCTAGGCTGCAGCCATTTCTGCACCAAAGTCAAACCCAAACATCGCTGATCACAACTCTCAGCGGTAACTCCTCCAAGTTATCCCGAGGCAGTTAGGGAAGAAAAAAGGGAGGGAAGAAGTGGAATCAGCTCTTCCTTCAGCCCAGGATAGCCCTGCAGACACCATTTCACAGAACCACTGAGGTTGGAAAAGACCTCCAGGATCATCAAGTCCAAGTTTTGAGCAGCTTCTGCTCAGGCTGAGCTGCAGCAGAGCCTGGATGCAGGACCCTCATCCCCACCCCTTACCACCCTGAGCCATTCCCTCCTTCCCAGAGACTCTTGGCACTTCCAGCAGCAACAAGGGAGGATTTTTCTCCCCGTTAGCACAGCAGCCTCATGTCCGGGCCAGGAGGGAAGAGCTGAATCAATACCTGAAAATGAGAAGGCAGAGCTGAGTTAATGTGCCAGACAGGAGCAGGGGGCAGCCCTGGAAAAGCTGGAGCCAGGAGATGGATGGGAGCAGGACAGGAGCAGAGGTGAGGGTCAGGTCCAAGCCCCCAGCTCTGCCACAATGACAGAAGCAGTATCTTAGCACATGGCTCCACTCTCCCACTGATATTCCAGCTCCCACAGAACCTGTCCTTGGCCTCCTCCCATTGCTGCCTGGCATGGAATTTGCTCCCAGGCAAGGAATTTTTAGGGTGCAATGCAGAGCTTCCAGTAGCAACTCACAAACCCTGAACTACTGCAAAGTTGTTGTGGGGGAAATGCAGCCAGAAACCTTCCCCTTCCATGTATTTCAATTTATAAGGCTTTTTAGGCTCAACAGTAGTTTTGTACCCTTGGCTCTGGAACAAGGAAAATGTATCTGAAAGGGAAAATTCTACAGGATAAGTGAAATAAAAGCCATAATTATGGCTAGTAGCATGTGCTGAGAAGAAGCCAGGAAACCACCAGGACTCAGCCAGCCCTCTAAAAGTGCTCTTCAAGCTACCACTTTCTAATGCAAAAATGTAGCAATTATAGGTCTCTATAAATTTAATCCCTTGCAATGCCAGAGCATGGAAAACGGCAAGAATTTCCCCTGGAGTCAAGACACAGTTTAAGCTTTAATGATTTTGCTTTGCCCCTGTGCCAGAGCAAGCATATTCTCTTGCTGCGCTCTAGTGGCAGAGCGGGAACAAAATTCAGGGAAAATGCCCAAGTTTGGAGCTTGAATGTTTTGACCCAACAAATCTGTGCAGAATTAGTACAACTTTCATATCTGTGAAATATTGATAAAGAATTAAGTGGGTGTTCAGAAGTCTTTTAGTTACACGGTCCTTCAAGAAAAGTCCGATAATGAAGAAGGTCATTCCTCTTCCCTCCCATCCCAAACTCAGGTACACTAATCATTAGAATTGCTGCAGTGAACAGAAATAGACACTACTTCTTAAGACAAGGATAAAGGAAGTTTTGTCTAGGAACTAAAAAAATCCAAAACTATTGAAGCAGGAAAAAAACATTCTTCAGGCCAAGAATTTTATGCAAACACAAGTGGAAGACTTGAGGAGTTGAAAATCCACACTCCAATAAACACAATGGGTTGTTTTTGTTGTATTCCAATATTATTGCAGCTGTTCCTAGTGAAGGGCTGAGTCGTGGCTACAAAAAAAAGAGGCACCAAGGAAAAAATAAACATCAACAGAAATAAAAAACATTGGGGGGAAAAACCCCAAGACGTATACAAGTGAGTGAAACCCTATAAATCAATTCTAACTGACTCCAAAATTAAAACCATGTTTTATTGTAAAGTTGCACTTCGATTAGTACCACAATTCTTTATAACATACTGTACAATAAAATATTTTACACACAGCACACCGGACGTGTGCTCACAATGTTACAAAATTTACAGCTAAGACACTTCAAGTATGTGACAGTCCAAAGATGTCTTGGAGCAGGACCCTGTGGCACCATTATCTGCTCTCCAACGTGTTCAACTTGTGATCAGAAACATCAGGAATGCTGGACACTTTGGTTCAAGTTTCTTTCACATTGTTTAGAAGAGTTGTGAATGATGGTTCCTTATACATGCCCTCATTCTAGAGCAGCCCTTTCCTTACTGGCTGCTCAGTAATGGGTAGTTTCTCTTGGATGAGTGCAGCTTCCATGAAAACAGTAGAATGGATGGTTAAAGATAGCCTGAAGTTGGGCAAATCAAAGCAGGCCCAGCAACTTCCCCCACCAATGCAAATAACCCCCCCCAAATCTCCTTTTCATCTCCCACATGTTACTCACATTCTTCCCTCTCCACACACTCATCCATCTGCAAGTTTAAGGACATCAACAGCAATAAAAACTTAGAAAGAAACCCTTCTCATATTGCCTCAGAAGAGACTGGGACCCTTTCCACAAAGTAAACATTTCAAGGATAAATTAGAGCTTCTTAAAAGGTGAAGCTTAATAAATGCTCAACATTAAAGAAAATAAGACACTGGAGGGAGCCACAGCTTTGTGCTGCAAGTGTAAACAAGTGTCCTGCCACAGCCAACACTGCTTCATTCTTTCCCACAGCTGTAGAAATTCCTCTTTTATTGTGCTTTCAGCTACCTGAGGTATTTCCTTGTCACACAAATGGCATTTCCAGGTGGAACTGATACCTCTGCAGCACCTGTGAGGACAGCCCACAGCAGTGGAAGTTTCCTTAAAGCTTGGGAAAGACCAAGTCACCATTTCATTCCAAACCAGGAATGGATTTTGTGCTCTTATTTGCCACAGAGGAGTGAGAAAAAACAAAGCACAAAACCACTGCCTGGAAATTACTGGAACTTGTGAATGAGGTGGCAGCCATTTGTTTCCCTGCTTGGTGATTTCTGGCAGATTGGCAAAATAAACTGCAGCTGGCAAAGTGGAGACACAACCTCTGGCTCCAAACAGGAATATTCAGCTCTCCAAGTACTGGAAAATGCTTCTGCTTTGACTGGTTTCTTCTGAGCTTTCTACCCTGGGCCGTTTTGCTGCTGATGTTATTGCTGCAGAAGGGCCTCTCTTCTTCACCTAAGGGCAGTCAAATACATTAGAATATAACAACAACAACAAAAAAGTTTAAATTCTGAGTTATGAGAGAAATATTTGTGTGACAGCACATAAGGAATACTTAAGACAGCAGTGCTCTTAACTGCCTGGCAGACTTCAGTGCCTGTATATTCAAATAACTCCACAACTGGCAGCATCTGCTACCCAAATCTTTACCTGAGGTTTTGATTTCTCCTTTGCCTCTTCACTCTTCTCTGGTGAAAGTGTATGAAAAACAAAATTCCTTGAATTTCGAGGGGCATTTGGATTAAGATCTGACATAGCTGCCAGCTTCTGAAGGACAGCTTTAGGTCTGTTCAAGAGTGACCCATTTTTTATCTGAAAGGCAAAGGAAAGCTGCATTAAACCACTCTCAGGAAACAAGGCAGGTTGCTTAGTTAAGTTACTCTTCAGAGAAAATCTACTCTCTACTCTCATGTTTCAACAACACAAACCAGGAATTCAGGGGCAGATGACTTGGCTGTGTTGGGAAATGCCATTTTTGAGGATTGGTACCCACCTGGATGTCACCAGCAGGCTTGAAGGCTTCAAACGGGTTCCTGGGTAACAGAGTTGTGTCTTGTGCCACCACTGCTGGGCTGGCTGGCAGAGACATGGGGGAAAGATCAGTTTTTGAACTATTTCTCTCTCTTCTGTTGTCACTTCAATAAAAATCAAACTCACCTTTCTTCTGTAGGGACTTGACAGTCACTTTTTTTGCCAGCTTCATGAATTCACTGTTTCCACCAATTTCTTCTTCCTCCTCCTCCTCCTGCTCTTTATTTTTTTCCTTCTGTAGCAGAGAGAAGATAATTGAAAAAATTCATATTACAAATGGACATTTCATTCAGTATTTTAAATAGAGTAATTATTTTCTTTATGTAAACTAATTTTTATTTACTTTCTACTGTAAGAGGCTATTGTAATTTCTTAGATACTTCATCATCCTTGTTCTATTAATGAACAGCATTACGTTCAGTTGAGAAATCTGACCTAATACTGAAGTTTAATTTGAGGAATAAACAATTTCACATCCAGCAATGATACAGAGATTGAGCAAGCCTTTCTGGCAGCTCACCAGTACCTGCTCACGAAGCCACTGCTCTCGCTCAAATCGCTCCTTCCTCCACTTCACTTCTGTCTCATCAAACTCTTCGTTCTCCTCCTCATTATCTGAATCTCTCTGAAACATATCCATCTGTGAAGCAAAATCTAGGCAACAAAACAAGATAGTCAGCTATCAGTTTTGAAAGTGGAGGCTAGTAAAAAACAACAAAAAACCCCCAAACCAATCAAAGAAACATGGCAAAAAAACTCCAACCAAAGACAAAACCCAGAATCATCCTCCCTCAGTATTTATTCCTGAAATACCTTATTGTGGACCACTAAGTGCTTCTTTACACACACACAAGCTCTGTTTTCAATCCTCCTCCCCCTCTATTAACTCTGGATCACAGGTCACCTATGTTTTTCCATCTGAACCTCCTGGTCCTGCCCGGGCCATCGCTGTGCAGGTCCCCATCCAGCAGGTACCTCTCCTGGTACAGCCGGAGCTGGCGCTTGTCATCGTCCAGCATCGCTTTCCTGCCAGCACAGGACACAGGGACAGGTTAGCTCAGGTTCTGTCCCACAGCCAGGGCCTCACACACCCAAAGATCTACTGATAATGGCACTGACATGTGGAATTTCTGTATTTGTTTTCCTAATTCCGCTTCATTTGGGAGCTCCTCATCGATGATCTCTTCTTCGTACTCGTTCAGGTCTTCACCGTCATACTCGTCCTCGCTTCCCACATCACTCCCCGATAGCTCTGCCTCCTCTTCCATGAAATCTTGAAGTTTTCTATGGAAAAAAAGTTAAAGAGTTCAGTTTGGGAGTGTAACAGGCATCACACAAATCTTCTGAAAGCAAGATTTATCTTCTGACGTAAAACAAACACATCTCCTGAGGATGTATCATAATTTCTCAAGTAATTTTTGGAAAGACCAAGCCTTGAGTTCTTGCACATTTACACAAATGGCCTGACATCATGTACCACTCCAAATCATTGTCATCCACCAGATTCCGAAGACGATGGCAATAATGCTGTGTTTTACTTCCTAGATGTCAACTCTGTTTTACTTGCTAGAACAAGTAAGATCTTAAGACATGAGGAATGACAACAATATTCTTGCACCCCTTTTTTTGCCAAAAAAAAAAAAAAAAAAAAGTTGCACTACTTTTATTGTGGTTTTTTGATTTTCATCTGCAATGAAAATTATTAGGGAAATCACCTATAACCCACAAGCAACACAGTTAAATTAATGTGACGTGATAGTACCAAAGTAAAAAAAACCCAGACCATATAAATATCTGCTGGAAAGGGAATAATTCCAAACTTAATTTCTAGTACTATTAATATTCTATTCTCTTTGGTAATTAAAATCTTAAAAACTAATTACAATTTTTTCTTCAAGCCTGGTCTATGTCTCAGCAGTTCTTCCTCTTCATCACTCATTTCTGCTTCTTCGGCAGTACTATCTTCACCTTTTTCATCCTGTCAAAGAGAAAGTTTTCAGAAATAAGAATTTTTTGAGAGTGGATTGCTTTGTCATGACAGACTTGTCTATTCTTCAATTAACAAGACACTAAAACATCAGGCATATTTCAGAGGATTTGCATTTTTCACTGTATCATTATACTAGAGAGATCTTTTAAATGATCCATTTGCTCTGAAAAATGTTTCAGTAGCTTGTTATGGAAGTTGTGGTACTTTGCATTGATGGATATATTAAAAACCTAGGAAGATAAATGGAATTATCCGTTTTATCCAGCAGCTGCCTGGCTCCATCAGTTCACACCTCTTCACTTGCAAAGGCCTCATCATCTGTTAAAAGCTGAAAACCACCAAGTTCTTCTGGTTCCTCCTCTTCTTCCTCTTCTCTAGGGAAAACACAAATGGGAGAAAGGCATTTTCATTTTACCTCCAGGAAATGAAGGCAAAATTTCAATGCCCACCTCAGCTACTATCAGGCAATTCCCTGTGAGTGCTCAGAGCTACAATCTGCCAGCAGCATTTAGCAATAAATGCCCCAAATCCCCATTAGAGTTGATGTTTTAAGTCTTCAGGTCTTCACTGGCAGAAACCGTGGGACAAGCACTAATTTCTTATTTTTCCCCCCTCTCAAATTCCTCTTGGATCCCCCTAACTTTCCCACTTATTAAGCCCCACTATCCTTTTGTCAGGCAGCCATACACTTTCCAATTTAGTCAATAAAAAACTTCAAGTATCCAACTTTACATGTGGTTACAGAAGTTTGGCAACAGCCCAGAACAGACTCCAAAAGTCCCACTTTTATTCATCTTTTCTCAGTTTAATGGAAGTTCTTCACTCTTTCTTTCTCTATCAGTGAAAGACAAAGAATTTCCCTTCACAGTAGCTGTGGGAAACAGTTTATGCTGCCAATTAGAGAGTAATTGCTGAGCAATTTGCAATATTCCTCCCCTTCACCTCCAAAACAAAGCACATTTTCACTGACAGCAAATTGATGTTAAACAAGAAAACACTTCTAATAGTAAAACAAGACAGCTACCAGAATTAACTTCAGTAAATTTGAGGAGAGCAATGCTAACCTGTCTGTGGGAAAGGAGCCTGAACACAGCTCCAGAGCCTCTGCCATTGGATCTTCTATGTCACTGTCCTTTTCTGCCTTGGAAAACACTGAGGAAGCCCATGTTGGAGAGCCTGCTACAGAAAGCAATAAGATGGAAACTTATTTCTGCTCTTAAAGTGTCAGAGAACACCCTAGAAATAAAACTGCAAATGCTCCCAACAAAGACAAAATTCCACACGTGGCATCAGTGCCCAGACTTGAAGTTACCTCAGCTAAAAATTTCTAAATCAAGTAAGCAGCAGAGCTGAAAAGAGAATTCAGGACATACTCTGAGACACGAATTTTCCTGAACAAAGATTGAGCAGCTCCTCCATGTTCTGCTTTTTGGTGCTGCTGGTGTTTGGCACATGCTGAGCTTGGCTGCTGAAGTGTCCAGAACACAGGTCCAGTAACTCATCCATGTTGGCATCCATGGCATTCTCATCCATGCTAGCCAGTGGCAGCTGATGCTTTGAGGACTGGTATTTATTCCTGTGTTGTCCAACGTTCAAGAACCTGAAAGACAGGCTGTAGTTAGAAAAAATCTTGCTAGTCTGCACATCCTATTTCTGTTAACAGGCACAGAACACCATCCTTCACACCCATCACTCACCCATCTGCATCAAGCAGCTGGCTTTGAGTGTCATCTTCCAGGGAAAATTGAAACCTCGACTCCCCAGTCCCCGGAAATAAACTCTTGGGCTCAGGAGAGGCATTATACAGGTCCTGGGAATCTTCTATGGGAAGAGAAGGCTCAGAGGTCTTTCCTGAGCTCTAGACAAGAGAATACAAAAATATATAAGTTGTTTAGCAAGCCTCAATTTAAATGCAAGGGGCACTGGAACAGACTTCTCAGAGCAGCTGTGGCTGCCTCATCCCTGAAAGTGTTCCTGGCCAGGTTGAATGGGGCTTGGAGCACCTTGGGACAGTGGAAGGTGCCCCTGCCCATAGCAGGGGATGGGATGGGATGAGATGAGCTTTGAGGTTCTTTCCAACCCAAACCATGCAGGAGTCAAATTATGTCTATGCTGCTCCACTACACCACAGGAGTTCACTGACATCAGATGTTGTGTAGTCCATGCAAGCATTCTTTAAAATCATTTTTATGATGCACATATTTTAGACATAAAAGCCAGATTATAGCATCTTTTCTTTGATGCTTTAGAATACAAGTTTTATAATGTCATTTTTAGCCATTCCAATGTGGACACAAACCTGAGGGGCAGTTTGCTCTTCTGAAATCTTAATGATACTAAGATTTAACCAGCATTTGTCTGGTTTGATTCTTTTGATAGACCTGACCATACATTTATTCACTTCCCACTGTGTTAGTATAAGACACAACCAGGACTGAGAAGCTCACCTTGGAAGCAGAGCTGATAAAACTTGTTCTAAAGAAACCTGGGGAGGGTGACCTGAACCCCCCTGCTGCAGGTAAGAAGCTGCCTCCCCTCGAGGCCTGTTTGTTACAGGGCTGGTAGGATGGGATCATGGAGCCAATGAGCTCAAAGCTGCTGTTGTGGCTGTTCTCCTTTGCCAGTGTTGGGAGAGAAAATGAATCATCATCCTCTAGAAATTTAAAAAAAAAAAAAAAGTGCTTAACTTTTTTTTGTGTGTGTAATCCAGTAAAACCTCAATATTATATTTTTCAACACTGACATCTCGCTAAAAATTCATTTTGTGGTTAGGTTGGATTTCCTTCTTCTCACAGGATGCATATTACACTTTTTAACTAATCTTATTGATTTCCGACATTTCATACTTCTTCCAGTATTATTTTGAACAGTATTTTTTAAAATCATACTGTATAACTATACACAGGTGATGAAATAACAGATATACTGAATACTAGTCTTTAACAGAAACTTTTATATGTGCTAAGTAAAAAACAAAAACAAACAAACAAAACCCCCCAATTATCTAGAGCAATAATTCTACTTTACCTAACTTAGTAGGTCCTTTGTCTACAGTTTCTTCCATTTCCAGTTTTTCATCAGGAAGAGAATATCTGCAATTCATAAAAAGTATTTGCTAATAAATTTAGGATTAATTGAAAAAATCCCAAGGTAACACAAAAATATTTATAAAAGGCGCTTTTAAACAAAAAATCAACACATGCCGATCAAATTTAAAATTTCTCAGTCACTATTTTTAAGGCTTGAATAATTTACCCCATTTTGGAGGAGCTGTCCTTAAAAAGCATCAATGTAGACTCTGTTGAAGGATGTTTTAGAACAGAATCATCATGTTCAGGTTTCTCCAGCTTTTCACCATCAATTGATTCTTTGTCAGTTTCTTTATCACCATCTTCGGTGTGTTTCTCTTCCGTATCTTCATTATCTTCCTCTGCTTTGTCAAGGAGAAATTCTGAATTCTAAAATACAAACCCAAACACAGCACAGATACAATGATTATTGTCATGGCAAACCCTGCCCCAGGTGAGGCATGTGAGGAGACCTGTTTGGCCTAGCCAGCAATGAGCCAAGGATTTATAAAAAGAGGAAGGGGCATCAAAATCTTTTAAACATTTCTATTTGGTTTTAATAATGTTTAGACAAATAAAGAAAATACTCATGAATTCAAGGTTAGACAATCCAAATCCTGAATATGCCAACTATAGCAATTTTTTACCTTCTAGAAAGAATTCTTAGCAATTTTCCCAATTAGTAGTGTACAAAAGTCCCATTCCATTGGGGAGAGGAAGCAGAATAGAGAAGCTGATGAGATTATGGAAAAATGTTGCATACAGACCTGATGATCACGTTCTTCTTCTTCTTCTTCTTCCTCCTCCTCCTCCTCAGACTCATCTGTCATCTCTTCCTCCTCCTCTTCCTCCTCTTCCTCCAGCATTTCCTCATTGTCCAGCTTAAACAGCGCTTGCCGCTTCTGGCGCTCCTCAGTCCTGCGGAGCTTCATGGCCTCCTGGAGCTTGGCCTTCAGGGCCTGGAGCTTTTCACCTGCACAGGGAAAGATTCAGGGAAAGGTTTGGGTTGGAAGAGACCTTAAAGTTTATCCAGTTCCACCCAGGGACACCCTCCACTAGACCAGGTTGCTCTAAGCCCCATCCAACCTGGGCTCAGACACTTCCAGGGATGTGGCAGCCACAGCATCTCATGGAAGCATAAAAAAATCTAAGGAACCAGTCAGAAAGATCTGACTAAGGCTGTCCTACACAGGCCACTGCTATTTAAGTGGTCTACCAAGAATTTTTTTTAATGAAACAGGGCTATCCATTAGGTGGAACATACCCAGTAATCTTACAGATGAAGATTTTCCCTTCACCTGTATTTTGTAGGGCAGCATTGGGAAACTGAGCATGAGAGAGGATAATAAAAACAAAAGTGTTTTGCAACTCAATCCTTGTCTCTTCTTCTCCCTCACCAACCTGGCTTTGTGTGAACTGTTTCCTCCAGGCTCTCTGCAGCCAAAACTGCTGGCACCACGTCTGCTCTCAGCTCCTCTTTCCCATCAGATGTTGTTTCCTTACGGATAATGTTCATGTTTATCGCCCGTTCCGCTTTGGATTTTGATGTCTGGAGAGTGTGCTTCAAGAAACGTGCCTTCAGGGCTTCTAGTTCTTTAAATACATATTAATTAAATCAATGTGATAGCATGGAAAAGCATTGATTGTTAAAAGTTGTAGTAAGAGTAGGTCTTGAGCTTTTTTTGCCCCCAAAGTTTAGTTTAAAGTTAAGCTTATAAGCTAAATCTTGAACACTAAAATATTTGCAAAACCATTCTCTTCAACTGATAATAAACCATCACAGAATATTTTTCCTGTAGGTTGTATTTGATTAATATTAGCTAACACTAAATTATCTTACCATTGACTACCATTTGTCCACAAGACCTCAATTCACTTCCAGCCCAGCCTCTCAGGCATTTCTATATTTCTGTTAACATGTCTTAAAGAATCCACACTATTAAGTGAATGTGCCTGACTGTTCTATCACCCAAATATTTCTGAATTTTCCAGCCAAGCTCAGATCAACACTGCTTAGGGCTACAGCACAAGTGATACCTTTATTTGAATCAGCTTCATCAAGATTTATGAAGGATTCATTATCAGAGCAGATTCTTGGCTGGATGGACAGGTCTATTCCCAGTTCACGAAGTTTATCAAGCTTGGATTTCCTCACTTTTTCAGGCTGTGCCACCAGTCCAGGCCTCACTTGCTGACTGCTTGTTTCACCTTGTACATCTGATGCTGTTTCCCCTCTTTCCACGAGGGCATCTCCAGATGTTGGAGGAATTTCACTCTCCTTTTGCTCATCACAGACAGTGCTCAGGCAGTTGGAGAGCTGCTGTTCCTCTGTGTTATCATCAGTTACAGTCCCTGCAACTGTATGAGAATCCCCCCCATCCTGCCTGGGCTGCTCAGCAGAGTCCTCTGGCAAGTTCTTCCCTTCAGCAGCAAGAGGCTCAGTCACAGAAGCGTCAACATCTCTGCCCAGGTTCATTTCTGGTTGAGCAGCTGCTGATTGATCACCTTCCACTGGCCCATCTTTGCAAACCTTGCTCAAGTTCCTAATGGGTGCAGAGTCTTCATTTAGGGGCAGCTGATATTTAGAGGACCTAACAAAGGCAGAAAGAAACATATCACCCATGGTTAGTATGAAAGAGAGATAAGGCTGAGCACAAACTGAGAGGAAGAAACCATTTTCTAATTATTGTCATTAATGCGTAGGAAGAGGTGAAGGACTGAAATCTGGGAAATTTAATCATGAGAACGTCAGGAAGTGTAAAAGCTTTGTACTTGTTACAGTCTCACAGTATGAAATTCCTGAGGGATTCTGTGACTACTGTAGCTTCAGTCTTTTACTACACATTACTCAGAGAAGAAAGAGTCCAAGTAAAATATTGGGGTTCAGCCTAAACCCCATCAAAGTAACTCTGCATCAGCAAGTTCCTTCATATTACTCCTGGCCCTGATCACTTCAATAGTATGACTCTGTCAGGAGAGCAGCATTGGCTGATGTTAGCAATGACATTCTTCTCATTTCCTATTTTTATGGATTTAAAGAAGCCTAAGAAAGTCTAGTTATCCTCAAAAGAAAAGCTAGAGATGCTTAAAGTTTATGAAAAAATTGAACGAGACAGGTTTAAGTCCTTACTTCAGCAGGGCCATGGCATTTCCTTGACATGCTGGCCGAGGTCTGCACTTGAAGAAGTCATGAACACTTTTGGCCTCAGGCACATGATATGGGAGAGACACAGATGATTCTGCCAGAGAAAGATGGTGTGAGAAGATTTAAAATATCATCTGATCCCCTTTATTTCATAACAAGTACCTTTATTTTCATTAGTTACAAAAATACCTTTAACAGGTCCTTCAATAAAAATGGTCTTGCACCCTTCAACCCTCAATAAGTCATGTTAGGTCAAAGAAGGCTCTAACCTTCTGGGTAAATTCTTTCTACTTCTCCTCTGAATTTCTGAACAGTTTATACCTCTTGACATATACAGAACTTAAGTTTTACCTCTAATAAGTCGTTGGGTCTCACTGTGTAGTTGTTTAATGGCTTCTTTACTTAGCCTTGCTGCTTTCCGCTCCTTAAGGGAAGAAAACAAAGGCTTCTGAGGTCAGGAAACAAAACATGGGGCTCTTTGTCTACTTCTTAAATAGCTTATTTTTCCCTTTCAAACAGAAAGGAGTCAAAATAAAGCATCCAGTTTTTGAAAAAAACAAAACCACACTATGCATACAAAACCATTTTGCCCATGACAAACAACAATGCAGAGCTTTAAAAAGATGAAGACTTCACCTTCCTTTTTGGCTCCTTTAATACAGGCTCCTCATTCTCCTCATCAAATACATGTTTGTAGCCTTCATCATCAGGAAAACGTTCTTTGTTCTATGGAGCATAAGAAGAAATTCAACAATTTCTATCGATACACTGGCACTATCAAGGGCAAACAGATCCCAAATAACTGTGCAGAACTACCACTGGTCAGCAAAGCCAGCAAGTGTACTCATAAATCAGTACAAACCCCACAAAAGAGCAAATTACAAAGCTCCTACTCCAGCATTATCTTTTTAACTTGCTAGTATAACATTCCTTCACCTTTAAAAACAAAAAAAAAGAAGGCTCTTATCTCTTCCGCCACAGCAGTACAACTCCACCATGGTCAAAGAGAGTTTTAGAACCTGCTCAGGTACAAATTCCTACAAAATCCAGTAATCATGGAATGACTTGGGTTGCAAAAGACCTTAAAGATCATCCCATTCCACCCTCTGCCATGGGCAGGGACACCTTCCACTGTCCCAGGCTGCTCCAAGCCCCAGTGTCCAGCCTGGCCTTGGATACTTCCAGGGATCCAGGGGCAGCCACACCTGCTCTGGGCACCCTGTGCCAAGGCCTCCCCACCCTCACAGGGAACAATTTCTTCCCAATAGATAATCTAAACCCATTCTCTATCAGTTTGAAAGAGAGTACATTTACAATAATTTTGTATCACAGTCAACTGGTACCTTGCGTTGTTTTATTTTGTTTTTCACAGCAGCTCGTATGGATTCTAGGGACTCTTCATCCTCAAGGGGTTGATCATTCTCCTCATCCAAGCCATTATCAAAGAGGTCCTTGTCATCCAGAAGACATCCACTGTCATTGAAGGGTAACCTCTCACCACCACCCACCTGTTTCCAGAAGAATAAAATATTCATGTGTTTCCTTTCAGAAGGTCCCTTTGGTTTTTTGACATTAACTTAAAATGC
Source organism: Brachypodius melanocephalos (assembly GCA_013398615.1). Classification (NCBI taxonomy): domain Eukaryota; kingdom Metazoa; phylum Chordata; class Aves; order Passeriformes; family Pycnonotidae; genus Brachypodius; species Brachypodius melanocephalos. The sequence goes on along the minus strand of VZSR01001014.1, from coordinate 389,390 downwards.
CATTAAATCATCAAGCGTTAGGTTTTGTACTTCCTTAAACTGCAAATTTAATGTAATTTAACTGCAATGAATCTGCAGACTTTGCAGGTTAGACTTGCATGGTGTTCCATGGACCCCAAACCTGCTGCAGGAATGAGGACACAATACCGAAGCTTTAGAACAGAATAACCACAGGCAATAATAAATTGAACTTAGTTGAGAAATTATCTGATGTTTTCTGCCAAAATACCCACCTCTGCCACAGGCTTCTTTTCTTTTCTCAGCTGTTTAATGGACTCCATTATTTTCTCCTTCTGTTTCCTTCTTCTGGATTTTGCTACAGCTTCTTTTGCTGACTCCTCTTCAACGTCATATTTATGTTTATGTTTTCTGTATTTTTTCACAGATTTTAGAGGTCTCTCCTCTTCCAGCTCACCCTCAGGTAAGCCAGACATCCTGCCTGTTTCAAGGTTTTCAATCTGCAAATTGTCACCAGTGTCACTGTCATCACTGTCCAGCAGAGCTGGGCGGACCCGATGGGATTTCTTCTTCTTTTCAGCAGCAACATTCTCCTTTTCCTCCTCATTTTCCTTGTCTTCACCCAAACCATCTTCCTGCACAGATGAGCCTCCATCCTCCCCCTCTTCACTCTCACTGTCCTGAAGCACCTTCTGGTTTTTGGCTTTTTTACGCACAAAAATTTCTTCTTCCGAATCTGGCAAAACACATGAAAATAAAAAAGGAAGGTGCCACAACTCAATTAACAAACAACCAAATTTACATTGCTTAAATTTGACATACGTCACCATCTACAGCAAATGAGCTTGAACTCAACTTTTCAAAATCCAGTTGTCCCCAGAGAACAGCACTTAATTAACCCAAATTGATGTGAAAGGTTTTTAACTTTTAAAATAAAGGGAAAGCTGAAAACCCTTCACTGTAGTGTCTTGCCTTGAAATAGTAATGAAAATCACACTACACAGATTAAAAAAAAAAAAAAGGAAAGAAAGTGAATAAGTAATTAAGACACATCCCATTCACTCTTTTTCTTTCTGTAGCTCTTCAGAGGTTTAAAGATGCCTGCCCACATTCCAAACAACAAGAAGAGTATGGATTCCTACAGGGCAAGCAGTGACAACCTCCTAAAAGGTATTTATGAAACAAAAAAATGTAGTGTTGGAGAAAAACAATTCATGGAAGTGTTACAGACCTCCATCCTCAAAGGATGCTGTGCCCTTTCCAAGGGGACCAGGGGAGGCTGTCTCACAACTGCCTTGGCCACTGTCAGAGTCGCTGTCCAGGGGTTTCTGCAAGTCTGGGTTCAAATCCGCCAGTGGAAGCTACAAAGGAAAATACGATTTTTCTTCACGGGGTAAATATTGTTTATGGAGTCCTGATTGCTGGCATCCAAATTCATTTCAAAGCCTTGGCTAAGCCCTTACATACAATGAAATCCACATGCATTCTCCTTATATTCTAACTATCAATGTTGATATTTACATATTTAGTAATATTTATTATTATTGATATTTACCATATTTATCGATACAAATGACTATTCCCATATAGGGTAGCATATGTGCGAGTTTGCACACCAAAAGCACAAATGACATTGCCTGCTGTGATTGTATTCAGAATGAACGACCTGAACTCCTTATTCTATTTTTTATTTATTTCTATTCAGACCCGTCACCGCAGGCCCAGCAGCACTCCCGGTGTGCACCGCGTCCGCGGACACCGGCTGAGCGCGGCCTTCCCATCATGCCCCGCGGCCGGCACGGCGAATAGGGGCATGCTGGGAGTTGTAGTCTGCCCGGAAGGGCGAGCCCGGTGACGGAGCGGGACCGCCCGCGATCAAGAGCGCCGGACAGGGATCGCTGGTGGCTACTGGCATGGCCACCGACACTGCTACCCGAAAAGGCGCCGTACTGGAACGGTTACTGGAACGGCCATCTCCCTCGCTGTCCCTCCCGGGCCTTCCACCTCGCCACAGCCCGAGGAGCCGCACGGCCGCAGGCAGCCGCGAGCTGCCTCCGCCATCAGCAGCCGGTCGGCCATGCCGAACAGAGGGCAACGGCAAAACTCACCTCAACGGAACCCTCCGTTATTACCGGTACCGCCGCCATGGCCCACCCGCGCTCCCGCCGCCCGGGAACCGCTTCGAGCCTTCGCGCGCTGCTCTGGCCCCGCCCCGCCTCGGGATCATCCAATGGTTGCCCAGAACGACTCCGTGAGCCCCGCCCCAGGCCGCCTTGTTGGGTGGGGTTCCATGAAGCCCCGCCCCTCTGCATGGCCCAATCGTGGCTCCCGCTCTCAGGCCGCCCACGCGCACTATTGCGCCGCCTGGCGGTGGGGGTGCTCCCCGCGCCCGGGCTGAGGCGGGACTGTGAGGGGACAATGAGGGAACATGAGGGGACGTGAGGGACCGTGAGGGGACATCAGGGGACGTGAGGGGCCGAGACGGGACAAAAGGGAATGAGAGGGAATGTGAGTAGCCGAGGGGTACCAAGAGGGGCGGGAGGGACTGTGAGGGGCTGAGAAGGGGCACGAGGGGAGATTGGGGGCGGAGGACGACGTGGGGGATTGAGAGGAGTCGTGAGGGCACGAGAGTGGTCGTGAAGGACCAAGAGGGTTCGTGAGGGACCGAGAGGGGACATGAGGAGAAGTGAGGGGCCGTGAAGGGGCCAGGGGTTTACAGCTCTGTCAATTATTGACATTGTGGGGACGCAGCTCTACCGCCAAAACATTTCGCGTTGTTTCATGGGTTAAACAGAGCCTATGTTTCGTTTTGATCTTTCGGAATATGCTACATGTCATGTCTCCGGGTGACCGTGCGGGTGAGAGCACACGAGTCGAGCTCATGGATATTAGATACACACAGCTATTACTGTCAGCAGTGTCCTATTTACAGAATAAAATACACGCATTTTCCATTGGCTGTTGTACAGGCATACTCTGAGCCAACCCCACTCATGTTAGATGAATGAAGGCTCGAACCTTTTGGGTAGATTCTTTCAATTTCTTTCAAATTCTCCCTTGAATTTCTGAATATTCCCTCTATATACAGAGAATTTAAGTTTTACCTCTCATAAATCATCAAGTCTCATTATGTAGTTGTTTAACGACTTCTTTACTTAACCTTGCTGCTTAACGCTCCTTAAGGGAAGAAAAGAAAGGCTTTTGAAGCCAGAAAAATTTACTGAAAACACCTAAGTCAATGAGGAACTACTCAACAGATGCAAGTCACTTCATACTTCACAAATTTCTAAGTTGGAAGAGACCTGCAAGGATCATCGAGTCCAGCTGGAAGGTGAATGGCCCATACAGGGGTATTCTAGTACAGAGTCAATTCCAGTATGAAAATATTCTACTTTATCCATTTTTGCTATGTTTAGTTCTGTAGTTCTTTTGCAAGTAGCTGGAGGGAGAGCCCTGAGCTGGGGTGAGTGTCAGGGACCATGGTCTGATCTACATTTGTGGGTATTTGGCACTTCTTTCACCATTACAGTTAATTTGTAGAATATACTGCTACAGTCAAGCACAAGTGTTTAATCTTCCAAGTCACCCAGTGTGTTTGGTCAGTTTTTGGGGTGTTTCCTACCAGCTATGGTTTTGTCAGGGACAATAAACAGATGGACTGATCTACCATGACAGTTCACATGGAGCCAACAATCCTGAGAACAGAGGAAGTGAGAAAAGCAAATGTCCATGAAACCCCAACACAAACACCACAGTTCTGCTTTCTTCTAGCTGCTGCAGGAGCTACAGTAATTAATTTAATAATTAGTGTTTAGTAACAGGGGGACAGATGCTGGCTCTGCACAAACACACCTCCTCAGGGCTGTGCTTTCATTGCTGCATCAGGATGAGAGTCAGAGTCAGCTGACAAGAAAAAGGTGGCAAAAAGATTGGCCTTATTAGGTAATTTCTGATCCTGGGTTGTTACTCATACCTGGCACACAGAGGCAGCCATGAACAGGTAAAATGTTTGCCATTAGGTAGGTTCTAAATATAATACAGACTTTTAGCACTGGATCAAGCTCCATATTAAGACATATTAGAAAAGCTAGTTTAGGAATCTCTTTTTTACTAAACAACATACTCCTTTCCCAACTTGTTTAGAAGGAAATCCTCAGAACTAATCCTGTCATAATTCTGATCTGTCATTCTCAAATCCAGTCTTGTCCCTGGAAATGTGGCTGTTTTCAATATAAGGGTGGGTTAACATAGAGAAATAGGGTTCTGACTGCTGCGGCAGTTAGGATTTCTCAATACGTGTGTAATATTTACCAAGTTAATTGAATCTATAATGCAGTGAGTAAAGGTTTTAGTTATCACACTCAGCATCTTACAGGACTGAGCCTTTGTGCTGCAGATTTCTTGAGACAGAGATTGTGTCTTTGGTGGGAGTTTTTTTTTAAGTACTGTTTTTTGTGGCCCTACATATGTGGTTTTTATACATACATATGCTGAATAATAGCATGGAAATGTTGCCAGACGCTGTGGAGTTTGTTACCGGTCTGGTAAAACTGGTTTTTTCCTCAGGTGTTCATTGGCTGCTGTCAGGGAATTATGAGAGAATCTCAGATCCATATGAGAATTTAATTTCTTTTTAAAATAGACTTTGACGTTTCAACTTGGCAAGTATCAGCCCCACAGGTTAAAAAAGGCAAATAAAATGGACTCAGCATTTATTATTTATAAAATGTTTTGACTTCTGATTTTCTGGTGAGTCAGCAGAGAGCTGTTGGTTAAACAGAACCCAGTGGGTGCACAAGGGAGCAGCTCGCTAAAATAATGTAAACTGCTTAAAAAGGCAAAAAGTCCCTAGGCCATTTATTTAATGGCACATGGCTGGAAGGGTAGTCTCTTTAACAGAGGAGAAATTTATTGTCTGTGAATGGAACATGTGGGTTCCCACTGCCAATGCTTCCCAGGCAGCTCCTGAGTGATGCCCATGATTGTGCCAGCGACTCACAGATCTACAGCCCCCATGGCTCATCAGCCATTCTGTGTCCACAGAGCACCTCAGGGCACAGTGGTCACAACCCTGAGAGGTTCGGTGCTGTGGCTGACTTGTACAAATCTTGTTTTGTCAGGTGTTTCAAACCCCACTGAGGCTGTTTAGCTGGTGCTGGGAGTTATTCAGGGTGTCATTAATTGAGCAGGGAGAAATCCCTGGTTTTGGGGAGCAGTGGAGGACTGGCGAAGCTGGAGCAGCACCACTGTGGGCGGGCAGGCACCATCAGGGTAGCTGACACAGAACGTGCTGGAGTTCTGTGTTAATTATTAAGCCTGCAAACAGGCATCGGGTTTTGGGACAGAACAGGAGAGGTACAGACAATTCCCTCCTTCCTGGTGCCTGAGGGGCAGCAGCTATCAGCTCTACTGAGGCAGCTCTGGAGGGGCCACATGCGTGAGATGCACCTTGGGAACAGCCAGCAGGTCAGGAAGAGAATCCTGCCACTCAGCCCTAGTGAGGGACATCTGAAATGCTGTGTCCAGTTCTGGGCTCCTCAGGACAAGAAAGACAGATACCAGAGGAGGTCCAGTAGAGGCCGCAAAGATGATGGAGGGTCTGGAGCATCTCTGCTGAGGAGAGACTGTGGGAGCTGGGCCTGGTTATTCTGGAAAATGGACAGTTGAGAGCGATCCCATCAATCCATACCAATATCTCAAAGGCAGGTGCCAAGAGAATGGTGCCAGACTCTTTTCACAAAATCACAAAATTGTAGGGGTTGGAAGGGGGCTCTGCTGATCATCCAGTCCAATGCCCCACCAAGGCAGGGTCACACAGAGCAGGTGACACAAGAATGCATCCAGGTGACTTTGGAATCTCTCTGGATAGGGACACTCCATAATCTCCCTGGGCATCCTGTTCCAGTGCTCGGCCACTCTCATGGAAAGTTCATCCTTATGCTGAGGAAATGTTTTAGTTTATGGCCATTGCTCCTCACCCTGTTGCAGGGCACCAATGAAAAGGATCTTTTCGCTGGTGCCCAGCAACAGGATGAGAAGCAGTGGCCATAAACAAAACTACAGTATTTCACCTTAACATGAGGAAGAACAACTTTATGTTGAGGGTAGCCGAGCACTGGAACAGGTGTCCAGGGAGGGCGTGGAGTCTCTGTATCCGGAGGCATTCCAAACCCACCCGGACGCGTTCCTGTCACCTGCTCCGGTGACCCTGCCTTGTCGGGGGGGGTTGGACTGGATGATCTCCAGACATCCCCTCAAACCCTTAATATTCTGGGATTCTGGGATTCCGTGATTCAGACCCGTCACCTGTTGCGGCCGCGGGGTCGCGCGGGCGGCGTGCGCGCTCCCGCCGGCGGGGGCGGCGCGCGTGCGCGAGCCGGCGGCGCCGGGCAGCG
>VZSR01001014.1:353476-382937 GCA_013398615.1 Brachypodius melanocephalos | reverse complement strand
CACGGCCCCACTGCTGCCGGGACTACCGGGGGACGCTCCTCGAACTCCCCGGGGTGAACGGGACGGGGCTGGGAGCGAGACAGCGACAGCGAGAGGACGGGGACAGGCAGGGCTGTAGTGTCACAGCGGTGCGCGCCCTGCAACCTGTGCGGTGATAAGTTTTATATTTGACATTGAACAATTGCTGAGAGTTTAAGGTGATACTGTCTGGAAATACGGCTGTTTATTTCTTTAACAAACTTCCCTTAAATATCGGTGGGGTTTTTGCATGTGGTGCTTTCCTGCTTGTGTCTTATTCCATGATTATTCTCCCATCAAATGCCTGCAAGGATGTATTTCTAGCCCTCAGTGGCCTGTGCACGTGACCCATCAAGTTCCCATTCAAACGATCGGTGTAAGCGAAGTGCTGTTAATTTTGGTGTGATAGGAAACGTTTATTGACACAAAGGTGCAATTCCAGAAGAATCCAGAGTTTGAGGTAGTGAGGGCTGACTCAGAGGCTGCTGTATGTGTGTGATGTATTGTGGCCTCCCTGAGTTCCAGCTGGAGAAGCAGATCCTCTTTCAGTTTTGAAAACTGCTTCCTGTCTGAGGCAATTCGGTTGAGGTGCTTAGTACATAATGGTTGTGGGGTAAGAGAACTAAAATATAACAGCATATACAGCCCTAGTCAGACTGATTAGATAAAAATCCTGTGATGCCAGGGCAGCTGAGCTTCAAATGGGAAAACGATTTTTAGCTGATTCTCTAGAATCCTTTGAGAAATAACTGTAGGAAGGAGGAGATGTAAGTTTTATCTCCTTTGATCAGAACAGAGGACAGCGTTGCTGTGTGTGTTTGCAGAACTTGTCAATACCAAGGGAAGAAAATGGGTAAATATAGTTGTCATTTAATCTCTTGCAGGAGGTCAGTGCCTGCACTTCCTTCAGACTAATTAGCATGGGATTAATGGATCATCTCTCGTATCCAAATAAGCACAGCAAACTTTGATTGCCCTCAATGATTCATGCTTGTCAAGGCAGCTGTAGTTTTTTTAAACACTAACTGTACCCCACAACTGGTCTGACTGTGACAGAGCATGATCCGTCAGGTGGGTGTGGAGCCAGGAATGTGTCCTGTGGGGTGTCTGTCCCCAACAGGCCACTGCAGCTTTGCAGAGCTGACATAGCAGTAGGCTTCAGCTGCTTATATGCTCTGTGTTCCTTTGCTTAAAAATATTCCAGAGCTGGTGTCCTCAGGTTGGTCATTTTATTTAGTAATGCAGTAGCCAGTGGATGGTTTTTAGATCCAGTGAGGAATCTCCTGGGATTTAGTCCTGGGTTTAGTTTATGGTTTTGTCAGAGTTTATTGCTGCACCCTGAAGTGTACCCAAATAGGAGTCACCTACCTCTCCTCTCTCCTGGTACAAACTCTGAGGCTTTGACTTACATGGATGCTGTCAGGTTATAATGCTAAATTTGCCCTAAGTTTTATGGTAAGTTTATTAACACGTTCTAGTGAAACTGCTTGCCCTCTCCTTTGCTGCTCTACAACAGAGGGAAGACACTTTGATCATGCTGAGCCCTGCTCAGGCATAGACAAACCCATGAAAATATACCAATGTCATTTGCTTTATGTGCAGTGTCAGCTGAGGCTCTGATCGATTTAAAAAATAGTCAGTTTAATCTCGTTAACATGGTATCTCAGATCTTAACACTTTGAGGAGGGTAACTAAAGGCTTCCCTAGTGACTAGCTTGCATGTGAGTAATGCTTCCAGGCTTCTAATAATTTCCTCCTTAGGTCTGTTCCTGAAGTTTTTCTTTTGTCCCAACAAAATACCTCTTCCATGTCTGTAGGAGTCCATACCTGTCTAATGCTTTCTCCTTTATGCTTCTGCTTAGAGGAAAGCCTAAACCTTACCTCACTCCTGTCTTTACATTGGAATTTTAAATTGGGTCATCGACATCTGAACTTTAAGCCTGTAATGAAAACAATGACAAAATGCGGCTTTTGTGGCTATTGGTTTCTTTTAGAAATGGAGGTAGGGATGTATTCATTTTTGCATTACATGAAAATACATAATATCTGTATGGTTGCATTCCCTCTCAGGACTCTGTGAAGTTCCTAACCACAGCCACTAATAAATGCCACTAAAATTATAAGAGTAATTTATGGCACCTACCTATACATGCTTCAGGGAACACCTTTTTAACTTGAAGTTCTGAGCAGCTGGAAGGCTGAGCCTCTTTGAATGCCTCTTTGCAACCTCAGAAAGCTTAAGATTTCTTCCTGCCCAGTCAAAAAGTCACCCATAACACACCTGAGGGGTGCATGGAGTGAGCTATCACATCTCATACATATTTATTTGACTTTCCTAGGGCCCCCGACAACCCTTTTCCAGCCTCCCCGTCGCCCAGGCCTGGGCACTGTTGGGAAACCCATCCGGCTCCTGGCCAACCATTTCCAGGTTCAGATCCCCAAGATTGATGTTTATCACTATGATGTAGATATCAAACCAGAGAAACGCCCTCGAAGAGTCAACAGGTAGGAGTTACTTCATAAAGGTCTATTGATTTAAATTTAGTGTATACACCTGAATTTAAGGAAGCTGTGTATCCTAAAGGCCTGTTTGTGTTTGTACTGTGGTCAGCAGCTGCTTTTCCCTGAACTATAATATTCTTGCAATTGGCCTGTAATCTGGAAGGCTTCTGGGAAATGTACTGAGCGTTGACCTCCAGCTGGTTTTATTTTACAGTCTACAAGTCAATGTCCCTGGTAATTGGTCCACAGTCTGTTACACAAACATGTGTAGCAGCTGAGGGGAGGCATTTCAGCTTGTAGATTTTGGAGTCCACCTGTGGATCAATCCACAGAGCGCTCCCACCCACCCCAAGGCAGGTGCTTGTGTCTGCTCCTGTGTGTGAACATCTCTCCATGTTCCCCTGCTTGTTTTGGCTGCAGCTCTGCTGACAGCACAGATACCTGTACAGACACCTCTGTGTGCTACTTGGGTGTCAACCTGGAGGTGACATTCACAGCTTCTGGTGTGACCTGGGGGTGCTTATGTGCTTAATATTGTTTTTCATATCTTGCTCCTTTAAGAAAAAGTGAAAAAGAAACAATTTAAAATTGTGTAAGCCCATTACTAAATTTTCTGTTCTTTCACTTAACTCAATGAATCACTGCCTAGGGAGGTGGTGGATACGATGGTGAGGCACTTCAAGATGCAGATATTTGGGGATCGGCAGCCTGGGTACGATGGGAAGAGGAACATGTACACGGCACACCCCTTACCCATTGGCAGGGACAGAGTAAGTGTTGCTTTAAGTCTCCACAGGAAAACTGTTACAGTGTCATTTGAAAAGTGTTCTTTTATTGACATAAACCCAAAATGCTATCACACCTGTTGGTGTAGTCTTGGAAATGACAGATATGACCAGTCAGGGTGTCTAGGAGATCACTGGTATGAGTTCACAGTTACCCTCTGGGCTGTGGGGTGTGAGAACCATCCCAAGCGCTGTGCCAGAACTTTGAGATTTGTGTCTCCCAGTGAGTCTCCTTTTCGACCAAAAGGTTTTCTTGCCTTCCCATTTGGTTCACAAAATACCTTCTTGTTAATTGGCTGACTTTAAAAAATGACTCACCGTTCTCCAGAGCTTTGATGTCACCATACTAATTACTGCTTAAAATTTACATTTAAAGATGCTTCATTGCAGTTTCTCAGATGAGTAAATGACAAACTTTCAAAGTCCTGAGGGAACCAATTGTAATATTTTAAGGTCATTACACAAACTAATAATCAAAAATACAGATTCAAAGGACACCTAGGAGAAAACTGTACCATTGCTGAGTATTGTGTCTGTCTGCAATCCATAACAAAAGCTTGTGCTTAATTTTCTTGTGCCCCTGGCAGGTGGATATGGAGGTTACACTTCCAGGAGAGGGGAAGGACCAGACATTTAAGGTTTCCATTCAGTGGGTGTCAGTCGTCAGCCTTCAGATGCTGCTGGAAGCTCTGGCAGGGCACTTGAATGAAGTTCCTGAAGATTCTGTACAGGCACTGGATGTGATCACACGACACCTTCCCTCCATGAGGTGGGTACCTGTGGGGCCTTCCTGACTGGATGTGTCTTCTATCCATCTTAACATTTGTGTTTTCTATTCCTTGCTGCTGCCCTGCTGTCCATTACACTCCTGTGGTAGAAGGGATGAAGGATACAGCCATGTAATTCAACACCTGCCTTACAAATTTGCACTAGAATAGGGAAATGTGATCTGAACTAACACCTTGTGTCTGCTGGTCATGTTTCTAACAGGAATTTGCTGTACCCTTTCCAGCTGCACTGTCAGAAAAGGCTTTGTGTGCTTGCTACAAGTCAGCTCTGACAGTTTTAACATGCTGTAGAAATGTGTTTTAAACACCATATGTGTGAATGTAAAAAGTATATCAGAAAGAAATTATCAGAGTATTGATTATCTTTTTTTTTCCCAGGTACACCCCTGTGGGTCGCTCCTTTTTCTCCCCTCCTGAAGGTTATTACCACCCCCTGGGAGGGGGCAGGGAGGTCTGGTTTGGCTTCCACCAGTCTGTCCGTCCTGCCATGTGGAACATGATGCTCAACATTGATGGTGTGTAGGAGATTCTGTGTCACTCAGGTAACAGAGCTCTTTGTGCCTCCCGGTTAATTGCCGTATCTTTTTATCTTAGTGTCAGCGACTGCTTTCTATCGTGCCCAGCCTATCATTGAGTTCATGTGTGAGGTCTTGGACATCCAGAACATCAGTGAACAAAGCAAACCTCTGACAGACTCCCAGCGTGTCAAGTTTACCAAAGAAATCAGAGGTAAAATCTTGTCCTAAAGCTGTTGCAAGAAAATACTGAAACCTGCTCATACTATGTTGTAATGAAAATTTGCAAGGCACATGGAGCACTGGGTTGTTCCTTTTTGTCTTCATCATCTTCAAAGGTGATTCCTGTCCCTGAATTTATTTTCTGTTGGGTTTTCAGGTCTAAAAGTAGAGGTTACCCACTGTGGCCAGATGAAGAGAAAATACCGAGTTTGCAACGTTACCCGGCGACCAGCCAGTCACCAGACGTATGTATCAAGCACTGCCTGACAGTTCTTAAAATCTTCAACCTATTAAATATATCAGGAATATATTTGGTATATTGTTTATGCAGGAATAGTGGGTTCTGGAGGTGAAGCAGCTGTGGGGCTTTACAGGAGTGTTTAGTCTTAGTGGAGTAGAGGAATAGTGTGGGTTTTGACTCCTGTTTTATTTCCTTCAGCCCAGGAAAACTGAGCTATATCCTGGCTTTTAAATGCAGTTATCAAAAGCTCCTATTTTTAAAATAGCTAAAATATGAGAAATTCAGTATATAGTCTAAAATCTTCTCATAAAGAAGAGTTCCAGTAACTAAGGAAAATAGGGATTTGCTAAAGGTAGTCTGGAATAGGTTTTTCATACCATTTTTTGCTTTTAAAAAATCTTACAAAATCTAACCAGAAAAAATGTCATTTCTAGGTTCCCTCTGCAGCTGGAGAATGGGCAGGCCATGGAGTGCACAGTAGCTCAGTATTTTAAGCAGAAGTACAGTCTGCAGCTGAAATACCCTCACCTGCCCTGTCTCCAAGTGGGACAGGAGCAGAAACACACATACCTGCCACTGGAGGTAAGGATCCGAGTCCTGGGCTGTGGGGTGTCCTCTGTTAAACAGTGTCACAGCACCTCTTCCTGCTCCTGTGCAGGTGTGTAACATCGTGGCTGGCCAGAGGTGCATCAAGAAGCTGACAGACAATCAAACATCGACCATGATAAAAGCAACCGCCAGGTCTGCCCCAGACAGGCAGGAGGAGATCAGCAGACTGGTGAGTATTTTTCCAGCTGCACTGTCTGTGTGTGTCACTTCTCATGGCTTTTCCAGAGCATTGGAGCAGGTGATGTTGAGCAGCACGACCAAGAGAGGAGTTAAAAAAAATCTGTCTTGGTTGAAACAAATCCTTCTAAACAGAAAGGCTGTTGATGACAAAGAGGGCAGAGTCACCTGAAGCTTTAGTGTAGTGATATCAGTATTTGTTTTGTCCCCAGGTGAAGAGTAACAGTATGGTTGGTGGGCCTGATCCGTATCTGAAGGAGTTTGGAATTGTTGTCCATAACGAAATGACGGAGCTGACAGGCAGAGTTCTGCCAGCCCCAATGCTGCAGTATGGAGGCAGGGTGAGTTTCCATGTCTTGTAAAACTCTTTATCCTGAGGTTGTTGAAATTCATGAGGTGTTCTGTGTATCTTCTCATGAGGCTTCCTCTGGTGGGCTACAGTCAAAACGGAGCAGCACTTGATTTCTAATTTGTCTTTGGTTTTTACCTAGAACAAAACTGTGGCCACACCAAACCAAGGCGTGTGGGACATGAGGGGGAAACAGTTCTATGCTGGCATTGAGATTAAAGTTTGGGCTGTTGCCTGTTTTGCTCCTCAAAAACAATGCAGGGAAGACTTGCTGAAGTAAGTATTTTCCTATTTATTCAGGTTTCTATTTCAAGGTGTATTTTTCTCATGTTTCTGAAAGGTGATGTGTGGTATAAATTTATTTTCCCCTGCCCTTCAAATTACTCTACAGAATCCTAAAGAAGGAAGTTCTGTGAACCACTGATTGGTAAAAATCATGGTTGCAATAATGCTCAGATAAATTAGGTGGATAAGTAAAAATCTACCAGAGCATCAGTATTAATTTGGGAGTCTGCCTCAAGATGTTCATCTCAAATGTCTGTTTCTGTAAGGCTTGTAAAATCATAGAAGCTGATGACCTTCCTCAGAGAGGATTACAGTTGTATTAGTGAGTTCCTGATGGGGATAGAATTGCTAAAAAATAATTACTGTAGTGCTGTAAAACAGCAGAAACAGCATAGATCTGGTTAATAAAACTGATGAGTGAACCATAGTCAAAAGGCCAGAACAAATCCACTTCTATTTCAGGAGTTTCACAGACCAGCTGCGCAAGATCTCCAAGGACGCTGGGATGCCGATCCAGGGCCAGCCCTGCTTCTGCAAGTATGCCCAGGGTGCAGACAGCGTGGAGCCCATGTTCAAACACTTAAAGCTGACTTATGTTGGCCTGCAACTCATCGTGGTGATTCTGCCTGGGAAGACGCCTGTGTATGGTATGGAGAAGGGGCTGTAAAGCGATCAGGAGTTGTACTGCAAGTGGGTGGCAGGAAGGAGGCAGAGGAGATAATGAGTTCTCTTTAAAAGGGTGTTTTGGAGCTGATTTGTCAGGCCTGGTTGGACAAGTTGTGTATTACCAAATAGCAAACTGAACTTTTGTCAGTGAAGTTTCAAGGATCTGAATTACAGTAACATTTGAAAAAAAAGTAAGACCAAGCAGGAACCACTTCCTTATTTTCTGTCACAGCTGAAGTCAAGCGGGTCGGAGATACTCTTCTAGGCATGGCCACACAGTGTGTTCAGGTAAAGAACGTGGTCAAAACCTCACCACAAACGCTGTCCAACCTGTGTCTGAAGATCAATGCCAAGCTGGGAGGAATCAACAATGTGCTGGTACCTCATCAAAGGTGAGATTCAATCCAAAGCCCTTTGTAATGTCTGCATTGTCAGGGAAAATGGTGTTGTTTTGTTGTATTTGCTAAAATGATGCTTTTCAAAATAAAACACACTTTAGAAATTCCCACAGTCTGGAGTGGACAGTGGAGGATATGTCTGCATTTGGAGTGTTCCCAGTAAGCCCTGAGCCAAGGGGAGTCAGAGTCATCCAGCAGTCAGAGCCACCAAACTCACCAAGGTTTTTTTCCTGTCTCTTTTCTGCCTTTGGATTCACTCAGTGTACCTTTTCCTCTTGCAACCTCTAAAAGCATCCTGTGTTTGCATCCAAATTGAAAGAGAAGGAGCGAGGAGGAGTGACTTGGAATCAATGCTTGTAACTTGGTCTGCCTTTGATCCTGTCCTTGTCACTTTCTGTTCTTTCTGGACTGTAAGTGCTGGAGGCAGAGAATTTTGCCATTAAAGACTGTCACAGGTTTTTGTTCTGTTCACTGCTTTGAGTGCACCTTCCTCAGCTGTAAGTTTTTTTGTTCCTGGCCCTCTTTCTTTTTGCTGCTCTTATTTATTATTATGAGTTGGTAAGAGGCTACCTCTCCTCTCAAGTCAGTGTGAGGAAGTGGGGGTTATTTAGCCTGGAGAAGAGAGGGTTGTGTGAAAACCTCACAGCACCTTCCAGTATCTGAAGGGGCTGACAGGGAGGTCAGAGAGGGACTGTAGTAATGGCTTCAAACAGAGAGTACGTCTAGATTAGAGATTAGGAAGAAATTGTTCTCTGTGAGGGTGGTGAGGCCCTGGCACAGGTTGTCCAGAGAAGCTCTGGCTGCCTCATCTCTGGGTAGTGTTGGACAGGGCATGGAGCAACTTGAGATAATGGAAGGTGTCCTTGCCCAGAGCAGGGGGTGGAACAGGCTATGCTTTAAGACCTTTTCCAACCCAAACCCCTCTGGAATTTTGTGATTCTAACTAATAACCCTTAACCTTACCAAACAGGCCCTCGGTGTTCCAGCAGCCAGTGATCTTTTTGGGAGCAGACGTCACTCACCCTCCCGCCGGAGACGGGAAGAAGCCGTCCATCGCGGCCGTGGTGGGCAGCATGGACGGGCACCCCAGCCGCTACTGTGCCACGGTGCGCGTGCAGACCTCACGCCAGGAGACCTCCCAGGAGCTGCTCTACAGCCAGGAGGTCATCCAGGACCTGACCAACATGGTGCGGGAGCTCTTGATCCAGTTCTACAAATCCACTCGTTTCAAGCCCACGAGGATAATTTACTACAGAGGGGGAGTGTCAGAAGGACAGATGAAACAGGTATTGTCTGGTAATTTTTTGTTGCTCATGGAAAGGGGGTTGATATATAGTTATGTGGATTATAAGGGATTGGCCCTTGAAAAAACAGATATCTATTTTGTTCATATTAATGCAAAAATATATATATATTTGGAAAAAATATATTTATTTATTTATTCTGTGGATTATCACAGAATCACTAGGTTGGAAGAGGCCTCCAAGACCATCGAGTCCAACCCAGCCCTAACACCTCAACTAAACCATGGCACTGAATGTCACAGCCAGTCTTTCTTTAAACACATCCAGGGGTGGTGACTCCACCACCTCCCCGAGCAGACCATTCCAATATTTTATCACCCTTTCTGTAAAAAACTTTTTTCTAATATCCAACCTGTATTTCCCTTGGCGCAGCTTAAGACTGTGTCCTCTCGTTCTGTCGGTTACTGCCTGGAGATTTATTATATTTGTTATTGGAAAAGTTAAGTTTCCTTGAATTGTCCTGGGCAAGCACAATGAACATTTAACAGTCTGATCATGTCCCTTACAATGTGGCATTTGTACACAGGTAAAAAAATAATCAAATACCTACTGAATTCATCACATAATAGTTAAATCTTCTGCTTGTAGGTAGCTTGGCCAGAGCTGATTGCCATCCGGAAGGCCTGCATTAGTTTGGAAGAAGATTACAGACCTGGAATAACCTACATTGTTGTGCAGAAAAGGCATCACACCAGGCTGTTCTGTGCTGACAAAACTGAAAGGGCAAGTACTGACTCCATGAGGGGGAGGTGATGGCACAGGAAAGTGGGATTGTTTGATTCAGTGGGGTGGGATCTGTCTTGCCCACTAAAGCTGTAAAGCAGCAGCAGTACTGGGTGGTAACAGGCTTTCTCTACCAAAATAAGCAGTTCCTCCCTTTTTTATTGCTCTACATCAGATGGAACAGCTTGTTCCCCCTTTTGGAATAGGTGTGCTCAGTATTCCAGTATTTATGTACCTGGAGATGTATCCTGGGTTTTTATAGTCCAGGATTCCTGATGATGAGCTGACCTGGCTGTTCATTCTGTTCCCTGTTCTGTCTCTGGGTGCATCTAAGATGTGCCTGTAGCACAAATCCACAGGCCAGCTGAGGAGCCTTCTTTAGGGAAGCACTTGATCTGAGGTTTGCTTAAAAACCCAGATCTCTGGGATGTGAGAGCAAACAAGGATACGAAATAAATTTATCTCAGGAACCTGCATTTTCAGATCCTGAATTACTTGTGTAGGCTTTATCCCACTCTGTAGTTTTAATGGTGCTGGCAAGGGTTTTATTTTCTTCTGATGACACACCAGCTAGATTTGGTGAAGTTTCTAAAAATGAACTCACAGAGAACATTTTCATTCCTCCTGTGTAAACGACCTTAATTTTTTTCCACCTTTTTGAGCAGTACATTCTCCAGCAGCTTTCAATAGAGCCTACCTTTGAAAGCATTTTGAGGTGACTTCCAAAAAAGCCCATGGACTAATAATAAACCTTTCTCACTAGGTGGGTAAAAGTGGCAACGTACCAGCAGGCACTACTGTGGACAGCACCATCACACATCCCTCTGAATTTGACTTTTACCTCTGTAGCCATGCAGGAATTCAGGTAATGCCAGCTCTACTGTGCTCAAGCTCTGGGACTAAATCCTTGTAGTTGTCCCCATGGGAAATGTCACTTCTGTTTGTCACTTGGCAGGCTTGGAGTGTGTCAGTACCTGCTTGGCACTGACTCCTCAGTGCCTGCTGGAAGGTGGAGCCTGCAGGTACCACTTCTGTCCTTGCTGTTGCTGTCCAGCTGACTGCTCACCTGTTCTCTGCAGGGAACCAGCCGGCCCTCCCACTACCAGGTGTTGTGGGATGACAACTGCTTCACAGCAGACGAGCTGCAGCTGCTGACGTACCAGCTGTGCCACACGTATGTGCGCTGCACCCGCTCCGTCTCCATCCCTGCGCCCGCCTACTACGCCAGGCTGGTGGCCTTTCGGGCCAGGTACCACCTCGTGGACAAGGATCACGACAGGTAAGGAATGGCCGCATCATCCTGGTAAGCAAGTAGTGAAGCTGCTTGTCCCAGTTGTTCATGGGTGTGTGTCTGCTCACAGTGCTGAGGGCAGCCATGTGTCGGGGCAGAGCAACGGCCGCGATCCGCAGGCGCTGGCCAAGGCCGTGCAGATCCACCACGACACCCAGCACACCATGTATTTTGCCTGAGAGCACCTGGGAAGATGAAGCAAAACAACAACCCATGCAGTCCTGAAGTGTTTGGAAGCCTCCTGCTCTATCCAGGGCTGGGGGATTTTGGACTGCCCACTACCAGCAGCTCCGGACAGTCGCACTGAATCTGTTCTTCACTGCAACGTCTGATGCACCAACACAATTGAGCCATTTGTTTCATTGTTTTCTGTATTAGAAATCCATAGACTTGTCTTTTCTGATGCATTGGACTGAATTTTTACCTCAAAGCGCAAAGGCCGATCATCCTGAAATTTTTCAAGGACTTGGCACGAAAGGTTTCTATCAAATCTTTTGCTAGCTGTGGTTTTTCAGTTCTCCTCATCCCATGAGCTGACGGTGACTGCTGCTCTGTCTCCGTGCCCTGCTTCGTGAGTATGATGTGATGGCAAAATGTTTTATCCAGCTCGTTGTAATCTTTCTGTCATGTGGGGCCATAGATTTTTTAATGGAGATTTTAGACTTCACTACTGTAAATGCCTTTTAACAAACATAATTTTCACAGGTATTGCAGTTTTTTGTCAGTTTTACTAATTATCTTTTTAATCTCTGCAGACTTGGGCTGCAAAGCAATTGCACTATACTGCGAGTTAATAGGTGGTTCTTGTTTCTGTGAATGTGTAATATAACCAATAGTGATGCCTGTCAGTAGATTTTAATGATAATGGTTATAAATAATACTGCCATGGTATCGTAACAAGTACTGAACCATCATTTCCCCCCTCTAAAAATGATAAAACAACAAAAAAAATTTAGCTTTTAGGTATTTTGCAAACTTTTACAAAAGTGCCCACTTTATGCTGCTGTGTGGTTTGATAAATCTAAGTGATTTTAAAACTTTTTTCTCATAGAAGGTTTAACTTTGGCAATAAATCTTTGTTTTTTAAGCCCCCCCAAACAGTGTAATTTTCTAGCTGAGGATTGTGCATGAGTTTAACCAACATTCTCGTGTCGTTTTCTGAACACACAATTTGGCAGTTTCTGAAACAAATTAGAAAAGACGCATTTCCATGCTTTTTTAAGAATTATTTTTAACTGTTTTATATTCACTGTTGGTGTCCTGTCTACAACATTTTTTATAAGCTTGGAAACTGGGTGTTCCATGTAGGAAAGGCCAACGTGTGCAGTTGAAATGTATTGTGTGACAGGCAACCTGAGGACTTGTACCAGCATTTTGAACTGTTTTTTTCCTGGGAATCTGGGTTGCTCACACAACTGCATTTACAGCATGTTGAACCCATGTGAGTCTCAAATGCTGATTCTGTCCCAGCCTAGAAATTAGGGTTTTTAATCTGCTTGGCTTTTTTCAGCTGCAACCTGTAATCCAGAACAGGGACCTGGTTTCCCTGGTATTCCTGTAATCCATGAACGTAGTAATTTAAGACTAGATTCCTTACTGTATACCTGACTTAGTGCAGATTAAAGCTTATTCCTAAACTGAGGAGGAGTTTGAGAAGCCCAAGGATTGCACTGTGGTCTCTGATACTTGTGTGGGGTTTGCTGCTAAGTTGTCTGCTGTCCCAAAGCTTAGGAACCAGCCCCCTCCAAATTTCAGCAATAGGAAATGCTGTTTCCTTCAGTCTTTAAGCTTGTAAATAAATGAAAGTTTACATTTCTAAATGCTGTTGTTTTCAGTTGTACCAGAGTACACTGAATTATCTTCAAACAGTTTTATAACCTCCTTGCCAGTAGTACGTCTCATAAATTAAGTTTAACCTCTTTTCATTTCTGTTGAAAATGGGACTGAAGTGAACCCTGCTCCTGGCACGTGCCAGGACAGGTTTAGATTGAAGAAAACAAAAAGATTTATTTTAAGTTTTTTAACTTTTTTTTTAAAGAATACCTCACTTGTGTAATAAAATCAGGACATGTGGGTGGGAGACTGACCGCTGCTTTTCTCAGTACTCGTTCAGGGAGAAGACACAAAAACCCTTTTTAGAGTGAACTCTGACTGACCCAACACACACAGAGAACTTTGGCACCTTGAAAAGCACCTGAGCACCTGTTGGAGGTGGTAGGATCCAAGATCCCTGATTTGAGTTTGTGCACTAGGAATGGGGCTGGTTTAACAAGGGTGCATAAAAAATGAACTTTATCACCAATTAGTTGTCCAGTGCCAAGCACTCCTGATTGAGACTGAGGGAAGGGAGAGCCTCTCCTTGGTTTGCCTGTGACTGGATATTTGACCTCAGACCAGGTGGAGCATTGACCCCTGGTGAGCCCTGGGCCAGCACCTAAGCGGGGCTGGTGTGAGCCCACCCCAGGCACAGGGCTGGAGTTTTGGGGGAAAAGCACTGAAGTTCAGGATCCAAGTTGCAGCAGTGCTGCCCTAGGCAGGTCTGAGCCCAAGTCTGGAGGACTTGAGGACCTAGGTGAGCCCTGTGGGCCTGAGTGACTTGTTCTGCATGTGTCAATCAATGGGAAGATGTGCATTCTGTAGCTGTAGTTTTAGGGTGTTTTTTGTTTTTTGGGGTTTTTTTAATAAATAAAGCCTGTTGGCCACTGTTTAGCTCTGTGGTGTGAAAGATTTTAAATGTAGCAAAGTTCAAAGAGTTGGGGAAGGGGGTGGTTGATATATATTAAAAAAATATATATTAAAAAAAAGGGAGGAGAGGGGGCAGAAATCCTGTTTTCCACCCGGTTCTGCTTGCTTTGTCCCTGCTGCGTTCTGAACAAGCTCTGGCAATCCCTAGTTAGCCTGTCTCCACCAGTCTGGCTCTTGTATTGCTGTGAGTTGCCCAGGGTCGTGCCCGGAGCTCCATCCAGAGGGCATAGAGGTCGGTGCACGGGATGTCCTGTGCCCACCCTCGCTCGGCCCTGCGGGTGGGGAAGGGCCCTGGTTCAGAGCTGGCGTCTGAAACCCCCGACCCCTTTGTGGATGTGCTGTAGGAGTTTTCTTGCTCAATAGCGAGGGAGTGACTCTGCTTTCATTTTCAGAAGGCAGGGCCAGAGGGCATTGGATCCATCCCGATCCCGATCCGCTGCGAGGCTCTTTCCCTGTGCACTGGAGGAAAGATCTTGCACTAAATATCACTTACAGATTTTCTTAGACCTTGCTATTGACATTTTCATATTTCTATGTCTAGAGGCTGCAACTTCAATGTAAAATGTTTGCATTTGTTCAGTTTGACTTCTGATGTAATTTTTGGTTTCTATATTGTTAGACTTGTAATGTTTCAAATGGTATTTTATTAACTTTGGACTGGATGTATGTCTCTAGCAATACGAGGTACTTTCTAAACTGTCCTGGGGTTCACAGCCCCGTGTCGAGATAAGATGCTGGTCGTGTACAATTGCAATGTACTTTTTTTTTTTAGCCTGCAGGGATATTTTGTGTTCATGTGTCCAAAAATAATAATAATAATAAAAAAATTGGCATTCTCGTGCCAAATGTTCTGTTTTTCCTTATTGCTGTCCAATAAATGCAATGTACAGAGTGAGCAACCAATACTGTTGCCTGTAAACAAATGTCTTAAACTATTTAACTTTTAATTAAAACTTGTACACAACGTGTCACCTGTGGAACTCATTACCACAATATAGCTATTTCTGTTGCATTAAGATTTAGCAAGTTAAAGAAATATGTATGGGTGACATCTCCCAGGATCCTAAAGGAAGCTGAAATTTCAAACCCCAGGGGCAGGGTTCAGAATGGGCCGGTTTTTATAATGTTTGGGAAATCACAGAGAAAAGTTGGTGTTCATGGACTGTACCTGCCTGGAGAGGGGATTCTATATCAGAGAGATGCAATTAGTAAATACAAGAATTGTTGGGTTCTTCATCTTCTCTATGTAAGGTGAGGATTTGTCTCCTTGGACAGCTGCACTGCACTATAAATATTGCAGGAAGGACAGGAAAAGCTTTTGGAGGAGGGCAGAGTGTGGGAGCTGTGACTGAAACCGGGACAGGATTGTCTGAAATGCCCGGCACCTTCTGCAGCCCCACGTTAGGTGTCAATTCTGTTTGCAGGGCAGATCCTGGGGCTTTGGCACTGAGGTTGTTCAGCCTCACAGAAACCTGAGGAGCTTAAGCCCCAAGGTTTGCTCATCCTGTTGTCTTCCAAATAGGATGTAAAGACCTCTTGGACCAAACCTCAGGAACCCAGGACTGAGTTGATGCTTGCGATTCTGTGCCACAGCCTTGCTGTCTGTGCAGCTCTGACTCCAAAATCCCAGCTGGGTTCTGCTCCAGCCACTCCCTCGGGACAGCAGGAGGTGTTGCTCATGTTTTGGAAGAACAGCACGAGGCGGGAATGCTTTGACAGCCTGAATTCCTGGGGCTTTTTCACCGTTTCCTGGAATGGCCCAGCTAGGAACACACACCTGGGCTCACTGTGGGAATGATGCTCCTGGGGTATATGATGTTATTGACAGAGTCAAAGCACAGGGTCGGGATTTGCACCTCCTGGGAAGCAGAGGTCTGGGAGGTGGTGGTAAACGGGATGGAAAAGGCATGCTCTGCCCGGTTCTATGGATTTAGACGGAGCAGCGCCACGGGGAATTCCTGCCCTGCTCCTGCCTGGGGAGACTCAGGGCACACCAGGAATGATCGTAGAGTGGCCCATACAAGAACTGAAGCTTCCTCCTCGGCCCGGCCGCACCAAATGAGTCAAAAACAAACAAAACAAACAAAACCAAAAAACAACACCCCCCCCAAAAGAAAAAAAAAAACCAAAAAAACAACCAAACCACCCCCCCCCGAAATAAATATTTGTGGCAACGGCGCAAGGGGAGGCCCGGGCGCCGGCGAGGGGGCAGCGCTCTGCCGCTCCCCGGCTGCAGCGAGGTCCCGGCTGGGCACCCGCGCTATCCTGAGCGGACACCCCGGTTCCCGCACTTCCCCCGCTTCCCTCGGGTCCCCCCGGACCCCCCGGGCCCCAAGATGGCGGCGGGGCCGGCGGGCGCCGCCTTTGTTGCGCGCGGGGCCGGGCGGTGGCGGCGCGTGCGCGCGGCGTGAGGGGCGTGAGGCGGCTGCGGCACCGGCCCCGGCCCTGCCCGGCCCCGGCCCCCGGCACGGCCCTGCCCCGGCCCCCGGCTCGGAGTGGCGCCCGCGTGGATGGGATGGAAGCGGGACCCTCGGGAGCAGGTACTGCCGGCGGGGATTTGGGATCGGAGCGCTGCGCGCCGGGGAACGCCGAGAGGGCGACGGGGGGCGAAAGGGATGAGGCCGGTGGAACGGGGAGTGGGTGTGCAGTGGAGGCCAGGGGGCCTGTACCGGGTGGGGGAGCGCGGTGGAGAGATGTGCGGAGGGGACCATGGCGGGTGGCGATGGATGTGGCGGCGGCGCGGGATGTGCGGGGGCGATGCTGGGGATCGGGAGGTGTCGGAGGCGCGCGAGGGTCTGAGCAGAGGGGCTGCGGGGAGACTGTGGGGCCGTGGGGCAGCGCGTCCCCCGGGTGCCCCGAGAGTAGCGGCGGTGCGGGCCCAGGGGAAGAGGCGATGGAGGGACCGGCAGAAACCTCGCGGGAGGGAGCACAGGGCCGGGGTCACGTCCAGCCGCAGGTCCCTACAGCGCGGAGCGAGTCCTGCTCAAGGGGCCTGTTCTGCACAAAGCAGCACAGCATCCCCCAGCTCCCCATCCTTTCCCCCAGCTCCCATTCTATTCCCCCTACCTCCCAACCCATCCATCGCCCCGACTGCCATTCCACCCCTTCCCTGCCATTCCACACCCCCAGCTGCCATTTTATTCCCCCTAGCTCCCATTTCACCCCCCTGCTCCCCCTCCATCCTCCAGGAGCTCCCCGTTCCCCGAGTTCAGAGAGCGGGGCGCGGGCTCGAGGCTAGCGACGCCGTGTGCCGTGACAGCACGAAGCGTCTCCTCTGCCCGTGCCAGGGCATGCGCGGAGCCGGGGCTCAGCATGGCCCCGTGGGGCCGAGCTCCAGAGCCACCCTGTACCCCCGTGTCCCCTGCCTCAACCTCTGCACGCCCGGCTGCAGGGACGGGAGCAGCTGGCAGCGCCCTTCGTGTCGGGCAGCTCCGCAGGGGTTTGGAGAGCTGTGCCCTAGGCTGCCGCTCGCTCCTGTGCCTGGCTTGAGCATCGCCAACTTGCGCTGCTGAGTCGCAGAAGGATTTTGGTGCCTAAAATAAGGCAGGAGGAGGGATGGGATGATGGAGATGCAGGTCACTGCCCTGCTGAGGCACGGGGAGCTGCTGCCTTTCCAAGGCACAGGGCAGTGGGATCGGCAGTCGTTGCTCTGCCACCTCTCTTGTGCCTGGTGGGTTTGCCACCTGCCGTAACACATCAGCCTGGTGAGATTTTGGCATAAACCTGCTGAGTGTTTGTAAACTTCAGTCCTTTCTTACGATATTTACATTAAGTGTGGCACAGAAATCTCTCAGTGTCTGCGCTACCTTCTGGCTGCTGGTGCTTTGTGTTTGGGCTGATTTATGGCCTCTAGTAGCCGTGATTTGCTAGCACCGCGGGCTTTGCCGGCGCCTTGGGGCGATAGCAGCACTGCTGCCTCAGGGCCATGCAGATAACGCTGCCGGGCACCCTCCTACTCCAGCCTGAAATGATGCTCTTAAATGCTTTAAAAGAATCTCTTGTGCTGGGATGGGAATGCCCTCGGTGGACAAGTTTGGAATCCAGTCTCTGGGTCTATGAGGGCTGCACGGGGAGCAGGGCTCTGCTGCTGCACCCTTGGGAGTTTCCTCTTCTGTCCCCAAATTTGGTTGGGGGATATCTGATCCCACCCAGGTTCACCCCTTGGGCAGGGGATTCATGAACTCCACGTCGTCAGAGCTGCTGTGAATCCTGCCCTGCTGTGGCACCCCTTTGCTTGTGCCAGACCCTGAGTATGGGCTACGCCTCTCATGCAAGCTCTGATGATGCTGTGGCTTATCAGGGCAATAAATCAGAAACTGGCATGTGCCTGGATGTGCCCAACATGGAGATGCCTGGAAAGGCAGCGGGAAAACCCAGGACATCTGACCCATAGGCAGCACTCAGGGAGGCACACACATGAAGTGTTTTTAAAAACTAAAGTTATTTTCCCACAACTTTTAGTTTTCTTTATCCCTTGCAAACTTCCTAAAGGCTGTTAATCTCAACCGTTGTCTTCCTGTGCTGAACCTTGCAAAAACCCCAAAGCTGCTCCATCTGTTGGGGCTCTTTATCTTCAGGAAACACGAAATTGCGTATGCCTGGTTCTGGGACGGGATTAGACCGAGAAACAAAGCCAGGAGAAGCACCTTGCCTGGAGACACAGCATGGATGGTTTATCTCTAAACACTCTTTGCAGCCTCTCCCTAAACCCTGGGAAGAACAAAACACAGACAAGTTATTAAGATGGCAGACGCGAGGAGGAAGCCAAATCAGGCAGAGAAGCTTCTCCTTGGGCAGGGTGATCCGTGCGGAGCCACGGGCGGCTTCAACCCCCGCTCTGGGAGCCAGTGGCACTGCGGGGCCACAGTGGGACATGGAGAGGAGCTGGCGTTGCTTTTGTCCTGTCCCTCCGGCACTGGGGGCCGCCTTTGTCTGCGACTCCTAGCTCTGCACGTCCCTGGCTGCAGCCTGGGCAGTGTAGGAGCAGCGGGAGACCTCGCAGGGCTGCGCAGGGGGTGTCAGCCTCCGCCCAGCCCAGGCGCCGTTAGCGGAGATCCCAGGGTCACTGGGCAAAGTCACGCAGCCTGGATGTGCCACCCGGTGTGCTCAGCAGAGGTGCTGGCATTTGCTGTGCCTGTGCTTCTCAAACCCCATCAGAGGGATGGAAAAGAGCTGCTGGACAGCTGAGGCCAGCTTAGCAGGACCCTCGTGGGTCGGCTCATGATTGAGCCATGTCCTCACTGCTGGCACCACCACACCACTGGCATCACCACGCTGCTCTCCAGAGCCAAAGCAGCTGGAGTACAGCCCCTGCGTGCGGGTATGATGGAGTTGACACTGCTCTTGCTGCTGTTGCTTGTGCTCTGTTACAGCACCTGCAGCTTCACACTCCTGCCCAGCTTAACCTGCAGGACTGCACATCCTGGGGTGCAGGGACACCCACTCAGCCAGCCAGGGTTATAGCTTGCACTTTAGAGTGTCACCTGTGATTTCCAAGTGGGAAGCACAGCAGTATCCTTTTCTATGTTTAGTGTGAGGATACAAAGAACTCAGCAGCTTTCAGATGGCAGTCCTGTAGTAAAACAGTTTAGAGACCGTTTTGGCTCATTTTTTGCATGCAGCCCCCCCCAGTGCAGGGCAGGAGCAGAGCTTGGGCAGCTCAGCCTTGCCCTCAGCAGCCAGGCTGTGGTGCACAGACAGGTTTAATGCTGAGCTCTGACAGCTGCAGTTTGGTGCCAAACCAAAAAGCACCCACAGCTGCATGACCCTGGCAGGGCTCAGGTCACTCGGGAAGGAACAGGCGGCGATGTCTGGGTTGGCAGTTTGGGGGTTTTGATGTCTGAGCTGCGTGGCATGTGTTGATCGCTGCTTGAAGGTCGGTTTTGAAAGTGTCGAGCCTGGAGGTTGGGAATGCCAATTGCTCACTCTCCCTAGCAGCTGCCTTTCCATCTAGTGCTGCCCCTTGCTTTGCTCCCCGACAGGGATTTCACTTCCTGATGGGGTTCTGGAGTGGTTTAGGATGGGAGATGTCTCAGGGTGAGGATGGACCACGCTGCGTGTCGGGTGCCATTTGTTGTGCCGCGGCCCCGTCTGCACCTCTCTGATTCCCGGCTGTATTTTGGCGGGTGGGTGTGCGGAGAGGGGGCTGGCGTGGGCCCTCCGCCGCCGCCGCCGCAATAAAACTCCCTTTTGTCTGGGCCCCGTTTCCGCGGCCCCTCGGCTGAATGCGGCGCTGGAGAGGATTTCAATGACATGGTAATTTCATGCCGTCCCACCGGCGGCTTCGCCCGGCGCAGGCAGCTGTTGGGCAGCGGGTCGTGTTCCCCAGCTGTTACAATAAATGACAGGGACAAAGCGTATTCCAGCGCTAATTACCTCAAACTTGCTTTCACTTCGGTGGCTCTGCCCTCGCCGCCATCTCTGCCCGGGGTACCCGGTGCAAGGGTGTCGATGCTCTGCCGCCGGCGCGTCCCCAGGGCACGGCTTTGTGTGTGAAAGTCTGTGATTCCTCCCGGGCCGCGGAATTTCTAATGGCAGCGGATTTCATCCCGCTCACTGGCCGCATTGTGCTGCAGGAACAACACTCACCCTGCAGCCCCCGGCCCCGGCGCCCGCATTTACATGACAAAGTGGGAACCTGGGCAGCTTCGCCATGGAGAGTCGAGGTATGCAGGAGCCAAGTCCTCCCATACAGGAGCCCCCCTGTGTGCTGGAGCCCCCTGTTTCCATGCACTTTGGGTAGCTTTTTAATGAGGCTTCTTCTTGCTGGCTCCTTTTCTGCTGCCCTGAGCCGGCTTCAGGCATGAGGTGCCTGAGGATAACAGTTGAGCTGTCCGGGATTCCCTGCCAGCATCCTCTGAGCCAGGAGAAGGGTGGCTTTCACTGAGGCAAATCATGGAGAGATCGTGAGTGCTCCAGAGCAGGAATGTGGCATGTGAAAGGATGAGCCAAGCCTGCATGTTCACCAAAGGGTTTTGGGGTCTCTCCCACCTGGGCTGAAGCAGCCAAGGCTGGGTGAGAGCCTGGCTCACACGCTGGGGGTGCTGCCTGGGCAGCTGCTTTGGCTTGTCATGTTCAGGGACTATGTATTGTGGTCACCAAAATAAAACTCTCAGAGCGAACTTGCCCATCCTCAATGCTGGTGATGGTCCTGCCCTGGTCTTTGCAGAGCATCTCCTGTACCATCAGGTGCTGCTCCCTCTGGCCACTCTGCCCTTTTATCTTACCCTGAGTTTGCTGTATTTTCTGTGTTCCATCAAAATTCTGAGCCAACTTTTGTGTTGCTGGAGGCTGGGCCTTCCTTCACCTGTGATTCATGAGCCTAATTGTGGGGTGTTATGTTCATGAAGCACATAGGGATCCTCTGGCAAAAGGGTTTGCGTGGTAAAGCCCTAGTTTTGGAGTGACCAAAGCAGTGTCAAGTGTGGAATTGGTGTGGGGCGAATTGGTCACACCTCTGCAGCTCCTGCCAGCCCCTAACTGGCTTCAGCTCCTCTTGGGCACCCAAGTGCCACTGAGCAGCTGTCAAGCTGTGGCCACTGCCCTGTGTTCCCTGCATCTGTGGTGTTACCATGGGCACATGGAGTTGCATGTGGTCCTGCTCACACATGGCTGCCAGGATTGTCTGAAGGGTGAGATGATCCAGAGGAGGGGAAGCTGCGGGTGCTGGCCTTGACGTGGCTGCAGGAAAGGCAGCAGAGAGCTACTGCCTCCTGACAGATCTTGCAGGTGGGCGGTATGGTTCCTCACTCAAACTCAGGAACTGGAGGCTCCAGCAGCACTGGCAAATACCTCTTTGCTTGTGAGCCATAATTTAAAAATGCATCAGCTCGCAGCCAGGGAGCTGGCCACTGCCAAGAAATGTTAATCATGTGGAGACATGACTTACACTGGGAGCCGCTCATCTGAAAATCAGTTCCTTCAAACGAGCTGCTTCCGATGTGCAGCACAGATGTTTTTCGGGGGCGGCTGGCAGTCATCCTGTGCTGGGGCAGCTGTGGGTGCCTTCAGGGTTTGAGCTCTGCAGTGGTCTTAGGAATCCTCATCTTGCTCCAAGTCCTGTGCAGCCTTGTCTGAGGAGGTGCTGGGGCCAGATAAGCCCAGGCTTGGGGCTCCCAGCAGATTTTGGGTCTTTTGAGCTCCTGTTGCAGGGCAGAAGCAGGAGCAGAGGTTGGTTTTGGAGGATTAACTTCTGCAGTTCAGCCCCTAGACACCCACAAGAGTTTTCCTATCTCCTCTGTCCTGCAGGACTGGTGGCCTTCCATGGGCAGGAAAAGTCTTGCAAAGTTTGGGTGCAAAAGTAAAAGGCAAATTTGAAGCTTAGTTTGCTGCTCTACTGTTTTTCTGCTTCTGATATTTTTAGCCTGGAATGGAAATTTGGATTTAAAAAGAAAGTGAATGGGAGAAAGGGGTGCTAAAAAGCACCATGTGTTCAGGAGCTTGAATTGGAGCTGGATTGCTGTCTGTGGGCCGACGTGGACAGTTGGCCGCGCAGATGGAGCGCTCTGAATACCCCCACACTCAATCCCTGCAGCGGCCCAGCTGGCTCGGACCTCGCGGTGTGTGAGGAACAAATAGAAGGTGCAAACTGGGAGGGGTGAAGATGAGCAAAGTGGGAATGGGGCAGGAAGGGCACAGCTCACCTCAGAGAGCAGCGGGGTGGAATAACTCCTTGGCAATACTTTAAGATACTTTTGAGTCTGAGGTGCTGTTGATTTAGAAATGCAGCTAATGTGCTGGTGTCATCCTGCAACTCCAGAACTTCATAAGTGAGTTGGTGTAATGGGAATTGTGGAAAAACTGGACTCTTTACAGGTCCCCACACTGCTTCAAGTGGGGATTTAGGGTTGGTTTGAATTTGGGTTTTTTTTTTTTGGTTTTTTGCAAAACCCGGCAGTCCAACAATTGTGTAGTGCGGATGGAACAATGCTTTTCCTGTTTCTTGTGGCATCCTCCCTCCAGCAGTGAGTTGGAATTTGCTGGGGAATGGAGGGGAAATGCATGTGCCTGTGTGTCCCTGCTGACAGAGTATCCAGGGAATTGCATCCCCTTGGAAAGGGGCATCGTGACAATGGAGCTGGTGCTGCTCTCCCATAGCAGGTGGCAGTGCTGGAGCCTGTGCCAAGGGAGTTGGTAGGGCTGCTGTGCCCTGGCACTGCCCTTCAATAGCTCTGCTGGCACCAGCGCTCCCCAGATGGTGCCCAGGGAAGCTGCTTCCTGGTGTGCTGCTCTGAATTCTGTCACTGCCACCTCCTGCCAGGAGGAGGGGTAGTAGAAGATCTTGCAGTTTAGGATGTGGTGGTGGAGAGCGCTGTGACTCTGTGGGATCTGTCTGTCTGTCTGTCTGTCTGAGTATGGGGTCCCTGGCAGCCATCCTGACCTGTGCTCTCTCCCACAGCTGCAGGCGCATACCTGCCCCCCTTGCAGCAGGTGTTTCAAGCACCACGTCGGCCTGGGATAGGAACTGTCGGGAAGCCCATCAAGCTCCTGGCCAACTACTTTGAAGTGGACATTCCCAAGATCGATGTGTATCATTATGAAGTGGATATCAAACCCGATAAATGTCCACGCAGAGTCAACAGGTAAGGCAAGTATTAGAGGTTTGGCGCTTGTTCCTTGCTTCCAGTTTCCTGGTGGAGGCTCTATGAGTGCCTGTCTCTGTCTTTCAGTAGAAGCCATTAGGGTGATCATTATGGCAGGGGTCACAGCAGTGGCAGGGGTCATGGCACTGTATGATGCCCACAGGTGGCTGGGCCCCCTGGCCATGTTTGTGCAGTAGTGCTGCTTCCTGGCCTGGGAGCGTCAGGCGTCTGGAGCCTCAGCATAGTCCCTGCTGGCTCTGAAGCAGCTGTGCTATTTTGGCAACAATCCCTGATTTAAAAATAGCAACCCCAGACCTCAGACCATGATGTACTTTTCTTTGGTTTTCCTTTTGATGTGCTCTTTGCTGCCTGTCCCCTCCTGCCCTCCCAGCCTGGGGAGCTCTGTGCCCCAAGGGCAGGGGAGCAGATGCTGCATGTGCTTTCAGCAGGGAGTCACACTGTGCCATGTCCACTCCTTCTTCTCTGCAGTGCCATGTACACGCCTTCTGCCAAAGCCAATGTACTGAGCTGTGGGACAAGGCAGGTGGCTGCTTGTCCAGGGGCTTTCCTGCCCCAGGGGTCACATCTCTGCTCTCAGTTGCCTCAGGGAGGGAGGGTGGGGTGGACTGGGCAGGTTGCAGAAGGTATCAGGCTGTGAAGAAAGCGACAAAACAAACCTCTCCCTTCTCTTATCCTGCCCTCTGTCTTGCCTGCTTAGGGAAGTCGTGGAGTACATGGTGCAGCACTTCAAACCGCAGATCTTTGGTGACCGAAAACCAGTCTATGATGGGAAGAAGAACATCTACACTGTCACAGCCTTACCTATTGGGAATGAGCGGGTAAGAGAGGGCAGTGAGCCCCATGTAGGCAGTGTGACCTCCCTCCTGCCTGGGAAAGACCGGGAGAAAATGACCCCACCTCATCCCTGTGGGGATGCCATGGTCACTGTCCCTTGCCTCCTGCACCCAGGTTGACTTTGAGGTGACGATCCCGGGGGAAGGCAAGGACAGGATATTTAAGGTCTCTATCAAATGGATGGCCATTGTGAGCTGGCGCATGCTGCACGAGGCCCTCGTCAGCGGGCAGATCCCCGTCCCACTGGAGTCTGTCCAGGCTCTGGATGTTGCCATGAGGCACCTGGCTTCCATGAGGTACCTGAGCAGAGGGAAAATAGGGTTGTGGCAGGGAGGGGAGGGGACTGCTGCGCTTGGCAGGCTGCTGTGGTTGAGACTGGCCTTGACAGTCATTGGAGGAGGCAGCTGTGCCAGTTGTGTCCTTGGGTGCTCCTGCAAAAGAAATAGAGGGGGTGATGCAGCTGGCGGGGTAGGTGCCAGCTCAGGGGTCTGGGGTTGCTGCCATGGGCCCAGTATGTGTGCCATTGACATGGTTTGCCCTGGTTTACAGGTACACTCCTGTTGGCCGCTCCTTCTTCTCCCCCCCTGAAGGCTACTATCACCCCCTGGGAGGGGGCAGGGAGGTCTGGTTTGGCTTCCACCAGTCAGTCCGGCCTGCCATGTGGAAGATGATGCTCAACATTGATGGTGACGTTATTTCTCATGCTGGGGAGCTGCAGTGGGAGGGCTGGGTGTATTTGGGAAGGCTGGTTGAGAGCAGAGACACATCGTGGTGTCTGTCCTACAGTGTCAGCCACTGCCTTCTACAAAGCCCAGCCAGTCATCGAGTTCATGTGTGAGGTGCTGGACATCCGGAACATCGATGAGCAGCCCAAGCCTCTGACCGACTCACAGAGAGTGCGTTTCACCAAGGAGATCAAAGGTAGAGGCCCCAGAGAGCTCTGGAACCTGTACCCTGACACTGGCTATGGCTTGTGTCCCACCTAGCCCCTGCAGGGAGGTGGGGGTACAGGGGTTGCACATTTTAAATGTCTTCTGGGGCACCACTGCCTCCCTCATCCTATTGTTGGGGTATCTGCAAGCAGGAAATTAGTTAAGGGAGCTGTTGGCAGTGTCCTGGGGAAGTTAGGCAAAGGGAAATTGCTCCCATCTTCACCATGACTGTGCTGTATCTCCCTGTCTTACATCAGGTCTGAAGGTGGAGGTGACCCACTGTGGGCAGATGAAGAGGAAATACCGTGTGTGTAACGTTACCCGACGGCCAGCCAGCCACCAGACGTAAGGGGGGTGGGCAGATGCCCTTGGAAAAATTCGCACTGTTCTCCTTGTTAACAGCTGCTGGTGTCGTTAGGGAGAGCTGAACAGGAAGCTCCAGTCTTTGGTGGCAAAAGGAGACATGTCTGGGGCTCTGCAACCCTGTGCCATGTGTGGAGTGGGCTGCAGGGAGATGGGAGTGCAGAGGATGCTGTGTCTGGCAGGCAGAGCACGGCGACAGGCGGGAGCTGACATACCAGGAATTGTCCTAGTTTTTACCTCCGGGTTGGTTTTCTTCATTCTTAAAATAGTCACTGCCAAAGCAGAGACTTTGTCAGGGGCTAACACGAGTGTCTGTCATGGAATTTTTTATGTGTGCCCGGGAGCAGGCTGAGCCTGAGAGCCCCTCAGTGTCTCCTGTGCACCAGCATCCTTGGGTCACAGCCTTGGGGCGCAGCAAGCACAGGAGGAATGTGGCACCTCGCTGATGCAGTCAGCCTGGCTCTCCTGTAATTTGGGTTCTCTACAGAATATCAGGTCAATTCTGCATTTTCATGGAGCTCTTTATGGAGCTGGGAGCAGCTGGTGCTGGCTGAGGATGGGTATTGTGCTTCAGCTGCAGATGTCATGGCACCTCTCAGCCCTGCAGACTGGAAGTTTGATTTTTTTCCTCCCCATTTCTGAAGGGAAATGTTCCGTTCCTGCCTCCTTCTGCCCACTCTGCAACTGCTGTCCTGTACCTGGAGAGGCCAGGTGGCCTTTCCCTGGAGCTCAGTTCAGCTCCCAGGGAGGACACCAGGCACAGAAGCCCTCCTGAGTGCCGGTGTGCTGTATTTTTGTGCCCAACCATGGCATGTGTGGCACGTCCTGCAATAAACATTTGCCCTGATTAACTGGATTAGGAAGAGAGAGCTTTATTTAGGGACCTCAGTCCCACACTGGTGTAAGAGTATTCCTGACTCAATTTCTGAAAATACCACTGTTATGCTTTTTATTTTGTTGTATGGCAGCTCAGGATGGGAGCCTGGCAGCTCCCTCTTCCCAGCCACAGTACATAGTGCCTGAGGTGTGGAAGTGTCTGTTCTGAGTAGGTGCATCCCTTGTGTCCTGCCTCTGCCAGGTTCCCACTGCAGCTGGAGAGTGGTCAGACAGTGGAGTGCACAGTGGCTCAGTACTTCAAACAGAAATACAACCTGCAGCTGAAATACCCTCACCTGCCCTGTCTCCAGGTTGGCCAGGAACAAAAACACACGTACCTTCCCTTGGAGGTGAGTGTTGGCATCTGTGGCTTGGGGCTGTGCTCAGCTGTGGACCTCTCATGTCTTATCTGTCCCCAACACGTCTGCTGTCTGTCCCCTCCCCGTGTAGGTGTGTAACATCGTGGCAGGCCAGCGGTGTATCAAGAAGCTCACGGACAATCAAACATCAACCATGATAAAAGCAACAGCCAGGTCTGCCCCAGACAGGCAGGAGGAAATCAGTCGCCTGGTACGTGACTCAAGTCCCATGGGGGGTGGGCTCAGGGCTTGGCACCAATGGCAGGTTATGGCATCGTGTCTGTGGTGGACTTTGCCATGGTCCTGCTCCACAACTGCTCTGTGGCAGAGAGCTGTGACCTGCTGAGAAGGTGTTGGTGAGGTTAGTGGTGGGGTTTTATCCCGCTCTTCCCGCTGAATTCCTGTGCATAGGTGCCTGTGTGTATGTAACAAACACTGGCAGAGGGGAGCCCAGCTCAAAGAGGCCATGCAAATGCACATGCAGCAAATTCAGGCCCTTGCACTGATGGAACTTGACCCAAAGGGAGCTGGAACTAAAAATGGGAAACAGAGACATGCCCTTGGCTGTGGGTGTATGTGGGGCTGCATGTTGTAGGGCTGCAGTACAGGAACTCTGTCTGTGCCTGGCCACTGGTTAACGGGGTTGTTGTTCCTCAAACACATACATCTGGGCTTTTGAAGCCAGGGACATTTGGTATTCCTTCTGGGACTCTTGATCAGTTTCTTGCCAGTCTGAACCTTCCTGTTGAAATCTTAAATTGCAGGAGCAGGCTGTACTGTTAGTTGCATTGGTTATGTGTGTTTCAAAATCAGGTCTCCATGGGTCAGTTTGCAGGAGAAGGTTTGGGCCTCAGTGTTGATCTGCTCACCTTCTCCTGTCAGAGCTGCTTCACGTGCCCACATTTCCTGGCCAGCTGCAGCTGCCTGGGATGCAGCAGTTGGTCTTACTCCCTCCCATGGCCCTTCTTTCCCTCTGCAGATGAAGAATGCCAGCTACAACCTGGATCCATACATTCAGGAGTTTGGGATCAAGGTGAAGGATGATATGACGGAGGTGACAGGGCGGGTCCTGCCAGCTCCCATCCTGCAGTATGGAGGCCGGGTAAGTGGGGCTGCCTGTGCTAGGCTGCACTGTGCAGGGAGATGCTGTCAGCACCTGGAGACGCTGTTTCTGAGCAAAAGTTGTGTTACCTTCATGTTAGAGCTGGAATGTTTTATCAAAGTACCTTGGCTTTGTGTTTTTTGCAATATAGCTGGTTCTGAAAGTTGTAGCCAAGAGTCATTGGTGATGAGATGAAGAGGAGAGGGGTGCTCAGCATAGGGCAGCTCGGGTGAACTTTCTGTCACTGCTGAGGAGCTGAGGCTGTGGATTGCCCATTGCCAGGGAGTCAGCTCCAGCTCCAGCACTGGGACAGGGAGCACAGCCCCAGCCCATGCAGGGCTTTGGGGCTGCGGGGCCGGGCAGGCTGCGGCTGCACTCTGACCGTCTGTTTGCCTTGCAGAACCGGGCCATTGCAACTCCCAACCAGGGCGTGTGGGACATGCGAGGGAAGCAGTTCTACAACGGCATTGAGATCAAAGTCTGGGCTATTGCCTGCTTTGCCCCGCAGAAGCAGTGTCGAGAGGAGGTGCTGAAGTAAGGAAAGGGGCAGCCCATGTGGGTGGGGGAAGCCAGAGGTGGCCACACTGCTGCTCACAGCCAGGGACTGCGTGTCCGGCATCACCAGTGCTGGAGCTGCAGGGAGCTCCTCTGCTTGTGGTACCAATGTGATGTGGGGTGTCCAGTCCCTGTTGCTCTGGGTTTGGATTATCCAGGGAGCCTAACTGTTGGTTCCAGCTGCAAATGGTCCCTAAGCCATCACAAAGGAGTTAGGTTGGAGTGAGTACCTGTGAGCTGTCAGTCAGGCTCTCTTCAGTCTACTCTTTGCATCAGGGAGCTGCAGTACTGGGAGGTGAGACTGCCAGCTTTAAAGCTGTATTGAACTCTTCTAGTCTGAATCTCCCCAGATAGAAGGGATTCTGAGGACTAAAAGTTTCCCCAGTAATTGAAATTATGTAGTTCATGTAGGAAGCATCCTAACTTCCCATGGGTTATTACTGAGAAGTTGTGGGCTTTCAAAAAAAGGTTTGGTAGTTTCTGTAGCAAAGTGACACAGAGCAGGAACAGTTTATTTGATTTAGGGAAATGGTCACTTCGGTTTTGAATTCTTCTGGGGTTTCAGGTTTCTCCTGACTGAGAGTGGATGCACTGAGGTGAGCACTTTGTGTGTCTCTTCTGGGTGTTTGGCATGGTCATTGTTTGGGGTTTGGAAGAGCTCAGCGTGTCCATGTCTGCAGTACCTGGGTGCAGGTGGGAGTGACACCTCATTCCTCCCACAATCCCTTTGCAGCAGAGCTGTGAGCCCTGTGTTCCCTCTGGCTCTTGCTGCATCAAATCAATCCTTGGCATTCCAAAAATACAGAGTGTGGCTGAGTTGTGGTAAGTGCAGGCTGGCATCAGCTTTGCAATCACCTGGAAATGAGCTGTTGCAGGGAGCAGGTTTGTTCTCCACTGCTCCAGTTTCCTACAGGAGAAGGGCTCAGCTCCATTGCATTAGAAGGAGTCAGTACATGGGTAAGAGGGCACCAAGAGGGGACAGTTCAGCCCTGATACATGCTGATCTTGTGTTTCCTGTGCCATCTATGTGCTGGGTGCCATAGAGCCACCAATAGGTGATGTGATGGCCCTCTCTCTGTCTCGTGCTGCAGCACTCGGCCGTGGGGCTCCGTGCTCAGTAGCACAGCTGGCGTGCAGGAGGGCTCAGGGCTCACTGCTTCTCCTCCTGGCACAGGAACTTCACAGACCAGCTGCGCAAGATCTCCAAGGACGCTGGGATG
>VZSR01001014.1:221430-353376 GCA_013398615.1 Brachypodius melanocephalos | reverse complement strand
GCTCCTGCAGGGCTCTCCCCATTCCTGAGGGTGCTGCTGGAAACGGTGCCGGGCTGATTGCCTGTGTGCTTACCTGCTTCCTCTGCCCACAGCCGAAGTGAAGCGTGTTGGAGACACTCTCCTGGGAATGGCAACGCAGTGCGTCCAGGTCAAGAATGTGGTGAAAACCTCCCCACAGACCCTTTCCAACCTCTGCCTCAAGATCAACGTCAAGCTTGGCGGGATCAACAACATCCTTGTGCCTCACCAGCGGTTCGTACAGCCACTGCCTCTCATAGTTTCGGGGTTGTACCTCAAGTCCCTTGCTTGGCTTTGCCTTCATAAAGCAACTCTTTGAAATGGGGGTTTGTAACTTGTTTCACCTTGTTGATAACATGCTGTTGATGTGTCCAGGCCAGAGTCAGAGGTCAGGAGATATCCTTGATATCACCTGGTCATCTCCATTGAGTTGTACATCACCCTGAGATGGCCCCAAAGGCTGACTGCTTGTTTCCTCTTCTCTACTCTCCCACCAGCTCTGCCGTCTTTCAGCAGCCGGTGATCTTCCTCGGGGCTGATGTCACTCACCCGCCAGCAGGAGATGGGAAGAAACCCTCCATAACAGCTGTAAGTTCACAGCTTGGCGCCCAAAAACGCTGCAGGATGCAGGAGCTGGAATGGGACTCACGTGACCATGTGTTACTGCTGTCCCCATGATAACACTTCTCAGGGTGGGCCCATAGCTGTCAGGTGTTTTTATCTTGGGAAGTTGGGTCCCGATCCCTTCCTGCCTCTCCACATAGGGAAGCTGCAGTTGTTGGGAGCCGCGGGGAGACTGGCAGCTGCCACCAGATGGGGCTCGTGATGTGCCGGCCCCAAGCATGGCCCTAGGACTGCCGGGAGCTTGGTGCTGCATGGAGTCATCCCGGGACATCCCTGTCCAGCTGCAGCCCTTCAGGGACCTTCCCTCTGCTAGAGAGCTGGGGTTTGGGACATGAGGGAAACTGGGGTGACTGGGCTTCTGAGCCCTTTGTGGAGGAGGATTTTCTTCTCAAATTAATAATGAGCATCCATGGAGCGAAGTGCTGCTTGGTGCCAGCAGGGTCAGGGCCAGCTTGTGCCCTCCACTGGGCTGGGAGACACTGCCCTGTGCTCGTTGCCATGCAGGATAAGCATGTCAGCATTTTCCTATTAAGTTCTTAACTTTCCAGGACTCACAGCTCAGGTTTTCCTTGGCATGCAAATACGTCTTTGGAGGAGTGGTTTTTTTTTCTTAATTAGAAGGGGTTGGGAAAGGCTTTGGGCTGTTTGCTGTAGGTGTGGGTGGGACAGAACAGTCTGTTTCCTGGCGGCAGAGCTTCCCCTCTGAAAATATCTTTTGTGGTTTGTGCAGGACCACTGGGGCTTTTTTCTTAATTTTTGTGAAAGCTTTTTTGAAGCTGCAGGGGAGGAGAAGAGTAAAGCCTTTGGAGCAACCTGACCTTGTCCTTGGTGTGTTGCTGATTAGACAATAGCAGTGTGTCTATGGCTGAAATGAAAGGAACAGTTTCTATTGTACACATGGGCTCCAGTGGGGGAGCCCCAGCCCCAGAGCTCTGTTTGCAAAGTAAAAGTGAAAGTGTTGGGGAGGGCAGGGGCAGCAGATTCACACTGCTGAGGATGTGGAGTCTGGTGCTTCCCCTCTTCTGGGGGCATGTGGGGCACGTGGTGCAGTCACTGCTGAGCATGGGGAGTGAGGCAGGTGTGGGTGTCTGTTCCCCAGCATGGACCAGCACTTGATTCACACTGTGCCCCCAGCCCTGTGTCACAGCCAAGCCCAGCTGCCCCTTTCCTGTTGCTCTAATTTGTCTGAGGTTTGCCTGCACTGCAGTGGGAACTTCCTGCTCAATGTCTTCTACATAGTGACTGGACCCACCACATCCTTGGGCAGCCCATGACTGTCTGGGGCAGCCCTTGGCTGTTTTGAGCAGCCCCACTCCCTCTCACTGCCAGGCGGAAGTGAAGCAAGGGCAGAGCAGCATCAGTCTTCCACAACCACAGCATTCAGCGGCACCAGCCAAAGTTGTCTCACTGGAAATTCTCACAAATGTTTAAAAGGGCATGGCAGTGTGACATCAGGATGTGGCCATGACCAAGGATGTCCGATTGGTTGTACAGTATTTGCTGTCCCATCTGATCTGTGAGTTCAGGTGCTCTGCCCATGGCCAGCTGTGTGTATGGGAAGCAGGTGAAGGCTGGGAATGTCCCACATCCCCTCTGTCCTTCCTGGTGTAAGGCACGGGCCTGTCTGTCACTGCAGGTTGTGGGCAGCATGGACGCCCATCCAAGCCGGTACTGTGCCACGGTGCGCGTGCAGCGTCCTCGCCAAGAGATCATTGAGGACTTGTCCTACATGGTGAGGGAGCTCCTCATCCAGTTCTACAAATCCACACGCTTCAAACCCACCAGGATCATCTTCTACCGCGATGGTGTTCCTGAGGGGCAGCTCCCACAGGTGAGGAACCCTCGGGTCCCTGTCGGCCAGCACCAGCCAGCCTGGGCTGCACCAGCTGTGAGGTTCCTTAAGGGTGCCCAGGGACAGCTGGGTGCTGGTGTGTCCCCTCATTCTGTGTGCCCTTGTCTTTCCAGATCCTTCACTATGAGCTCCTGGCAATCCGAGACGCTTGCATCAAACTGGAAAAGGATTACCAGCCTGGCATCACATACATTGTTGTACAGAAGAGGCATCACACCCGTCTCTTCTGTGCAGACAAGAATGAGAGGGTGAGTGCTGCAGGGTGCCAGGGCTGGAGGCAGCTGATTCATCCCTGTCTGATGGAAGAGCCAGCACTGGCTTTGCCGAGGGGAAATCTCACCACTGGTGGGGAGAGCTGGTTCTGAATGAAACGTGCTGCTCAGTGGACTCCTACAGCCACATGGATTAGTCTGCTTCCAGAACTCCAGCCAGCTGTTTGCTGTTATTATGAGTTACTGGGTGCTGATGATCCTGGCGACTCTTGAAATAGCCTCTGTCAGCTTGAAAACATCTGTTGTTTTGGTGATAGCTGGAGTTGCTGACGTGACAGGCTGAATAACCCCTTGCTTGCTCACAGCTTGTTCATGTGTGCTCTGCAGTAACATTGATTGCTGTCACTGTTCCTAGATTTCATCTGAATTTAATAGTCAGATTGAGTCTAACCAGACTGCTCCACACGAGCAGGAAGATTTTGTCTTGGGAAGTGAGGATAGTTTTTGATCAGGAT
Organism: Brachypodius melanocephalos; assembly: GCA_013398615.1. Lineage (NCBI taxonomy): Eukaryota > Metazoa > Chordata > Aves > Passeriformes > Pycnonotidae > Brachypodius > Brachypodius melanocephalos. The sequence goes on along the minus strand of VZSR01001014.1, from coordinate 350,155 downwards.
GTAAAAACGTTGGTATCTTGTGGCACAGACTCCAGCACATGTTCTACAGAGATCCCTGGAGTTTTGCTCATTTAATCCTCTGTAGTAAGATGGGCCCCTGCCCAGCCCTCACCCTGCTGCTGTCTTTCCCATGCTGTTGGCTATGTTTCCATGTCATGTCTGGTGTTGATGCCTGCAAAAAATGCCAGCAGGCCTATTTGGGCAGGAAGCAGAGTTGGATGAGCTGCTTCTGTCCCTCCTGCATGGGCACTTGGAGACCATCTCGACATCTCAAACGGAGATGGGGACCCTCCACCATGGTCCTGAGGAAGGGCAGCTGTGTTAAGGACAGTGCTCTTGGCAACTGGAAATAATCAAACTCTGCAGTGCTTGGATCTCTTTCTATTCCCTGCAGATTGGAAAGAGTGGGAACATCCCAGCAGGAACAACAGTGGATACCAACATCACCCACCCCTTTGAGTTTGACTTCTACCTGTGCAGTCATGCAGGCATTCAGGTACCGTGCTCCAGTGCTGACTCTTAGGATGCTGCTGGGTTTTTTGGCTGCTGTTGCAGATTGTGCTCTTGTGCATTTGTCCTGGCCCTGTCACAGCCTCCCTTTAGTGTGGAGACGTGGGCAGTTGGGTTTGAGGATAGTTGGATCTGAGCTGCCACTGCAGTGTTTTGGCAAGCAGGTGCGGGGTCCGTGCTGCTGCTGCATTGTTTGGCACGTACTCGGTTTCTCTCCTGGAGCCAAGGGTCTCTCCTAAGAGATTTTCTTCCTTCAGAGCAGCCAGTTCAGCAGCTTGTCACCTGGTGTGTGAGTGTGTTGGGCTCACTGTGGCACCCGGTCGTCAGCAGGGACCTGCTGTCTGGCCGTGGGTGGGAGACCCAGGCCAGCCGTCCCTGCCTGTTCTGCAGCTGCCTGGCTGCAGGCAGCCAAGATTAGTCAGAAACTGGACTGGAAAAACTGCACTCGTGTAATCTGCAGCTGCTTCCAGAAGGGAGGCCACTTGGCTTCCCCTCCCCTGTGCAGGCAGTGGAAGCTGGCTTGGGTTGGTGGGGATGCAGTGGGGGAGGCAATGGTCTGTGTGGCACAGAGGGAGCAGGCACCAGGCAGCAGCATTAGTACTGCTTTGCACCTCGGTGCCAAGGGCTTTCCTGCCCCATTGCCGTGTAGGGCTCTCACAGCAGGGAAACATAGGCATCCCTCCTGCCTAGGCTGGCTGACAGATCATTTGGGTCAGGGAGGGGCTGATGGGGATGCAAGGCAGCTGCATCCAGGTGCAAGCAGCATCTCTCACATGGGCCCCCTCCTTCCCAGGGCACGAGCCGGCCGTCCCATTACTACGTGCTCTGGGATGACAACCGGTTCACGGCAGATGAGCTGCAGATCCTCACATACCAGCTGTGCCACACCTACGTGCGCTGCACCCGCTCCGTCTCCATCCCTGCCCCAGCCTATTATGCCCGGCTGGTGGCATTCCGAGCACGGTACCACCTCGTGGATAAGGAGCATGACAGGTGAGGGGCACAGCCTGTGGCCCTGTGAGGGCAGAGCCAGGCATGGGCAAGGGATGTTGATATTTGAAAGAGTCCAAGAGTGCTGCACCAGAGCCTTTTTAGGAGAAGACCTGCATGTAGCTGCATCCTCTTAAGGCCTAGCACAGGGGGAATTGGGATAAAGGAGTGTTAAATCCTATCCTGAGCTCGACTCAGGCTTTTGGGAGCGTTCCTGGGGTGTGTAAACATTTCCAGCTGGTGCTGGAATCTGCAGTACAGTCACAGTCACCAGCATGCACAACAACCCTGTGCACTGCAGTGAGGTGACTTCCGTGCTGCCAGCACTCAGCTGATCCCTGTCTCCAGGGGAGTTTCTCAGTGTTCCTGGGGGGAAAATATGAAATAATTACGCAGTGATTTCCTTGATTTTCAGTGGCGAGGGCAGCCATATATCTGGACAGAGCAACGGCAGAGACCCCCAGGCCTTGGCAAAGGCTGTGCAGGTTCATCAGGACACTTTACGTACCATGTACTTTGCTTGAAAGCCTAACTTTTGTTACCTCACTCAAGAAAGCTTTCAGATTTGTAGGAGCCATACAAAAAAGGAAGCATTGGGACACCTTGTTTTTTTTTTCCAATGAGAAATCACTGCAGGGCAGGCAGTGTCGACTCGAGGCAGGAGACCAGCACCACGGGACAGAACGATCCAACACCTTTGTAGGATTGGAAGAGACTGATGATGATGATGATTATTTTTTAATTTTTTTCTGGCTTTGCAAAATTTTGACCTGACCAAACACATGAAGGCATTCAAGGGAAGGGATAAAACTCCCAGGAGGCAGAAGCAGGTTTTCATTTTTAAGATGCAATACTAGAGACTCCTGACTGTGAACTGGCGGCTTTGGTTCTCCGTTGCCCACCAGGCGCTGGTAGGTATTTTTTGTGGGTGTTGGGGGGAGGGGATTTTTAGAGCCTTAAAACAGAAGACTAGATTTATAAAACTAATATTTTAGATTATGAGATGCTTTAATGGGTTGAGGGAAAAAAAAAACCAACTAGTTTATAGGAACATTGTAACACTAACAGTTCCCACCCCCGAGTAATTCCCCCCAGATAATGTAAGGCACCCTAGCACTTAGCTCAGAACTGAAAACTGTCTTCCTCGTGTTACAAGCTAGTCAGCTGCTGCCGCTCGAAGCAACAGTCACAGACTTTTCCATGGGTGAGTGCCTTACTATGATGCTGCAAAATTTCAATGTTTTTAATCTTGTAAGGAAACTAGTAATCTTGTCTTGATGGTGGTCCATATTTCCATCAGAAGGAGTTAATTTCTATGGTCCTCAGTTGCAGTTTGTGTCAGATCACGACCTCACAGTGGTTAAACCCCATTGAAAGATGTGCACTTTCATACAAGACACGTTTAATGGCTGCTGACCCATTTTTGTTTCCATTGTACTACTTGTTATTTAAAACTGTTTCTGACAAATGGGGGCATCTCTGTCCCATGAGGACAGAAAGCGCTACCCATGTTTTTCTTTCTTTTTTTTTCCCCCCGAATTTTTATGATGGACACCGGAATTTTTTTACTAAACATTATTTTTATACAATATTGAGTCTGTTGCCAAAATCCACAAGTCATTAACATTCTCAGAGTTTACATCCCCGCACTTCTTGAGGCTGTATGCTCACGCCACAGCTCTCCGTTTCTGTCCGATGAGTGCTGCCGACTGCAGCCTGTGCTGTGCTGGGTGCTCCACAGTGCCCATTGCCCTAGTGGATTTGGCACGTGTCTGCCCGGGCTGGCTGCTTTCCCACCCACCACATCCCCACCTCCAACACCTCCAGGCTCTCACCCTCTCTGCTGCTAGGTTTTGCTGCTCTTTGTGTCATGGTATCACTGCTCTCATGCCCAGGGATTTTATTCTGAAAGCACACCAGATTGTTCCTTAGAATGATGAAATCCCTGTTGTTGTCGTGGGGGAAGCTCCTGATTTGTGCTTGTACCAGGAAAACAGCCTTTTTCCCCACAGGAACCTGGTCACTGCTTTTCAGACCCGTTTTGCTGCACAGCGACCGTACGCACGGTGGCGGGGCCATGGTGGCAGCTCAGTACCAATATCATCCGGGCACATTATCTGGGGCTTTTTCTATGAAAGTGTTCACAGTGCTTCCTTCAAGAGACAAACAAGGCACACGCTCCTGCCACGCTCTGAGGGGAAGAGCTCTGGTATCATTTTCCTGCCGAACGCGTTTCCCAGGCGGCCCCATGTGAGCGCTGCCCCTGGCCTGCGTGCGGACAGAAGCACATCTACACCTCTTTGGTTTGTACTTTCTGATGTTGAAACTTGCCTTGCCTTCATGAAAACCACACCGGTCATGTTGGCCCATTGAGCTGTCCTAACCCCAGGAATTCACTCTTCCTGTTTTCTTTTGGAGCAACATGTTTGTAAACAGTGACAACATCACTATGCTATGCAAACTAAGTGCTGAGCCCACTGATGTCACATTTGGTGAAGATCCTACGTTTAGCACAGTCCTATTTTCCTCAAGACCACGGTGTTTGGTTCATATCCTCCTTTGCACCTTGTGTCAACCTCCACTGCTGTATATCCTCAAGGTGACGGGGAGGAGACCAGGAACTATCCGTGGTCAGTAGGTAGGGAACTCTTAGGAAGGCTTTTAGAGCGTAGGGAACACATCAACACTAAGTGTCAACATGAAAAGCCTACATTCCTCTACACAAGTGCCTGCATAGTGACACCAATCAGCACCTCCATCTCATCCTCCGAACTCTGGCTTGTGTTCATTGAAAGCAAAACAATCTCAGAGGGGCTGTTCCCGCTCACTTGGTGTTAGAAAGCTCCTCATTAAGAATAAAATCGGGGTCAAGGTCAAGGTTCTCTCTGCAAATCAATTTGTTCACCAGCATTACACCAGAATGCACCTGGCTGCTGCTCTGCAGTGAGGGGCAAAGGTATTTTGGTTCCTCGTTTTTATTTTAGTGTTTTAGTTGGGTCTAGAATTCTGAAATGTCTTTTAGTAGCTGTGGCATAGCACGTGCCATTTTTAACCATTTGAAAAGAGATAGTGTGGGCATTTACAGAAACAGCTTGTTGCTCTGTAACAATTTTTTTTAACCTTGAGACTTGAAATGTAAAATGGACCTTTAAGATTTGCACTCATTTGTAAGGTGGCTGTTCATAGAAAACTATGAATGAAGACTTGCTGATGTAGCACCTACTTTTAACAGCAATTTTAACTACACAAAAGCTTCACAGCTTCTGAAACTCTCAGCTGTTGACTTGCAGATCGTGTTCTGCCCTTATTTCATCCTCTGCATTGGGTTTTCATGGTTTTGGATAAACAAAAAAAGCCAAACTCAGTAGCTGCTGTGCCCTTTAAACCCTGTTTCCACTTTGAAGAAGTTTAGAGAGGTTGGAGTGACCTGCATGTTTTCTATACCGGACTATGCACCGTACCCTCTCAGCGCTCTGGCATCGGCATTTGTCCCCCTCTTATCCAAGAAGCAAACGAGTAGCTGCATGCTGAAGTGCATTTTGCTGCCTGTAGCGGATAGGTGTTACACCAGGTACAAATCAGGATCTGTAGTTAGCCACAAACCCCACACGGGCATCCCGATCAGCTCCAAGTCTCTGCCTTCTCCATGCGCACGAGTTCTACCTGCAACTGGAAGCATCGCAGAGTGCATGCAGTTCTGCGGGAAGAGGAGTAGCTTTCATTTACCTGTTGAGTGCTGTTGTTTCCCTTATCTCATATCTGAACAGAATGGGGCGAGAGGGCTGCTCTGCCCTTTCCCCACAGCTTCCTGGGCAGTTGGAGTGTTCTGGGATCGCACACAATGTCTCAAACAGCCCAAGCATCCAGTGTTGCCTCGCAGAAGGTTTTCTTCTTGGAAAATCAGTGTGAAATAAAATAATGTGATTGTTTCAGGAAGGGAAGCCAGACAGCAGGAGAGCAATAAACAAGTGAAATTCATATCTTGCCTGAGTGATTTGCACTTCAATAGTTGTGAAAGAAAATTTCCAGGACTCCAGTGCTTTTGTGTTCGATTTCCAGCCCCTTTCATACCTCCTTTCTATGAGCAAGTATGGGACTGTACATAGGGTGTTTACAGGACGCTCAGTTTGGGTCGTTATTTTTCTTGTGGGTTTTTTTTTGCTCTGGCTTGAACTCTGTATGGTCCATTTGTTAAATAGCCGTGAACAGTTGATGTACAGTACTTACTAAACAAGCAGCAGCACAAAACTTATTTTATTAAGAAAATATGGCTTATATTTTAAAGGTTGAATATCAATTTTTTTTTTTTGTATGTGTGGAATTAAGACTGGTGAAGAGTAACAAAATCCTTGGATTAGGCCAAAATAAAATACTGTAAGATCCTAACCACCTCTTTATTAAAGAAAGCAGTATGATTAAAGAGCTCCAGAACATTGTATTTATATTGGATTTGATTTAATTGCCTTTGTGGATTTTTTTTTTTTTTTTTGCCTTGGTCCTGATTTTTGCTTGCAAGTTCGACTTTGCAGTCCCAAATGTCTGTTACCCTGTAACTGTTGGCAGAAGACCTAAATAAAAGCAATGTGAATATGTCGGGGTGACACTCCTGAGTCACATTATGTGGGGAAGGGACATGCGCATCCCAACCATTCCCTCAGGAAAGGCTGGGGTACAAACAGGGAAACGCTGACTGGAGCTGAATTGCATCAGACACTGTGGAGGATCCAACACCCCTCTCTCTCCACATCTCAGTTCAATGAGAGAAACACTTAAGCAAACAAATGTGCTTAAAAGTTCTGGGAATACAGTAAAATTACACTTTTTATTAAAATGTCACCTGAGAACTGACTGATTTTGGGCTCCTGGGTTATTAGATAACAGAAATGTACATCGAATTCTGCTGTTCCTCCAGCCTCACCAAGTGTTTCAGAGGCTCTTGGCTCTGGGGTGCTTTAAGGACAGATTTCAGACTCATTTTGCATTGAGGTTAAACTTGATCCTCTGCGTTTCTGCACTGCCTCTTGTTTTGCATTTCCCATTGTATTTTACATTTCCCAGCTTTGCAATTCTTGCAAACATCCTAGTCTTCTCCAATGCCAGCAGCTTATGGTTGAGTTTTAGGGTCCAAAACTGGAGGTCATTTGCCATCCTCTGAGTTCTTTGTCAGAGGAATTCTTTGTTTTACTTTGCAAAGGTGCAGGGGCAGACCTTAAGCCAATGAATGATTCAGCAGTTGAGCTGTAACTGGGTTTTTGAATAATGCCAAGGAATCTTAAGGAAGTGCTTGCTAATGGCATGCAGGCACTCGTCAGTTAATTTAGCTAACGGCAGCACCAGAAAGTTCTGTCCTCAGCTGGGCACCTGTACAGGTCCTGCACACATCCAGCTGCTTTTTGGGTTGTATCACCTATTTTAAACGATTCCTACTACGTAACAGAATCTTTAGCAGTTTTAAAGGGGCTGTTTCTGTGTGAGGTACAACAGCAAATCGTGCTTTGTGCAGCTGGGTCTGGAGTCCTGGAAAACAGATCAGAAAAGTGGTTTCAAGTGTCAGATTGGCATTTGAGCCCCAGTCCTGGTGCTGATTACAGTGCCCAAGCTGTGGAACCAGATGTGCTGCCCCTGAGGGATGTGTGTTTGCAGAGATGCCACTCTCCCACGTATCTGCTTCATCCTGGAGATCACATTTCCCACTCCCGATTTCAATTAAGGAAATATTCTAGTAGATTACCTTTAATTTGCATGGGTTTAAAATCCTTACTGTGTCACTTACCTGAAAACTAAATTTATGTTTTTAAAGACTAATTCAGCTGGGAATCTTCAGGATGATAATTCTTAATAATGACCCTGAAATTTGGATCATGGATCTTTACCTTCCGTTGGCCCACAATTCCAGTTCTTCAGTACCTTCCCAGTTGTTTTCCAGGGGAACGGCCCCTCTCACTACCAGAAAAGCGATGTTTCTTCACAATTAGTAGCAGGTTCAAATCCACTTGGATAGGTCCCAATATATACTGTTCTTATGAAAAAACGATCTTTTGAGGGCAGAGGAATTAGAGGTGTCAATTAAAGGTGTCACTGCCTGACCCAACACTGATAGTTGCAGTCTATCACATTCTAATCTCATCCCCGCATGCTATTTGCCCCTTTCACTGCTCTGCTTGTTTGGTGCCAGTTTGTGTAACAAATCCACAATGGAGTGGTACTGAACATCGCTAAAAAGTCTCAAAGAATGAGAACAGGGCAAGCATAAGCTCTGAATTTATGTTGATACAGTGAATCATCGAATCATGAATCATGGAATATCCTTAAATTGGAAGGGATCCACAAGGGTCATTTAGTCCAGTGCCTGGCCCTGCACAGACATCCCAACAATCCCACTCTGTGCTGAGAGCGTTGTCCAAACGCTCCTGCAGCTCCGGCAGGGTCGCGGCCGCGACCATTCCCTGGGGAGCCCCTTCAGGGTCCGACCACTCTCTGGCTCCCCGTTCCGCGTGTTCCAGGTCCCGCAGCCCACAGGGGGGGCAGCGTGCGGGCCGTGCCGGCGGCTACCGGCGCTCCCACCCAGCGTGTCCATGTCCTGCACATGGGAACACTTGGGCGTCACCGGGTTCTTCTGGCGGGTTTAGTGAAGATTAAGAACACAGCTGAGTTCATTGGGGATCAGAGTGGAAGCCCTCGAAGCCGCTGCAGAGGGCAGGGAGAAAAGGACGCAGATATGCTGCGTTGTACTGAAACACCACAACACTGCGGGATCCGCAATAACCCCCTGGTGCTTCTTTTAACTCCCGATGGGCTCATGTTGTGCTTTCCAGGCTCAGGCGGCCGCCGCGGGCGGTGCCGGTGTCCCAGCCCCGTTCTTCCCGCTCTAGGACAGCCGCCGATGCCCGCGGGGCTCCCCCCGCGCTCCCCCGGCCCTGAGGGCCCCGCCGGCTCCCGCCGCCTTTCCCGCCTCACCCCGCTACCCCCCCCGACCCACCCGCTGTTGCCGTGGCAACCGCGCCAGCTCGCGCCCCGCCCGCTTCCGGCGGCGCTTCCCCTTCCCCCGGAAAGGAAGGGGCGCGCGCGGGGGCAGGGGAAGCGCGGGCGGGATTTCCGGCGTGCGGGGCGCGCGCGCGGCGGGGCGGGAGCGGCCGCGCGAGCCGGGGCTGCGGGGCGGCCACGCCACTTCCGCCTCCGCCGCCGCGTGAGGGGCCGGGACCGCCGGGAGCGGCACCGGGAGCGCCAGGAATTCCGGGAGCAACGCCGGGAGCGGCCCAGCCGGGAGCGCGGCGGAGGAACCGCCGCCCAGCGCAGCTCCGCGCCGGCCGCCGCAGCCCCGAGCGGCTGCGCTCCAGCTCCATGAATGGAAATCGGCAGCGCAGGTGAGCACGGGCCCGGCCGGGCTCGGCGGGGTCGGGAACGGGCCCCCCCGCACCATTCTCCCCCCCTCCCCCCCCAATTCTCGGTGCCGCGGGGCAGCGGCCGGCCGGGCCGAGCCCATCCCGCGGGGGATCGGGCGGGAGGAGTTGAACCCCGCGGGCAGGGCCCTCATAGCGGACAGGGCCGGGGCCGAGCCTCTGCGTGCCCCGCTTCCCGTGCCGGAGGTGGAGGAGCGATTGTCGGTATTTCATAACCGGTGTGCCCGGCTTGCGTAACCCGCGCCGTGCCGGTGCCCGAGGGATGGACCCGCAGGACCGGGCAGCGCTCCCTCGAGCAGCTCTTGCTGAGCGCGCACCGGGTGTTTGGCCCCTGTGTGTCAGCACGCTGAGTTTTAGGGCTAATGCCTGTGCCTTTGGGTGTGCTGCTTTGCAAGAACCATTCCGAGGCGGTTATTGCCCAGAGAAGCTGTGGCTGCCCCATCTCTGGGTGGTGTCCAAGGCCAGGTTGGACGGAGCTTGGAGCAGCCTGGGATAGTGGAGGGTGTCCCTGCCCAGGGCAGGGGTTGGAATGGGATGAGCTATAACCTTCCAACACAAATCGTTCTGTGATTCTATGAAAATCTTCACTTTTTGGCCTTTTTATCCTTTTGCCGGAAAGCACGTGCTCAGTATTTATCAACTTTGTGGTTTAAATGGATTTTGAGGGTTGGAGAAGGAAGTTATGTTTCAGTTTTTCAAGATAATTTGTGCTAACTCTGGCAGAACAGTGGAGGAGGGTTAGGCAGTGTATAATCAGCAGTTCTCTGGCTGTATGTACCTCGATGGCAAAGGGAATGTCCAAAGCCACCTGGAGTTCTGTCTGTCACTTGAGTATGTATCACAGGTGGTGAAAATACAAGACTGAGAGTGAAGGTGTCAACACAAAACATGCCTTCCCATCTCCATGTGGAGATCCTTTTCTGATGTACTTGGAGATTTAAGGACAATGATGGATTTGGCTGGAAAAACTCCCTACCTTAGCTGTTGCCTGGCTTGAGGTTGTGATGGGTTGAGAATACTTTAAGATGCAAGATTTTAACAATCTGGTGGAATTCATATGATGCTCTCTTACATGGTGTTAAATAAACTCTGATTATAACCTGGTGCACTTGTAGTTGTCTCCTGATAAACAGATTTGCAAGAGGAACCCGTAAATGGTTGTGTTTTCCTTTGGAGTGAATTTACCTGTTGTGAGGCTGCAGTATGTTGGATTTTAGCAAAGCTGTTGCAATGTGTTCCTTGTGGCCTTGGGCAGTGTCCAGCATGATGGATGGTTCTTCCTGTCTGCTCTGTGATGAGGGAAGTGCAGTGTTCACATTCCAAATCTTGGGGTGTTGGAACAGGAGGACACAAACCATCCTTGGTGGAACAAATGAGGATTAAAGCTCTGTGGTGAAAGAGAGGAAGACACTGAGATTGTGCTTTGTTTTCTGTGCGTGAAGGGAAAACATGGGATAAAATATGCAGAGAGGGGAACAAAGATTGGTGTGTAATTATCCCTGGAGTAAAGTGTGGAAGTGTGTTCCTGGACATCTTGGAGGAAGCAGTGCTGTAGGTGATGTCCTGTTTGTGTGAGAGGCTTAGGTTAAGGAATCTGGAATTATTACGGCTCTCCTGGTCCATGGAATTTGAACATCACTGAACGTACGAGCAGGATGTGAAGGTGGCTGCTCAGGGTGTGTGTTGTGGTGAAATCAACCTGAGGAACAGCAATAAAATGTTCGGTGGGGAAAGTGAAGTAAAGGGAAAGCTGCTCTCAGCACAGGTCAGGCATTGTACTCCCACCAGGAGAATGTTCAGTAAACTTCCAAAAGGCAGGGAGATTCAACCAGGGGATGTTCCTTGGTGTAACCAAGTCATATCAGGACTGATTGTCTTCATTTCCATGTCCTACATTGTTCTTTCAAAGCTCACAGATTTTTGTGTTAAAAGTGTTAAATGTTGTTGGATTGGGTTTTTTAATTTCAGGTTTTAATGAAGCACTGCAGGCATCCTTAATGTTCCGTTCATTTTCCATACAAACTTTGGACAGAGAAAATCCAGAGGTGGCTTTTCTGTCTCTTATCCAGAGTAGTGATTTGGGAGGTCCGTTAAACGTCCAGTTTTTGTGGGTGTGGTAGAGCAGGGAAGGGGGTGATTCATAGTTGCCTTCAAAAGTTATTCTACTGTGAGATACAGTGGCAGATTTCCTCTGGAGTTGCTGTAGAAGTCGTTTGACTCACAGTATGAAATTTACAAATTGTTTCATCTTCAGAGCTTTATTTCCTCAGGGATGAAGATGTCAGAGTATTTCTTGAGCTAATTTTTACCTTCCTGATTTTGGTCTGTGGAAATACCTTCCAGGGAAAACTCTGCAGGGTTTGTGTGGGCTGACATATTCTCTTCTCCCAGCAATTGGGTATTAACTTCACTGTGTGCATATAAGCTGCTTTTTTGGGCTTAAAGCTTTTTGTATTTAGACTTTTTTAATGGTTCAGAAGCATTGATTGTCTTTTAAATTCTCCCAAAACACATCAATGTGTTTTCTGTAAATCCGTTAGGCCAGAATGAGTTACCACACCAGGATTTGCTTGTACAGTTGGCAGTCACAGAGCACGGCATCCAAACGTTGGCTTTTGATGAGTTTGAATATGACTTAGTATCTGAAACCTTGAAAAAAACCCAAACCCTAAATTGCAAACAGGAATGTTGAGAAAACATGGATTGCATTACTCATAAATAATGTACTGCCACCCAGCAAGGCCGAGTGACAGAAATGAGGCAACTCATGATTTCTGGCAGACGGAGCTCGATCATTGAAACCGACGTTTGAATCAAATCTTCTCTACGTATTTTTAAATCCAGAATTAGGTTATTTTTTGCTAGTGATAAGATTTTCTTAGAGCTCCACAGGCTGGGCCTCTGAGTAGAGGCCAGGGGCCCTGTAAAAGGGAACCTTTTATTTTTCCCCCTCCATGGAGAGCTCAGTCTCTCCCCGGTGCAGCTCCAGCCTGAGGCTGGGATCGGTTCCACAAATCTACCTCGTGTTCCTGAGCCAGAATAAGTTGGATTTACCTGCTCAGGCCTCGATGATGCGTTTTTGGGCTGTGCCAGCACCCGTCCAGTTGGATTTAGAATTGTTGTATAAACAAAAATAAAACTACTAAGTTATCTCTGTTAATACAGTTTGGCTTTATAATGCTGAAGCCACAGTGGGAAGGAGGATAATTTTTTTCTGTAAGCTTGTTGGAGATGGCCCTTTCTGTAAGGAAATCTGCATTTCCTATTAGCATCCTGCTGGAGATCAGGGTTTTTCTTCATTCTGTAAAAACGTGGTGTGTGCCAGAAGCTGCAGTTTTTCGTACAATGGTCTGTTGGAAACATTTGCAGGTTTCTGAGCCTCCTGCTCGTTGTGTTCAGGCTTTATTTCGACAGGGCTTCTCTGGTTGCTAGGTAGGTGCAGGCAGTGTTTGGATGCAGGCCAGACATGTCCGTGTGCTGGCTGGGCTGCCGAGGAGTCGCCGTCCCTTTCAGCTGTGTTTAAGCTTGATTGGAACATCGATACTTCCGTGGAAGAAAAGATTCTCACTCAGAGCTCCTTGGAACCGTTAGAGGGACTTCCACAGTGGAACTGGGGGAGCTTTAAGGTCCCTTCCAATGCAAACCATTCCATGATTTTGAGACATGATCCCTTGCTGTACAAAAGCCTTCCAAGAATCTGTGTGAGACACCAGTTTTAGTTCCTGTTTGTGTGCTCATTGTTTTCTGTTATAAATCAGTTGAGTCTTAGTGGTGGGGACTTTGCTGAGCTGGTTTTATGAATTGAGCTCTGCTCCATCACACTGAACAGACTTGGTTTGGGGATTTTCCTTGGATTTTTAAGAACGTACTAGGCATATATCTAAAGGGACCCTACAAGAAGGATGGAGAGGGGCTATTTGCAAGGCCTGGAGTGACAGGGGGAATGGCTTCCCACTGCCAGAGGGCAGGGATAGATGGGACATTGGGAAAAAAATTTTCACTGTGAGAGGGCCAGGCCCTGGCACAGGTTACCCAGAGACGCTGTGGCTGCCCCAGGATCCCAGGAAGTGTTCAGGGCCAGACTGGACAGGGTTTGGAACAACCTGAGATAGTGGAAGATGTCCCTGCCCATGGCAGGGGGTGGAAATGAGAGGATCTTTAAAGTCCGTTCCAACCCAAATCATTCTATGGTATGTACATACCTGCTGCTGTAATGGCAGAGTATATTGGTTTCTTTAACACAAAGAAGTTTCTCCTTTCAAACCTGTGGGCAGCTGAGCAGTGCAGAACTCTCTGGAAGCACTGAGGTGCTGCTCCATCCCCTGTGGAGGAGGCCTCACAGTGCTGCTGCTTTGGGAAAAGGTTTCGAGCCTCGACCCATTTTGCTTTTGGAATGGTTAAAAAGGACTTGGAGGAAAGGATCTGCCACTCAGGCATCCTGTACTCTGTAGAATAATAGTACTTTGAATATTTTTGGTTTCTGTGTTTATTTCCATGGGCTTGACACAGGACTTAGGCATGAGGTTGGGTGAGTCACCGATAGATCGACGGCACAACCATCCCCAGAGCGGCACAACCATCCCCAGAGCGTCGCTGGTTATTTGTTTTTTATTGGGGTTTGAGTCACAGCTTTGAAGCCACTGACACAAGACTTTCATAACAGAATCTGACAAATCAGCGTCTCTTGAAGGCAGGGTCTTTTGAGTGAGTGCTGCTGTATTTGGGCAGTAATGGCATACTCATGTTTTTAAATTCAGTTGTCCAAGGGAGCATATGATTCACACAATAAGAGCAAAATAGCTGAATTTTTAAAAATTACACCTGAACAGTCTGTAGACCTGCACTTCTGATTCGTTTATTGGCCTTTTAATTCCTATTTGGCAAAATTTGGGCTCTAACTTCTTCCAGGGTGAGTGGGACACACAAGGCTGACCAGACTAAAAAAACCTTTTTAATGTTATCTTTATTTCAGCAGTTTCGTTAGTCTTCCCTACAGAAACTATGCTATGGATGTCTTCAGAATATTAAAGTGAACTGTTGACTTGTTTATGCCACTCAAATATTTAGTAGTAACTTCTTTTTGCTTATGCTTATATTCTACAAATATTGCTGGAGTAAATTCTAGGGCTGCTTTTACTCATGTGATAGTATTAAAATGAAGGAAAAGTTGAAGAGAGCAGATGCTTAGAACAAGTTTTGCATTAGCAGAGTCTGTGAGCGGGTTTTAAATGATGCTTCTTGGTTTCTGTTTTGTTTTATCTTGTGGCTCCAAGCCAGCCCCACTCAGAATTTTTCAGTAGTTTTCTGGGTAGAGCCAGACAAATGTTACAGAGGAACTTGCCATTGATGTTCACCTGTTCTCAGGACGTGATTTCCTTCAAGATAATACTGGGGTTTTTTACAGAAATTATGGAGATTAATCAAAAGGAAAATAAAAAACATTTTTCCCAGCACTTGACATTTTAACTCTGCTATGAAAACGAGTGGGCTGGAATCGCTGCCTGCGTCACTGAGTAGGAGGAGAGGGGAGAACTTTGCACTACCTCGCTCGAATGCTCTGTAAATCAGGACATTTGTACCACGAGTAACTTCTTAGAACTCAGACTACCAAGCATTTGGGGTTCGTTGTTGTTTCTTAACTGGAAAGAGGTATTTTTAAGTGGAAATACCAGTAGAAATTCTGGGAAATGGGCTGTGTTTACTACTGTGTTTGGTTTGTAAAGCATGAGTAATGTAAATCTTGAGTGGAAGGTTCTCACCTAAAGGATGCAAAGCAAATTAAATAGATGAGAATGGAACAAATCTGGGCAGATATTTTAGCTATTTTTCAAAATACCCATCTCAGTGCAGATTTGGATGTTTCTCTGAGCAGTTCTGGTTATTCTTCTCTAGCCTACAAGGAATCAGGAGTTATACAATCCTGTCTTAATCTGAGTCTTTACTCCTCTGGCAAATTGGCTTTGTGGGGGCAGTTAGATGGGAGGTAATGGTCTTATTCTTCATCCATTTTCAGCCATCAAAGTTCAAGAATAATCTGTCTTCCAAGACTAAGCTGATATTGGCACTGAAATGAAGAGTTTATCTCAAATCCTGTGCATCAGTCCAGAGCTACTTCTGTATTTTTGTACTCTGCAGCCACTTGGTTATTACCAGGGTGTTCAGAAAAGACTTGTAAAATTTCCTTGGGATGTTTTTTGTTTAAGGGGTGGAGTTTTTCTGCTTTTTGTTTTTGTTTCAGATTTTTGGTTGGAATTTTTTTTTTTAAGGAAATCTCCTAAACAAAACCTCCTGATTTTATTCATGCTGATCACTGAAGCTCATGACTAAGAGAACAGTCTGGATGTAGGTGGAGGCTTAAGGATTAATAATGGGCAAGCATTTGTTTGGTGTTTCATGGGCAGCATGCTTTTGGAAACAGCTGATTTCCTGTCCTCGAGTGTGCTGGCTCTGGTGCCCACCTGGTTGTCCTGGGAGCTGGTTCAGGGGATTATCTGTTGTGCTTTTCTCCTAATCTGTGCGATTTTTCCTTTGCAGGACCCGTGGGGGCACAGCCCCTGCTCATGGTGCCCAGACGTCCCGGCTATGGCACCATGGGCAAGCCCATTAAACTGCTGGCCAACTGCTTCCAAGTTGAAATCCCAAAGATTGATGTCTACCTCTATGAGGTGGATATCAAACCAGATAAGTGTCCTCGGAGGGTGAACAGGTGAGAAGATACTTTTGTCTTGTAAATTATACCAGTGGAAATGTTGAGTAACACCAAGAGCTGTGAAAGGGAGAATTTCTTTCCTTTTCCCCACGTTCCAGCTGGGAGGTGAAAGTGCTGCTGCTCATTCAGCTTGAAGAGGAAGTCAATATTTGTCATCTTCCTGAAGTGCTTTGGGTTAATATTGCCTGGCCAGGATGTGGAACATGCTGCTGTGCAGGAAGGCTGGTTTGCACATGCTGAAGGAAAGTGTTTCCATTCTGTGCCACTGAAAAACCAAGACCTCCCAAAGAATTCAGATCCCAAAGGCCCGTTACAGTTGGAGGTGTTCCAAAAGTCTCTTTTTTATCTACTACTCGCATCGAGAAGCATTTTTGTATAAGCTGAAAATTTCATTATGGTTTTTCAAGTGTAATTTCAGTGCTTGTGTCAGGTTAATCTTTATTGCCATCAATTTATAATAAAGCAAGGGAGGCAAATCTGTAATTGTGTGCAAGTTGGATCAGGCTTTTACATGATTTCGTAGAAACTCAGATTATTAAGGACCTAAAGCCAAGCCTTTTTGGTTACGGCATCTCATATTTATAACCAGTGTAGGCAGAATTCAAAACTCTCATCAACTGAGGAGCAGATAAACATTTCTGCAGACAGTACAATGAACTGGCAAAGCTTCCAGCTGGGGGTTTGTGCTGTTTTTTCACAGTACCACTTTGTGGATTTTTTCCAAGGTAACAGTGTCCTTGTTATCTGTAATAAAGATGATGCAAAGGCCTTCGTAATTGCTAGGAGTTTCTGAAATTACTTCGATATCAATATTCTCCAGTATTTGAGCATTTGTGTTTATTCCGTAGTGTTTATTTATTTAGTTAAAGTATGTGAAGCACCTTTTGAAATAGCAGTGGGTGTTTGTAATTCACTCTAGTATTGTTTATTGCGACTACTTCAGCAAAACACTGGGGAGCGGGAGCCAGCTCAGGTCTGATCCTTCTTCAGAAACTTCTTCAATGTAAATATCCCCTTTTCCAGGGACGTGGTGGACTCTATGGTGCAGCATTTTAAAGTGACAATATTTGGGGACCGTAGACCAGTTTATGATGGGAAAAGAAGCCTCTATACAGCCAATCCACTTCCTGTGGCCACTACTGGGGTAAGATAACTGGGAAGATATTGGTAGCAGCTTCATACAAAAGGAAAAACCCCAACTTGAAATATTGCTGATTTCAGAAAAGCTGGAAGTATCTTACAGTATCTATACTGAAACTGAGTCCTTCTGATATATTTCCTGCAAATTCCAGTGTGTGTAAATGTCCATGTAACAGTTGCATTCAGAACTTCCTGTAGAATTTAGTCGCTGCTTTCTACAGCAAAATCTATTAAAACATTTCATTTTACAGACTGTAACGCATGATCTTGTGATGAATTAAAGAAACAAGCCAGAGTTTTCCTAGAATGTATTGCTTTATGATTTGAGGTGACAAAAAGTTATATTATCCTCTTCTGCTTGGCTAGGGCCCAGTTCTCTTCACTTTGTGCATTTGATAATGAACTTTCATCAAATGTGCTGTGTCTTCAGTATCTGAGTTTTTAAGTCTCTGGCCCAGTTATGGGAAGGAGTGGAATCTCAAGGCTACCAGACTCCAGATTAAAAAGCTGCTTTTTATTTCTTCTTTTCTCCCCTGCCCAGGTGGATTTGGATGTGACACTACCTGGAGAAGGTGGAAAAGATCGTCCCTTCAAAGTGTCAATAAAGTTTGTTTCTCGGGTGAGCTGGCACTTGCTGCATGAAGTTTTGACAGGAAGAACCTTGCCTGAGCCTCTGGAACTAGACAAACCTATCAGCACTAACCCTGTTCATGCTGTCGATGTGGTGCTACGACACCTCCCCTCCATGAAGTAGGTTCACTGTCTTCCTGCAGTCTGTCTTTACCTGAAGTATCCCCACTGGGAGACCTTCATCCCCATTTCTTCACAGGTGAAAAGAGAAACTGCTCATTCCCCTTTGCAGCACAGCTGGTGAGCTGAATGGGGAGCTGGTAGCCAGTGCTGTACAAGTGCTTCTGTAGGCAGAGCAGGTGATTTGTGTGTTGGAAAAGATCAAGAAACAGCAGGCATTTATAACAGGCCTTCAATGAAATGCTGAGAGGTTCCAGTGAGCTGTAGCACTGCTGTCCTGGTTCTGCTCAGCTTGAGCCAAGTGATGCAGTGCCTGTGAAAACATGAGTCTCTTTAATCCATTGTTACACTGTCACCAGTGCACACTTCTCATGTCTGAAATACATGGCTGGGACCAGCTACCTGTCCTAACAAAGTCTTGTATTTCTTATTTTATCTCAGAACCCTGAAATTTAGAGAAGGCTAATTTTGCTTGATTTGGTCAATGAAAGTTACTTTTGAAGTTTGTTGGCTTTAGGCAGCACGATGGCTTTCCTCTGATAGGTTTCACTGCATGTAGCTGACTCCTGAAAAAAGTGCCCTGTGGTTTTGTGGAATCCAGTGTTCCTCAGCTTCCCCAGATCTGAAGATGTTAGCCTTTGTACTAATGCCTGTGCATTACAAAACAGGAGGTGTGGAGGCTCAGGAGCCGCTGTTTTCTACCTGTGAGAGAAACATAATTTCCTCTAGTTCTTTGTTTTCCCCATCGTTTTTGCTTCTCTCAATGTATCTTGTATTCAGAAGTTCCCTATGAAATAGGAAAAATGGTATTTAAGGGTTAGGCCAGCGTAGAGAAGGCTGTTGAACAGGCTCTGCTGTGGTGGATTCCACTTTCTTGATGCAGAAGATCAGGGAGGGTAAGTTGACTTAGTTCTTGATTTGTTGTAAAAACTGAAAGTGGTTTATGCATTGCTAAAAATAGTAAACGTTTTCATCTAAATTTAAAAGCACTGCAATAGGAATAGAAGTATTCAGGGTATTTTGTTTATACTTGCTTCTTGGCACAGATTGCTGGTGCACAAAATGCCAAAAAATAATATGCTGTGTGCTACAATCTTTGTTACATTAATTTTATGTTTGGAAAGCAAGAACATAAATGTGTGGCCACCTGTTTCACCAGGTACACCCCTGTGGGCCGCTCCTTCTTCTCAGCTCCAGAAGGCTATGACCACCCCCTGGGAGGGGGCAGGGAGGTCTGGTTTGGGTTCCATCAGTCAGTCCGACCTGCCATGTGGAAGATGATGCTCAACATCGATGGTAAGTGGAGATTCAGGGCTGAGATTCACACTAGACATGTATGGCAAAGGCTACCTAGAAATTCTAATCTTTTTTTCCTTGCATTTGTCATCATGTCAGTGTTTGAGCAGAAATTCAGCTGCTGTATAAAATCCAATATCCCTACATAAGAAGGAATTGCACAGGTCTTGTTTTCCTGCTTATTTTCAGTACTGGTGCATCCTCAGTGACAGAGGCAGGTTGCCTGTGCTGTCTCTGTGCAGCTGTATACAGTGATTGGTGCTCAGTACTTCCAAGAAAACTCTGTAAAACATACCCCAGACACTTCTCTGAATAGGGCTGATTGGGATGGGCTTTCTTATGCAAAAGCATAAGCTCTGCAGCACAGTATTGAGTCCCAGATGAATGGATCTGAGATCCACTCATGCATGTGTCAGACTCCTGCGTCCTGTGAGCACTCGACTCTACTTAGTTGTAAAACCCTCATTGAAAAGTGTCAGTGGTGGAGATGCAGGTGCTGCCTGGGGTTTTCTCTGATTCACATTCAGTTCTCACTGCCTTTGAAATGCTTGATAAACCCAAGGTAAATTGTCTTGCTCTACACTGAGCGCTCCAAGTCAGGTTGTGTTTAGCATCTGTCTTGGAGCATAATAAAATATTGCAGATGTTGAGCTGTCTTGCTGAAAATTTGCAAGTCCTTGTGTTCTGGTTTACGTAAATTGTGGGTGATTCTCGTGTGACACAGTTTGTTCTTGTAAAATTGCCTTTCTAACAGCAGCTGTGGTTTAAAAAAATGAATGTGAAAATCTGAACCTGTCCCAGAAAGAACCAGTGCTGGTATCTATATGCAAGGTACTGAGAAAACTGCAGGTAGAAGAGGATGAATTTACACCAATTGATGATGTACTGTGCTGTTACTTTGTGAGGCAAGTTTTTCTTACCAGCATCAGCAAGTGTAGTAGTAGCTCTTGAAGTAGAAGTTTTTCAGACCTTCCTGTGAATGAGAAATTTTAATCCCTTTGTAAGTGGTGATTCACAGAGCTGTTGTTCTGTTTCCTGATTTGAGGCTGTGAAATTGTCTTCAGATCCCATCACTGGAAGTGTTTCAGTTGTTTAGTTGGATGAGGTTCTCCATCAAAGTGTTGCTGTGGGAGACAGCCCACACACTGCCAGGGTGGAGAGAGTGAGGATTTGGGGTCACTCAGAAATCTGGGACAATCTCAGGCATCCGGAGGTGTCGGCTGATGCATCATGTGTGGTTGGCAGGCTGCTTAAGTGACACATATCTGAAGAATGTTGGGTTGTATGAGTGCAAATATGTGGCAGGTTTGGTACATGAGATCTGGAAAACTGATAAATGCTTGTTGAGTATTTCTTTCATGTTGTTGCCATTTAAAGTTTTAAATGTGTGGAACAGTTTGTGTCTGAGCTCTGTTTCGTCCCACCTCGCCTTTTCTGCCAAAGGTGTTGTTTCAGTTGCTTATAACTTAGTAAAGAAGGTAATTTATGATCTTCATTGCATGGAATAAGTCAGCTGTCCTGCTTAAAACCAGTATATTGTC
Source organism: Brachypodius melanocephalos (assembly GCA_013398615.1). Lineage (NCBI taxonomy): Eukaryota > Metazoa > Chordata > Aves > Passeriformes > Pycnonotidae > Brachypodius > Brachypodius melanocephalos. The sequence goes on along the minus strand of VZSR01001014.1, from coordinate 329,819 downwards.
CCTTAAAGTGATTATGTCATTAGCATGTGGGGAGGGTAAGAGATTTGAAAAGATCAAGGGTTGCACTCCCCACTACACCAACACAATTTGTGCGGAGTCAAAATAGTGCTCATGTCTACACCAGATATTATTTCAGATAATTGAGCAGATTGTGCAGTTGACAAAATTGTATTCCATGTTGAATTATGTTAGATTTTAATATTCAAAAGTCTGCGGCAGAGAGGTATTAGTCCTATCTCTGCAGCTTCATACAGAGGTGAAAAAGAATGTCTCTGGGGCATTGCAGCTCTCTAGAAAGAAATGTTCTCTGGGGGAAAAACCCTTTCAAACCCCTGAAATTCCAGGTAGTAGCAGGATGACTGTACTGGGGACAGATGTGTCACTGCTGACTTTTTGATCTTTTACTCTTGCAGAACTTGCTGTTCTGTTTCTAAATGTGCCTGAGGTTTGCGTGGAATTCTAAGAAATATTAATGCATGAACTGCTTCACAATACCTTGACTGGGTTTTTTTTACACTTAATATTTTGCTCTTTGTAGTTTCTGCCACTGCCTTCTACAAAGCACAACCCGTAATTCAGTTCATGTGTGAAGTCCTTGACATTCATAATATCGATGAACAACCAAGACCTCTGACTGATTCTCATCGGGTAAAATTCACCAAAGAGATAAAGGGTGAGTAGAAATGGGTTGGTTTTGTCCCAGGTAACACAGTAAAGGTAATTCTAAGGGAATTGTTTTAACTGGAAGCCTGATTAACATGCATCGGAAGGGCCTGGAACTGCCAAGAGAATTGTGGTTTCCGTGTGTGTAGCTCTAATCCTGAGAGAAACAATGTGGCTCTGCGGAAATGGGAGCTGAAAAACATTCCCAGTGGCTTAGAGGGAAAGAGGGAGCATGTTGTTCATTGCCTGGGCAGGGGTAAGTGGCTGGTGCCAACCTCTCCTAACCCAGGGTCTCTGAGGCCACCTGGAATTGTGTGTGGGCTCCTGCTGTTTCAATGCTGTGGCAAAGCGAACATTGATTTCAGGGCTAACATTGATTCTTTGAAAGAGTGTTGTTACAGTGAATTCTAATAACTGATTGCCTTGTGGAAAAACAAGTACCACTAGCAGCTGAAGGCCAAATTCCATTCCAAAGGAATTGCATAAGCTGCTGGTTTGAGTGGTTTCACTCCATATATGCTACTGGGGTTTGTATTTTCCCATATCCTTCATTCCAGTGTAATTTGCAGAGAGAAAAGCCTTGAAGGAGCTCAGCTCTTAAACACTTGGTGTTAGATTAGACTCTACTGAAATACTGGGCAGCTAAAAAGTAAATTTGAACTGTAATCATAAAGGGATGTGCTCACAGAAGAGTCGTGACTGAAAAAAGACTTACCGGAATTATTTTGTTCTAGTCTTAACATGCTCCCTTTTACATCTGCCTGGCTTCGTTCTGTAGGGCAGGACACTGGAGATTAAAAAACTACTCTGCTTTATCTCAAGTGCCCCAGAGGTTCTGTTACCTTAGTCAGAAAATACTGAAAGTTATCCCTTTGCTCTCAGACTTGTCTTTCCTGCTGTAGGGTCTGAGAGCTCAAACCAGGATGTGACCATGTACAGCAAAACAAGCCCTGCATTAAAGCTGACTGTGTGAGCAGCTCTGGAGGAGGGCACTGCCTTGATAGTGTCACAGCAGAGTAATGACAGAGCAGGGAATGGGTTCCAGATATCTGTGTTTATCAGCCCATGTCTGTGGTCAGAGTGCCCCATGGTTTCTTTTCTCTGTCTTCTCTTAATGCTGTGTCAGGACAGTGGTGGTTTATTTTTGACTCTGCCACCCTCTGAGTAATACTAATGTTCTTGATGCAATTACTGTTGTCAGGGAGCAAGGAGGTACAGTCAGTGCTTCTTTGTGATGTCTGTGTCCCCAGTAAACTAAACAGTCTGGTGTCTGGTACCTGGGGACCTGGTTTTGGTTGGATGTTCAGTCAGTGGTCCACAATCCACACAAATCTCAACAGGATGAGCCATCCAATTACTCTCTGAAAGGCTTTTACTACTAGACTTCACTAGTATTAGACTTTACTACTGGAGGTGAATCCTTTGAGTACCAAGGCTCTGTTTTTAGCCACTTTCTGCCCTGTGGGGCTAGGGGAAAGACAGCAGTACGTGGATGCTGTGCAGCCCTCATGTGATAAGCTCAGTGCTCCCAGCAGATGTTGAGGCTGCTCTGTGTGAACAGCACAGTGTGTGCACAGTCACAGCAACAGCCCCCAGAGCCTCTTGGAGCTGCCACTGTCATGATTATCGTGGGCAGAGAAGTCTGGTGTGTAGGCTGGGTGCTTTGAGACTGGATGCTCAAAATGCAAAGTTAAACTTGGTCAGTGAAATTAAAGAAAATTACAGGCTGAATGTGGACGCAAAGCTGGAGAGAAAGACGATAAAGCAGAAACCTGGTTTTGTCCTTTTAATTTCAATTACATTGGAACTGATAGTTTGGAGAGATGAATAAGATTGAGAATGAGTGCATGAGGATATGGTGAAAACTGCTGTCCGAGTTCAGTCAATGCTTTTTTAATGAAACTGCTGAATGAAATTCAGAAGACACTGAACGTTAAATATTCTGCATCATGATTACTTTCTGAGGATAGTAATCAGGATTAGTCAGAACTCAAATTATAATGAAAGTAAAATGTTTAGAGAATAATAATTTCTTATGTTTGTGCTATTTGATGCTGACCCCAAAGCTGTTATGTTCTATCATTTGAAACCTTGTGTCTCCTGTATACATGTTTGTGTAGTTATGGCATCAGGGGTTTTCTGATGCTTTTATGCAGGTCTAAAGGTAGAAGTGACTCACTGTGGGACAATGAGAAGGAAGTACCGTGTCTGTAACGTGACAAGACGGCCTGCAAGTCATCAAACGTAAGAGGCTTTTTGTCAGAGCATGAAATGTGGGCTAGTTTCACACTGAGTAACAGGACCTGATATTTCATTAATTTTGGGGTGTTATTATTTGACAACTAATATTTTACTAAAATGTCTGTCTTCTCAGCTTTCCTTTACAGCTAGAAAATGGCCAGACTGTGGAGAGGACAGTAGCACAGTATTTCAGAGAGAAATACAACCTCCAGCTGAAATACCCTCACCTTCCTTGTCTGCAAGTGGGACAGGAACAAAAACACACCTACCTGCCTTTAGAAGTAAGAGCCTAACTCTGATAGCTCAGCTGGGTTTGGGTGGGTTCTATCACTTTGCAAAACATTAAGAATCTATGCTCTTTGCAATACGAGTATGTTTACAGGTTTACACATTCATCGCTCTTTAATTTAAGTAAAGACAGTCTGCATTTTAAAGTATAGAAATATGAGAGAGAAAAGGCAGGTGGTTTATGGTAACAACATAGTGTCATGTGTGTACAGTGTGGTGTGATCTGAGTGCTTCTGGAGTGAATTAATGCTTGTCGTTTCCCCTGCAGGTGTGTAACATTGTGGCTGGCCAGAGGTGCATCAAGAAGCTGACAGACAATCAGACATCGACCATGATAAAAGCGACAGCCAGGTCTGCCCCAGACAGGCAGGAGGAGATCAGCAGACTGGTGAGTGCCCCAGTCCCAGCTGTGTGGGACACTGCTCAGAGTTACATTGGGCTGGATTACATCCATGCAAAATTTCCTACTCCTTTCATTCCTCCTTTAAATTTAAAAGATCTTTAATTGCTTTTAATAGGATTTATTTAAAATGGCCTGCAGCGATATCATGAGTCCATAGTACAGGCTCTTGCATTATCATCTCTACACTTAATTTACTGTGAGGAAATGCTCAAAAAATGCTTTTGGATGAGAAAACTGCAAATGAGCACTTGAGTAATGAAGGGAACAGAAAGCATCTCATTCAGTATATCTCATGGTAGTAATTGTTTTCATTGGGGATGGGTTGATAGTGTTGAGCAGTCAAGTCTGAGCTTTTTTCAGTGAAATTGTTGTAAGAACTTCTGCAATGTTCCTGTTAGCCTATGATTTGTTACATGGATTATAATCAGATACTTCTCTAACATGGAAAAATCTCTCCTAGGTGAGAAGTGCAAATTATGACGCAGATCCATTTGTCCAAGAGTTCCAGTTCAAAGTGAGGGATGAGATGGCCCATGTGACAGGACGTGTGCTCCCAGCCCCGATGCTGCAGTATGGAGGACGGGTGAGGCTTCAGCTTTTCCTCTGGTTTCCATTTTGAGGAGTGATTTTCTGTACACTTTGACTCTGCAGGGATCAGATTTTGAATAATAAACTCTTCTTTGTTATCCTGAAACTGCAAATAGCACCAGCTGCTTCTTTTTCAGTCACTTGAGTGTCTGTTGCTTTTGTTTCCCCAGAATCGAACCGTGGCAACACCAAGCCACGGCGTGTGGGACATGCGAGGGAAACAGTTCCACACTGGGGTGGAAATCAAGATGTGGGCCATAGCTTGCTTTGCAACACAGAGACAGTGCAGAGAAGAAATTCTGAAGTAAGGCATGTCATGGTTCAGGCTTTGGACTGTTCTCTTAATGGAGTGAAACATGAATGTAGGATTACAACGAGCATTTTACCTGTGTTTAATGTGAGATGTTAATGTGAGAATTCAGGCTGGTTTGCTTCCATGCTGGAAACTACAGTTGAAACACTGTACTGGGTACACTGTGGGGTGCTTGTCCTGTGACATCACTGTATATAGCCCCTTCTGACATCTGTTGAACAAAGTACTGAAGGTGTCTAGACTATTTCTTAGCCCTTACTGGCCTGTGGTGTTTCACAGCTATACAGCCTTCACAAAACAAAGGTTTTAAAAATGCTGCTTTAAAAGCTGTTTGGAATCATCCTTTGACGGTTCTGTCCCTTTGTGCTTTGGTTATTGTGTACTGTTGCTACTGCAAAAATCCAAAACTCTCCTCATCTGCAGGGGTTTCACAGACCAGCTGCGTAAGATCTCCAAGGACGCTGGGATGCCAATCCAGGGCCAGCCCTGCTTCTGCAAGTATGCCCAGGGTGCAGACAGCGTGGAGCCCATGTTCCGACACCTCAAGAACACCTATTCAGGGCTTCAGCTCATCATTGTCATCCTGCCAGGGAAGACGCCGGTGTATGGTAAGGGCACACCTCTGTGTTTACCTGTTCATTCAGGTATCATTCAGAGAAATCTACTGCCAGCATATGTTAAAAATTACTCAGAACAATCCTTTAGGCTTTAGAAACCACTATTTTGTGTCTGAAGATAAATTGGAAGCATATCTGAGTATGCAGATGAGTTAGAAGTTACTGCAGAGTATGGACACTGAGATTATTGTGACTTATCTAAGATCAAAATGCAGCAATAACCTCAAATGGACTCAAGTTGTCTCCTTCTATTTGTTTCCCAGCGGAGGTGAAGCGTGTGGGAGATACGCTGTTGGGAATGGCCACACAGTGCGTTCAGGTCAAGAACGTCATCAAAACATCTCCACAGACCCTCTCAAATCTGTGCCTGAAGATTAATGTTAAACTAGGAGGAATCAACAACATCCTTGTACCTCATCAACGGTAAGACACTGCGAGTTAGAGACTGCATTGGGTTTTCATTAACAGATGTGGGTTTTGCTACTTAGTACTCAAAATTCAAATGCGGCCAAGTTTTAAGTTAAAATATTCTGATAATAGTACGTGGTATTTGAAGTACAATTAAATTCCTTCCAGCGCAGGCTCAGAGTGGTGCTTGTGCATTAGGTCTTCAGCCACAGTTCTTGTCAAACGTTTGATCAGTATCAAAGTTGAAATGGGGAACAGTGGTGTGAGGAAGAATATTTTAAAGGCAGCATAAGACCATCCTGCTGCTCAAGTCCTGGAGAACAGTATAATGTGTATGCTGGTGCTATAGCTCAGTGGTGCTTGGGGGAGCCTCAGGCTCCCATGGGGCCTCTGAAGCCCCCAGCTGTGCCACTCCATTGAAGCCCTGGGGCTGCTCCCCACCACGGTCATGCCCCAGTTCTGGCAGTGTGTTTGCAGCATGTTTTGGGCTCTGCTTGAGAGGGTTCCAAGTTCACCTCTTATGCACAAAGATCCCATTGTTGAGCCTTGGCCTGGGTACCTGATAAGGCTGAGACAGAAACAACCCCCATGGTGAGCAATGACCTTGTGGCAGCTCTTCAGCTATGAGTGTGACTTAGCACTTTTTTCTTTTTGAAGACCTTCTGTGTTCCAGCAGCCAGTGATCTTTTTGGGAGCTGATGTCACTCACCCTCCAGCTGGAGATGGAAAGAAGCCTTCCATTGCTGCTGTAAGTTCTATTATATTTGTATGGGTTTTTTTTCATCTTGGGTAAATGTTGGAATAGTAAATGCGACTTTTGCACTATGTCTGTATCATATGTCTTTCAGGGCTTATGCTAGTTCTTTGTTCACATTCCCAATGATATTAAAAATCATGTATTTAAAAGAAAAAAACTTCTTGATACTTCAGAGTGGTTCCTTAGCTCTTTAATTTTTAAATCAAGGTAAAATGCCATTGTTAAATAATATATTTTTGCAGAAATAGTCTCAAGGAAATAACACAGCTTGGTGATGTTAGCTAGTAACATTTTTTGTCTTTTTAAAGGAGAAAAGTGTAATTAAAACCCTGGTTTGGCAGAACTTTTTAAAAATATTTCTTACCTTTTGTGTTGGTACAGTCCAGGAACTCAAGGTGGTGACTGGAGGCTTGGTCAGTCCTTTTCTACTTTGTCCCCTTGGTATTTTAGTTGTCATTGATTGCAGTTATGGAAACTGCATCTGTGTTTAAAGTAACTAAGGAAAACTTAGGTTTTTCTCAGTGTAAAAGATGAGGAAACGTCAGAAAAATGTCTGTCTGGATTATAAAAACATGCCTTAACGAGAAGCCAAATTCTGCAGGTGCATTTCAGGATGCCTGGGGGCAAGAGGCGTTAAACCCGTACCAACTATAAGTTCCTGCCAAAAATGTTACTCTGGTTGTTGTTTAGCACAAATATCTCGTGCTTGCTGCACTTGGCTATTTTGTTTTTAATTGTTTTGGTATAGATTTGAGCTTGAAGCACTCTCCCTACAGGTTGTAGGCAGCATGGATGCTCATCCCAGCCGGTACTGTGCCACCGTGAGGGTCCAGCGGCCCCGGCAGGAGATCATCCAGGACTTGGCCTCCATGGTCAGGGAGCTGCTCATCCAGTTCTACAAATCAACACGGTTCAAGCCCACCCGAATCATCTTCTACAGGGACGGGGTCTCTGAAGGACAGTTCCGACAGGTTCGTTCTGTTGTGGGTTTCTTCAAAGATTCTGTTACTCCCTAGTAACTGCAGGTCTTACTTTGTACTGTTTGAGTTGCTTACATTTACACAAAATAATGGACACTTAAGGAGAGAATTTCTTAATCTTGTTGGGTAAGAAGAGTTGCAGTTGTTTTCCTGTCTGGGAAGGTAAGTCTTCAAATTTGGGAAATCACATGCCTCTAAATACTTTCCAAGATTACCAATTCTGTGCTAAAGTTGTACCTACTGTTAACTACACCGAGTTAGTAGGTGTTGTGTGTAGAATATAGTAGAATAAAGGCATAAATTCGTCTGTTCTTTTGCTTGTAGGTTTTGTATTATGAGCTGCTGGCCATTAGAGAAGCCTGCATCAGTTTGGAGAAGGATTACCAGCCTGGAATTACTTATATTGTGGTGCAGAAGCGACATCATACGCGGCTGTTCTGTGCTGACAGAACAGAAAGGGTAATCACTGCTCTCTTAGGAGCCTTCTGGGAAAGCTTCATGTTGAGCTTTTAGGCTGCTGGAAAAAATATTAGCATGGGCTTCTGTCCATCTGGTTGAATGTGCATGCAGGGAAGTGTTGATTTGATGAAATGGGGCCCCAAATTGAAAAATCATTGACCTTAAGTATGTTAAAAACCCCCACAACATTGCACTGGAGCTGAAGTCCATGTGACTACTCAGGACCAATCTCCAGCAGCTGTAATAGAAGAAAGAACAAAATGGTGGAACCCTTTTTCTGAGTTAGTCAATCCAAACTGAAGCTGCCAATTCTAAATACAAATGTCTGTGCAGCTCTTCAGTCTGAGCTGGGAAGTTCTGATGTGTTAGAGGTGCAGTGTTGTGTAAGGTGCTGGAGAGCCATCCAGTGTCCTTGTCAAACCTCCAAGGCTGATGTAGTGGCACATTCCAAACAGTTCTGTGGCACTTCATGTGCTGAAAGCTTGCCAGTGGTGAATAGAAACTTGTATTTTTCATTACAGTTGAGCTGTATAAACAGCTGAGGCTGCACTTACCAAACCTCTTCTCTAGGTTGGACGAAGTGGCAATATTCCAGCTGGGACAACTGTAGATACAGACATTACACACCCCTACGAGTTTGATTTTTACCTCTGTAGCCATGCTGGAATACAGGTATGGTTGCTTTGTGTAAGTAAATGTGAATTTAGAACACATTGTTTTTCTCCTTTTTGCGACACCTGTTTACAAACAGTTGTTCAGCAGGGAAATGTTCTTTTAGCTCTGTTTTATCTGAGATAAAACATTATTGTGGGAGTTAGGGAATGATTTGCTTAAGAGGTAGTCTCTACTGCACATTTAAATTTGCACTGATGGTAAGTGGTGGTTTTTAAAGTTTGATTTTTAAAGAGGTCACTTTATTTTGTAACATTCTGAAAAAAAATTCAACTTCTATCAGGCTACTGCTTAAAATATATAAAAAAATTTGCTCTTTAAATTTTTATCATGTGAGTCTGACCACATTGTCATCAGTTTTGTTTAGGTTGGCTGGGCATGACTTCTCTTCCAGTTTTGAATAATTTCAATGGGTTTTTTGTCAACCTTTACACTGTGTCCGAGCAAGCTGGTTTTTGGAAAAACAATTGCATCGAAGTCGAACCAGAAATGCAGGGTGTAGCTGCAGCGCATAGTGCTTAATATAGCAAGGCAAGAAGAACCTCAACTAAATTGATACTTCAGATATATTTGTTTTAAAAAGAGATACTTGTAGCTTGGCTAAAGCACAGCTGTTTACCCAATTCAGGTGCACTCTAAGATTTAATTTGAGTTTCTAGTGTTTATACTTGCAGTTAGGGTGCTCAGGAACTGGAAGGATGTAAAAGCACTGGTTATTTCTCTGGGATGTTTTTCTGTGAGAAAGAGTTTAATTAAGGTAAGTAAAAGGTGCTGTAATTGTGGTTTATTCATGTTGGGAACAGATGTTGATCACTGAGGGTTATATAGAAGGGATTTTATCCAAGCAAGAACATTTAGAGCAGTATAATCATGTGTATGTTAGGCTTGCTCATCTTTAAATACATTTGGGCCTGACATAAAACTGAGCTCATTTGGTAGGAGTTCACACTAGGTAGCCTGGGCCTTTCTGAACATCAAAACCCACCTTGTTTCTGGAAACCCAGAGAAGTGACCCTCCATCCCCATCTCTGCAGGGAACCAGCCGTCCCTCCCACTACCACGTCTTGTGGGATGACAACTGCTTCACAGCAGACGAGCTGCAGCTGCTGACGTACCAGCTGTGCCACACGTACGTGCGCTGCACCCGCTCCGTCTCCATCCCTGCGCCCGCCTACTATGCTCACCTGGTGGCATTCAGAGCACGCTACCACCTCGTGGACAAGGAACACGACAGGTATATCACAGGCTGTGCTCAGGGTTTAGTCTCCTCTGCTGTCTCCTGAAGCCACCTGACTACGGGTGATTCCTGCTGGTCTTGTGCTTAGTTTTTGTTGCCTCTAGGACTGATGTTAAGATCATCACTCCTGGCAGCTGCTTCATCAGACCAGAGTGGGTTGGAGGATTCTACTGAAAAACACTCAGATTAAAAGAATCCAGTTACTGAAGTATTTTGTTATGACTTTGAGGTGGTCTGAGGGAATCAAGCCACAGATTCAATGTTTTTTGATTTAGGATCAGAGTAGTCATGAATGAACCAAATGTTAAGTGCTTCCACTTATCTAGCTCTGTACGTCAGAAATATTTTCTAACCTTCAAGCCATCAATGTATTTATAAAAGGCTTATTTTTAGATGAACAAGCTGAGCAGCCATGGTGAAGAGATTTGTCAAAAGCCTCAAGGTTGCTGGGTGAATACGAGAGTTGGTATTTCTCAGCGTCCAGTTCTGTCACTGGTGCTGTGTTGCTGAAGGGTCTTGGAGAGTCAGTCCTATGGGTAGCAGCTGGGGGAGCTCAGCCTAGAGAAAAGGAGACTCAGATGGGACCTTCTCAGTCCCTACAACTCCTTGACAAGACAATGCAGCCAGGGCTGGTTGGGCTTCCAGGGAACAAGTCAAGGGGAACCGGCCTCATGTTGTGCTAGGGGAGGCTCAAGTTGGACATCAGGAGGAATTTCTCTACGGAAAGGGTGGTCAGGCATTGGAATGGGCTGCCCAGGGATGCAGTGGAATCCCCATCCTTGCGGGTGTTCAAGAACAGCTGGATATGGCACTCAGTGCTCTGGGCTGGATGATGAGGTTGGGATCAGTTGCAGGTTGGACTCGATCTTAGAGATCATTTCCAACCTCAGTGATTGCGTCAAAGAGATGCGAAAGCAGCTTTTTGATCCGAATTAATACAATTCACAGCCCTGCCTGTCTCTCCCTCGTTCCCTGCAGTGCTGAAGGGAGCCACGTGTCAGGACAGAGCAACGGGCGAGACCCGCAGGCCCTGGCGAAGGCTGTACAGATTCACCAAGACACCTTACGCACGATGTACTTCGCTTAAGTCAATGACTCGGGAGACACTCACGGAGAGGAGAACTCAGAACTTAAGCCACATACAATGTATGTTTCCAGGGGGTTGGTTTAGGGGCTGTGCCTCCCATCGTGCTGGAGCTGACGCTGTGCAGGGGCGAGAGGCTCACCCTTAAATTGACACGAGGAAGATTGTTTACTTCATCCAGGAACACAGCACTATTATGCAATATGAAACCAGCCAACTGCTTTTTTGGGGCGGGCTCCCATGGGAAGCACCGCCGTCATTTTTTTTTAATTATTATTTTCTCGTAGTTTAACCCTCTTCTGCCTTTACCTCAAGTTGCTCAGCAGCACAACTATTGTTGCAAAAAAAAAAAAAAAAGTAATAATAAACTAAAATCTATGGTGTAATTTAAAACAAGAAATGAACCACCTTTTAGGAACAATCACAGTGATTGTTTGGAGAAGAGAAGTGTGCAAAAAAGAAAATAAGATTTAACCCCCGTGCATTGAGGAATCTTTCTCTCGGTATTGCCATTGAGCATTCGAATGTGAACATATCCAAGTGCATCGGAATGTACAGCGCTAGCTAGGAAACAGTAAGGGGGGGGGAAGATGTTTTGCACACTAATCCAATAATTTGAACCTAATTTAGCCAATGGCTGCCTTTGTGTCTTTTCTCACAGCTTTGGAGTTCTCAGCTCCAAGAGTTCCCTTTCAAAAGCAATCCAAGAAGCTCGTGGTTCATATGCAGGCAGTAGTGACCCAACTCTTCTTGCTCCCTGAGGGAATTTACTAAAGCTGCTGTTTTACCTAGTCCAAAAGTTTCAATTTTTTCCTATCTGGCAAGTCAAATCTGTTGAAGCTTCATTTGAGATCTGATGTCCCAGGTTTTCTGGGATGACATACAGTAACCACCAGAACTGAAACTTTAGAGCTAAGGTCTTTTTGGAAAAAAAAAGAAACCTGCTACTTTACTTGCTGCCTCTCACACCTTAATGTGATTCATATGTATGTGTGTTTGAAGTTTAGCTTCCTTTTGTTTCTTTTATATTTATTAGAGTAATAATAATGCTTTAATTTAATTATTACAGAACATATGGTCAACATCAACTTTTATTTTTTAGAAATGTAATCATGTTTATTTTTAAAAAGAGAAACTGACAACTTGTTTTGCTATCTTTTAGTGCAATAAGCATTCTAAAGAAAAACTGTGTCCATTGAGCTGTACTGAGCAGTGTCTGTACCACGGACTGTGGGAGAATGGACACCTCCAGGATTTTAAAAGGACAAAGTAAAAGCCTTAATTTTGAAAGGAAAGTTTTATAGTCAGAAGGAATCTTGAATTTTCCTTTTTTAAATCAAAAAAAAAAAAAAACAAAAAATGCTTCTAGACTTCTGCAAGCTTTACTTGTCGCTGCAGTCTTTTGATTTAACAAAGGAATTGGCCTTATTTTTGGCTTTGAAATGTGGAGCATATTTGAATTAAATGGACAGGGTTTTGTATTAAGATCTCAGTTTTTACATGCTTAGTTAAACCTATTTGACATCAGTAAAATGTCTGGAATTAATAAAAGTTTTTAGGCTTTTTTCCTCTTTGATAGTGACTTTCCTTTTAAAATTAAGTTATTGGTAACTTCATTTCACTTTGCAAATAAAGAGGGCTGGGATAGTTCTAACATGTTAAATCACCGAAATGTGAAACAAACCAATGGGACTCTTTCATTCCATTTAAAACCAATGTTTAAGATGTCAGAGACGAGCGTTTATTCAACGAGGGGACTGGGGAGTTTTGCACTTTGTAAACTCATGAACTGCATTTTTGACTGTTTTTATTTGCACTGGTTCATAGTATATTTACTGCAGCTGTTTGTATGGGCATTGCTGTGATCGCAGCCCTCCCGACCTCCACCTGCTCTCACATGAAAACCTGGTTGGTCTAAGTAGCTTCTCTCCTTGTTCTCACCAAATCTGCTGTTTGCCAATATACTGTATTTTGAGCCTAAAATCTGAGCCCATTTTGCTTCACCAGGCATGAGCCCCCTTTTTTCTGCCAGAAAAACCAAGTACTGTATTTTGTGCGTTTTGTATATTGTATGGAAATGTCCGTAGTGCTGTTCACAACACTGTCTGCAAGAGCTTTACTAACAGCTGGTGTAGATACCTATTTTATCTCTCAAAATCAAGGAAATAATGTAAAAGACTAACTTGGCAAAGCTAAAATTGCACTGGAAACAGTGGTGGGGGTGGGCATGGCTGGGGGTGCTCAGAGAGGAGCTGGGGGACCCCTGGAGCCCGGGGGTCCCAGCTGAGAGTGCCCTGTCCCTGTCAGTGCCTTTGGACACAGCTGATGCAGGGAAGGGGGTGCAACCGAGTCCTTTGAGCAAGGTGATTTTTCAGTGAGTCTCTCAGATGTTTTTCCCAGTCTGTGACCTGACACTTATCTCCTAAAGCTCTCTAAGTAGCAGTGCCGTTTGTAAAAGGTTCAGCTTAAGCTTTATACAGAAATTTCTTTTGAAACAGAGAACTTTTTTTTTTTTTTTTTTAAAAAAACTATTTTACAAAGAGTTCTTGTGGACTTCTGGCATTTAGCTGAAAAATCCTTTTTACAAAGCCTTCTAACTCTCCTTTCAAAGCTGCTTCTCATCCTGCCCACGCTCTGTGACTCGGATTTGAGAAGCTTTTTTGGTCAATACTTTCACCAAAAACTAAAGAAACTTCATTGGCAAAGTGACTTCAGTTGTCAAGGTAACATTGTACCTGGTTTTCATGTGAAGAGTATTTGGAAGTTTTAATCTCTCTTCTTGGTTTTGCAAATATCTGCGTCAAGTGCCGATACTTCTTTGTATTATGATATCAAGTTACTGACGTTGTGAGGGCCACACATTTATGATGCTGTAGCTGCTATATTTATTTAAATGGAGATGGACAATTACTGCACTAAGGAATGAGGAGAAAAGCAAGGAATCAAGGTTAGTTAGATATCTTGGGTTTTTTTCAAAAGAGAATTAATGGTGTGAAATATCAAGTGTAACAAAGGGTGCTGTCATTTTAACTGAGATTAAATAGCCAGATATTCTTCTTTTGTTTAAAAACATATATATTTTGATGTTTGCAGTTTGGGGGTGGGGGGTCGGGATAAATGGTACCTCATCTGTGGTGGCAGTTTCCAGTATATTTTCAGAGTATATGGATTTCTTTTATTTTTGTACCTGCTCTCCTTGAAAAAGAAAAAAAAAAAATCTCAAATTTTATGTGCTGTTTGAGGAAATTTGAGTGGCACAGCAGATCCCCCTCTCTGGCTGGGAGCTGGCTGTGGATAGTCCAAAGAGGGATATGGGCACAGGCTGATGGCTCTTCTTGCTTTGCAGACACCGGCCTCGGGTTTCTGCCTGTGGAGAAAAGCAGTTCCCATCTCCTCACACTGCACCGAGACCTCACTTGTGCTGAACAAGTGCCACTAAATGCTCCCATGGTGGGGGCAGCCCCAGGGTATCACCAAGCCCCTCCTCACCCAGCCAGCCCTGCCCAAACCTCCCACCTGGCCACTGCTAGATCCAGAGCTGGAGAGAATCATAGAATGTTTGTGGTTGAGGCATTAAACTTGCAACATTTGCCAACAGGAGGAGTGACTCCACTGTAAGTCGCCTTTTTTCCCTTTCCAGGGACTTGAGCCGTGGCCATTTGACTCAGGATCGCTGTGTCACTGTTTCATGTGTCATCTGGTTACACGTGTCCAAAAGTTATTTTTATAGGATTCATTCTGGTGTTCTTTTGGGAGTTTGGCCACAGAAATGGTTTTCAGGAGTCAAATGGGTTTCTGGAAGTTGTCAGTCAAATTATTTCAAGATGCTCTTGGTCCTAAATGATTTTCACTTCTTCATGTAGAAATACTTGTCCTATAAAATGCTCAACATGAGATACCATGTAGTCTGCTGTAAAAATTCCAGCTACAAGTACTGGTTTTCTACTAGTCTTAAAGTTCACTGGTAAAATTCCAAGCTCAAGCTTGAGGCCTTTTTTTTTTTTTTTTTTTTTTTGTTCTTTTCTTACACCTTCTTCATATCTTGTCCACTTTTGGTATTTTCTGTTGAACTGAGGGTATAGAACCTTACTCAAAGCACTTTTATAACCAAGGAATCAAAAGCTCAGATTATGTATGTTGGACCTGTAAATTCAGTTTTCAAAGGTGGTTGTTTCTAAATGGCCATCATGGTCTCTGGTCAGGCTGTGCAGATGCTCTGTCCCTTTCAGTGCTGTGGAGTTTCATGGCTGCTACTGGCAGGTTGATTGAATCTAGTGAAAAATTCCATAGGGGTTTCAAAGGGAAAGATTTCTGTCTGTCTTTTCTACCCAAAGATGGTACTTTACGTTGATGCTGTGTGTTTGGAATATCATTTTTGGTTTGGCACATGTTGAAATCAAACTTCACTTAACCAATTCACTCCTTGTTTTTTGTAAAATATCGTGGTTAGAGCTTGAGCTCGTTGATGCTTTCTGCTGGTAGAATATTTTGTACTTTCTGTAGTTGAGGTATGAGCAAGGTGGATACAGGATCCTACATCTTACCTCCCAAACAGAATCTTAAAAATCCTGACCTCTGTGACACTAAAACCCAAATTGTTTTCCCCTGAGTAGACAAAGGTGCATATGGAGGAGAAGGAATTGTAAGGGAGATGCGTGCGAGGGAAAATATCAAAGCATTGGTTTGGCAGGAATGAGGGTGTTGGGGAGACTCCATCCACTTTGCATCCCACATGCCCTGGCCTTTCACATTCTGTCTGAGGTACCCCCTCACCTGACACGGGTTGTTACCGTAGGGTCCTTTTCAAACAAAGCAGTTCCACTGTTTAAAACTTGGAGTGACTTTTATTTTTTTTAAGCAAGATAGTCTTCAGAAAGTGCCTTTTTAGAAGATGGTGCTGTAGATTTTTATTTTCCAGTTGTACGTGGCTGCAAATTTAAGATAAATTATTGAAAATGCCAAGTGTTTGATGGTACCTTTTAGGTACTTTCAAACATCAGCTTCTCTGAGTCAGGACCAAGAATAACCAGGAAGGTGTTTTCCTTTGGAGGGAGAGGCATTGAGGAGCGATCACCAAATTCAGCTGGTAGGCTGGGGTTAGGTTGGGTTTGGTCAGTATGATTTACCTCTTCCTATTGAGGGGGCTGGGGGTTTGGGGTGTGGGAGAAGCCATGGGGACCTGATTGGTGCTGACAGGAATCTGTAGCTCCCAAAGGATGTCTTCTCTTAGGGGAAGCACATTCCCAAAGATGGAGACAAACTGAAGGGTGTCTTAGGAGGATGTCTTAAGCATAGCCTGGGAGATGGTTGGTCCTCACATGGCTTGACTGTGTTTGGGATGGATCAGTGGGTATTCTGATTGCCAGCTGGGAGCTGGATGCTCTGGATGGGAGCAGCTTGGGGGTGGGTCCATGGTGAGTTTGGTGAGTGTTCCTGCAGTCAGGAAAAGCTGTAGACTAGACTATTAAACACTGCACCTCAGTAACCTTGTAATGCTGCATAAAGTAATAATAATAGCAAAGTTGTGCTTTGATGACACTGTAATGTGCTTGCACATGCCTGCAAAAAACACTTCCCTTTCCTTTGGTATTGGTCTGAGTAGCAGTTATGGGACTTTTCTTTTATGATGAGCCTTGTCCTTTGTTGCGGTGTTTCTGTATATTTATTGGTGGTCTGTGTGCAGCTCATAGGTCTGTGTGTCTGGTCTGTGTGTTGCTTTCATCACTTATTTTTAGGCAGGAGAAGTTTCTGAATGTTTTGGTTTTCTTCTCCAAAGAAAGTTGGCTTAACCAGTCGTGTTTGAGAGGAGAACCCGCTCACCATAGACAGGTGCTTCATTGGTACCTTGTTCTCTACAACTAAAATGATTTTGTGCATTTTATTACTGTTTATAGTGTTGGGCATTCAAGATGTGAAATAACTTGATGTCAGGATATTTTTGACTATCAGGAGCTTAACTGCAGAACTCACTGAGTAATTCCAGGTGGTCTCTTTGCAGGAATCTGTTCATGTCCAGACTTTTTCTAGGAGTAAGCAGAGCTTCTGGGCATCATCAATAAAATACGTGGGGTTCAAAGTCCCAGCATTGGGCAGTGCCCTTGCTGAGTTGCCCACACCTCTTTATTGAGGGGATGCTGCAGCTCCCCAGGCACAAGTTGACTCTCTTTGCTCTGTAATTTCTTCTGATTCAAGTTCGAGACATGATCCAATGTCTCTTGTAGCTTGTACCAACTTTCTTGTCTTATTACAGTGCCCAATGCCACTGTGTTGGTATTTAAGCTTGCCATAATGTTCAATTATTTTATATTTCAAATTTCTCAATGTTACTAGGCTGGGGTTTAGAAAGCATTTTTCAGTCTAAATTCTGAGCCAAAACTGTGTCTCTTGACCCTTTTAGTAGTAGCTATTTCTACCTTTTAGACTAAAAAGGGCCAAAAATGTTGCACCATCAACTTGTTTGCAGCAATACTCTCCATCTCCTCCTCTGCCTGTCAACCAACTGCTTTGTTTCTCTCTACATTTAGCTTATACTGAACTTGTTCAGATTTAAACGTTGCTGCCTCTTCTTCTTATCAAAAGGAATGAACTCGCATCTGATGAAGCAGTTTTCTGTTGGACACAAATCTCTTGCCTTGGTGTCCATGAGCTGCCACATGCGAGGTTTCATTCCAGTAGAAATGTTTCTGTTGCAGTCATTGGAGGGTGCATGATGGTTTTAAGTATCCAAATTAAATAAGAGCTAGCAAACCACTGAAAAAAAGACGTTCTTAAAAATACTTTAAATTAAAAAAAAAAAAAAAAAAAAACCAACAAAATAAAACAGTAAACCAAAACATGACAAGGGGCAGCTGCAGGTAGACAGGGAGAACCTACTTAAGGAGATGGAGAACCTGTGGGGTATCAGGATCCTGTGGCTGTTGGGACAGCTCTACAAGGCAAAGAAAAAAAGTAAAAGAGGCAGAAAGGGCAGACTCAAAGTAACAGAGTGCAGTAGGAGTTCTTCAAACTCCTTTAAAAATTAAGTGGTTACATCAAAACACGATATTGATGCTAATGAAGAAACAGCAGAGCCTCCTTTGCCTCCTGTAGCAAATCAAAAAGCAAAACCTGACAGCTGATGTTTTCCTTCAGTACCTTTCAGTACTTGCAAAGGCCTGTAAGAACAATGGGGGTGAACTTTTAGGAGGGCCTGTTGCCACAGGATATGGGGTGGTGGTTTTAAACTGAAGGCGGTTTGAATTAGATTTAAGAAGTTTTATACAATGTGTGTGATGAAACACGGGTTGCCCAGAGAAGCTGTGGCTGCTCCATTGCTAAAAGCATCCAAGGTGTCAGGTTGGACAGGGCTTGGAGCAGCCTGGTCTGGAGGTCCCAGGTCATAGCAGGGGGATTTGTCTGGATAAGCTTTAAAAGATCTCTTCCAACCCAGACTACTCTGTTATTCTGTCACTGCTAATTCAAAAACTAATACATGAGGGAAAAAGCATGTTCCTGTATATTTTTAGGGGTGCCTGTTCTTCTCCAGGACCGTGCTGTGAGCAGGTGCCTGTGACAGCTGCCTCCTGAAATCAAACTGTGATTTTATCCAAACCTTGGAGTCCCTTGCTTGGGTGAAACAGATGCAGCTTCCAGTGGATCCACTGGTTCAGGCAGCACTGACCCAAGGGCTTTTGTGAGCAATGTGTGGCGCTTGTTTACAACACAGATGTCCTGAGAGATTCCTGGGTGCCTGGAGGTGTGCCTGGCTCCCAGGAGCAGAAGCAGGCAGGTGTAGAGGTCATTTTGCTGTAGCACTGCAGTTGCCCTGCTCTTACTCAGCTCTTACCTACCTCCCCATTCCCTGAGCAGTCTCTCTCCCTCCACTGCCTGTATGAAATTAGCCATGTTGAGGATGCTGTGGCTTCGTGGAGCACAGATCAGCTGTGGATGTGAGGGTGGGGGTGGGATGATGACAAAAGCCTGTAGAAAGAAAGGACTGGGTAGGAGGTGGGTGAGTGGGCGTCAGGTGAGCTGTGATCAGCTCACACCTTTCAGGTGGGGACATCAGACATGAGCTTGGGTATCCTGAACTGTTTGTGTTGGACTTGAACTCACTGAGAGCAAGTATGTGCCTTTTTCTGACAGGAATGGAGCTGGAAAAACCTGTATTTGCATTGGTAGGATGGTTAGCATTTTTCTTGAACTGGTTTTAAAGCTTGAAATCCTTGGTCAGAGTTGGTTTTGTGTTGAATTACTTAATCAAAGTGAGCCCTGAATTATTTGTGAATTAGAACTACCCAGAGAGGAGAAGCTTTTAAAATAAGTGGTTTCTGGAGAGTAATGTAATGAAATAAACCTACTTCCTGGTAGACTTGCAATTTTTTAAAAATAAAATTTAACCTTGATATGTTTATTTAATGAGAATCATTAATTCTGCCTTTTATTTGAATGTTGCCTGTCTAGTGATGTCCTCGCTCTTTACTGTGCTCCTGCAACTTTCCATACACTCCATTTCCTCTCCTGTCTCCACCCATTTGGAGGTTGCAGGGACATGGGAAATGTTGTCCAGTGAATGTCAGGGAGCAGTGCAAAGCTCTCACTCAGTGGGAATGTGGAGGTGAGAATTAAACATCACAGATAAGTTCAAAAAGCAGTTTGCCAGCAGTGGGGGGTAGCAATGTCTGGAAAGAGAATCGTGTAGTCACTTGGGTGTGGAAAAAGGAGCAATCCCCCATCCTCTGACACCAGGTCCCCGTTGTAGGCACTGCATTGTGCAGAAGTAGGCACCTGTGTGCTTAGATGCCAGTTTGGGCTTTAAGCTACTAGAAAAAATGGATTTTCAGACCAAAATGGAAGAGGCTTTCCAACAGGTTCTATTTGAAGCTGTTTTGAGACATGGGCAAGTCGTTCAGCCAGGAGGTCTGGAACCAGCTGGCTGTGAAGCAGGTTCCCTTGGTGACCCGAGGGAAACAATTCTGCCTCATTTTTCATCTAGAAAATGTTTGTGGTGATTCATGTCGCCTTACAGGAGTGAGTTACTGGGTGATTTGGGGGTGAGCCATGTCGTGACAGTGGTAACCTCGTGATACAAACCCGTGCACTTCTTGTACGTTTGCATCTTCCAGTGAATCCAGTTGTTTGGAGCCCATCCCTGCTGGGAGCCGGAGCTCTTCCCTCCCATCCTATTGCAGCTCTGCCGGAGGCTGAAGCCCCTTGGGGTCAGTCCTGTGTTTGCCATCCTGCTTTCTTTAAACTGACCCATTTGTTGTAAAAGAGATGCTCAGAGGGCAAGTTTATTTAAATGAAAGGGTTTTTTTTTTTCATTGCTGAGAATTACGCAGGTCTTTCAAACACATTTGGCAGTTGGAAAATTAATGCTATAACACTATCTAGCAACACAAAAATATCGCTCTATGTTGAGTTTAGGGCCATGCTTGCCCATAAATCATAGATCCACAACCCATTTCAGTACAGGTGTGCAAAAGTTAGCTTTTAAAATAGTTACTAATAAACTTACATTTTGCTTACACTTGCAAATCTCTTAAATATCTTCAAAACCAGTTTCTTTGATAGAAAATACATGTCTTGATAGGTAGTGTCCACTCAAATGTAATAGCAAAGTGATGCCCACTGGAGTAATGCTGTATTTAAATAACTTTTGGAAGTTTTGGAACCTGATGGTGTGCCAGCAGAGTGAAAACTTGAGTATTGCTCCTGCAATAGTGAGGATAATTGAACACCAACAAAACTTGGTGAGAGGAAGAATGCCAGAGATTGAATTTGGTTTCTGGCAACTTTGCAGTGCAGAATGGCTTCTTCTGGGTACTTGCTTTTGTGCATCACTTCTCTCCTGTGGCTGTAGTGTTTACTTTCTTTTTGAACTTGATTTCTGTTTTTCAGTGAAATCTTCTCATTTTTGCAGTTTTCAGTGTTGAATCTCACCAAGGGACAACTACATGTTGTTTTCCTGTAGAAAAACCTGCTTCTAGCTCGTTGTGTTTGGTGTCTGCAGGCAGGTGTGAAAAGTGAGCTGCAGCACAGCAGTGGGGCTGGCAGAGTGAGTTTTTGGTCAGAAATGTTGGTTTTACAGGCACTGGTTTACAAATCAGCATTCCAGGGGAGCAGTGACACTTGTGTGTGCCAGAAAAATCACTGGCCAGTGAGCTGTGTTAGTTTTGGAGACTGCTGGAAGCAATGTCACACATAGAAATTTTGTGTATTTAATGCCATGTGTTTAAATTGTTCAAAAAAAAGACCAAGTCGTGCTGTTTGGGATTCTTTTTCTGAATAAAATTCTAATAAACCGGTCCAGTGGATTGATCCCTTCCCATGTGTCTGCTCTTTCTCATACACTGGTAACTGCTCCCCTGTTTTGGTGTCCCATTGCTTCGGCAGGAGCGTGAATGTGTTCCCACCGTGAAGGTCCTGGGGGCTTTCGAAGCAAAAGGGAAATGTTTCAAGAGTAAAGTCAAGCTGTGACTTGAGACGTTGCACAAATAGATTGTAGATGGATGGCAAACAAACTGGTAAAAGCCTTTATTTTTACTTAACCATCTTGACCATGTGTGCCTCTTTGTACCGTGGGCTGCAGCCATGCGGGGTGGGAGGGAACGTGTCGGTGTTTGAGATGTAACTTGCTAAGCAGAAGCCGTGTCCTCTGCCCCTTCTCCCTTTCCGGACAAATTGTTCTTGCCAAAATTTTCTACCTGTTGCAAGAGTTGCTTTCCTTCCAGCACAGTAAAATGTCGACTTCTTTCACTGTTCCTTCCCTCTCGTAGGCATCTGTAACCTCTGTACGACTGTGTATAGGACACAGCAGTCATCGATCTCTGCTGGCTATAGATACCATCAACTTGAGTGTATTGTAAACGAACTGTATTCATTTGAAAAATAAAATTTTTTTGAAATGCACACCTATGAGACTTTATTTATACTTGCATCATTTTAATTTATTTCCAAAGCAAGGAACAGATGGAGGTGTTGGCCTGGGTGGGGGGGTGTGGAGGGAGGCACGAGGCAGAAGTGCCTGGACATCCAAGGACAAAAAACCATTTACTTTCGGTCTTTTTTGTAATTTAATGCCGCTTAACTTAAAAAAAAAAAAAAATTAATTTAAAAAGGCAAGAGCTTGTCGAAGTGCCCACAGCCGTCTTGGGACAGGATCGCTGCTGTGGAAATGGAAAAGGGCTCTGCGAGTGGACACCCCCGGGCTCCCTCCTGCTTTATGGGTCGTTTCGTGGGATTTTTTAAAACAATATTATTTGTCGCTGATTTGGGCGCTGCTTTGCTGCGGTTTGTGGTGTCCTTGTCAGCAATACCCGCCCAAGAGCCGCCACCCGCCAGGGCCGCCCGGCAACGGCCCCGCTCGAGCCTGGGGCGAGAGCGGGGAAGGGCGAGGGGACAGCGGGGATCGGCCGGGAACGGCGAGGGGACAGCGGGGATCGGCCGGGAACGGTATGGGGACAGCAAGGGGACGGCGGGGATCGACCGGGAACGGTGAGAGGAAAGGGAGGGACGGGGAATCGACCGGAAAAAGTGCGAGGGGAGTGGAGGTCAGCTGGGATGGTGAGAGGAGCGGAATCGGCCGGTAACCGTGAGGGGAGAGAGCGGCCCCGGCCGGTCCGGCCCTGAGGCAGGACAGGAGCACAGTCGGTCCGGCGGAGCTGAGTGCCCCCATACCAGCCGGTGAGAGACCCCTTCCGAGCAGGCGGCTGAGCCCTTTCCCTCCTTCCTCTCCTTCCCCTCCTTCCCCTCCACCTGTGGTCAGGCACCTGTGCCCCGCGGCCCTTTGTGCCCTCCCTCCGGGCTTCCTTTCCTTCGGGAATTCCTGGGCTGCACATCCCCGTCAGCCCTTGGTGTCGGTGGCTGTCCTCGAGGAGCTCCAGCCCAGCACCCTGTGCCCGCGGGGACTGGGGCAGACATGGGATATCCCGCAGCCGAGGGATTCTATCCCAGAACTGCCCCTGACCATGGGTTTGGGCACCTGCAGCCCCCTTGGGAGCTCCTCGGACCTTCTGGAGTGGGGTCTGCAGTTTCTGCCTGTTGTGCAGGGTGTGCTGGGTAAAAAAGGAGAAGCTGAAACACTCTGCTGTTCCTTCAAAGCCTTGGAGTCCCCCGGGGTCACAGCCCTGGGCTGAGCCTTCAGTGGCTGTCATGTCCTCGGCCGTTTTTGTCCAAGCTCAGCAAATACCATATGGAAGCTGGTGCTGTGAGCAGCTCCTTGTACCTGCAAACAGTTCCATTCCTAGGGAGGGACAGGTGGGGTAGATGCACAGAGCTTTTCCCCCTGATATGGGGTAGAGGGTAGCTCCCATCACCTGCCCTTGTGCTCCCCTGTTTTAAGGACATGTGTCTGCATTACGCCAGGTGCCAGGTTGCAGCTTGCTGTTCCTCTTCTGAAGAGCTATGTAGTTTCTGGCTGCAGCTCCACTTCAGGTGTATTTGCATGAATAAACGCATAAATCTTCCTCTCCCCTTCAGTCACCTGTTGAGCGAGATGGCCTCACTGAGCGTAAAGCCAGGCCAGCGCTTCACCTTGCCGGACTGGCAGAACAATTCCCTCCTCATCTCAGCCGACGCTGAACAGCAGCGTTATAATTCCCATCATATCCGGCAGGAAGGACGAGCTCTCCGCAATGAAACTGGCAACCAGGTGAGCCCTCTGGCAGCGGGGCTCCTCACAGGTTTGTCAGCATAGTGGGCTGAGGAGCTGGGGAGAGTGTCTAGATTTGAGGATATGGATGGGCTTTACGTGTACAGAACATGCTAAATATGGACATTTACTCCCTGTAAACCCACCTGCAATGATGTGTCTGTACTGTCACGAAATCCCCGAGTGTGTTTCTCACATTCACTGCCACTCACATTGTTCTCTGTGCTCTCCATTTGTGTAAATGACTGTGATTCTAAATGGCAACGTGTTGTATTCCTGTGAGAGGCCCAGTCAGTCCTGAAAACAGGGAAGGGCTTTAGCAAAATCCACAACTACAATTTCAAAAAGAGTAATGACATTTCTCTCTAATTCCAGGCAAAATGGGATGAGCAAAACAGTAGAACCCACCTCAAAGATCGTATTGCCTGTGTGGACAAATGGAGAGAGGCCCTGGCCAGATGCCTCACAGAAACAGATTCGGAAATTGATGCCTTAACCAAAGTATGTTGGTAAGGTAGATGGCTGGAAATGAAACTACACTCTCAACATGGGATGTGAAATAATTGAGGTTTGTCTTGTGCAATGAGCAAGTCCATCTGGAGTTCAAGGGGGGCTTCTCACTATATATATATATATATATATATATATATATATATATATATATATATGTATATTTTATACTGAGATCCATAGCTGATGGAATGACTTCCTGGAAAACAAACCACTGTGTTCTTGGCTGAGCCAAGCCATGTCATGCAGCTGTATATTGCACACTCCTGTTTGGATTTCTTGGGTGGATTTTGTCGTTTGGACTTTTTATAAAGCTCTGAAGGATAATAAGAAATATGTTAACGCCATCTTTCAAAAATATTTAGGTTTAAATAGAGGATAGCAGTGGGAGATCTAAACTGTGAGTTCTAAACTCAGAGGTTGTTGCTGCTGCTTCTGGAGTTGTTAGCCCCCAGCAAGGTGTCATTCCCAATGCAAATGACAGGTGTAGAGGACTAAGGTGTTTGGCTCCAGCAATTTTTATTCTAGACTTGATAAAAGGTTTCAGAACTGCCAAGACAGCGCGAGTCCCTCTTAATGATGGTAAGGGTAGGTTCCCCTTTCTCTCTCCCATCCCTAAAAGATCCCTCCCCACACCTGATTGCTTCTTCCAGGTGAAGGAAGCAGCAGAAAATGCCATTCAGGCAAAGAACTTGTGTTTGGATGTTGCTATCGAGTGCCTGACTTTCCGCGAGAGCCGTCGTGACATCGATGTGGTGAGGGATCCTGTGGAAGAGGAGCTGCTCAGGGAGGTGAAGGTGATCGAGAAAACCAAGAAAGAGCTGCAGCAGCGAGTGGATGATGCCTTCAGACAGCTCTGGTGAGGAGTGACAGTTTTTGGTCGATGACTCTGCTCTCCTTACTTGGTTCCAGACACTTAAAGTGCCTCTAATGCCACACTGAGATAGGCAGGCAGGCAGAGAACCACACGGGAACCTTGGATGATTTCAGGGTGTGGGGTTTGGCAGGGAAGGGTGTGTCAAGGGCAACTTCACAAGCACCCTTTGGAAATTTTGTCCCAGATCTCTTATGCCACCTGCCTTGGTTTAGGAATCAGTGGCTACAAGGTGTTAAAGCTCCCAGGCCCTGATACTCTGTGGGAATCCTTGGCAGCTCCATTCTCCGGGGCGATACCAGCGCAGAGCCCAGGGCAGCCAGGCAGGCAGTGCTGGGCACGTCAGGCCCAGTTCTCAGGGAGGGCTGGAGCTCATCATTCATTTCACAAAGCTGACTGACATGGTGATGAAGGCTTTGGGAATTGTGAGCTGCCCTTGCCCTGGGCCTGCTCCCTGCTGACTCCAGCCTGGCTCTCTGCAGCCTCTTAAAGGAAGCTCGTCAGCTGCTGCTTAGTGACCACCAGCACAAGGTGGAAGCACTGGAACTTGATCGGCAGTGCATGTCCTTCAACCCCACCTCTGGCAACATCTCCTTCAAGGTCAACCCAACACGGATCCCAGACGGGTAAGGAAAAAATCTGTCCTTGTGTGGCCAAATCTGTCTCAAGCCCTGGGATGCTTTTTCCTTCCATGTGTGCCCAGGCTTGATGGGTACAGTTTTGGAGACAGCTCAGAACAGAGGTTGGCTGTGGCATGGGGAAACCACAGACTTTTGGGAGATAGTGTGGTGTCACCTCTGGCACAGTTCAGGGAGACCTGCTGCTCATTTTTACTTGCCTGGCATTCCCTTCCATGGTTTGGATATGTCTCTGGGTGGGGCAGATGTTGGGCCTGGTGGGGTTCAGTTCCTGAGGAGATCAGGCAAGATGTGACCTCCAACTTTCCAGAATCATTTTGTGCTGCCATCCTGGCCTGCAGCAGGTGGTTCCTTTAAAATGTCTTGCAAACACTCAATTTATTTTTGTAACCAATTTGTTCACAGATCAACCGCACTTAGTGAGTGGGAACAGAACAGCCGTTGCAACAAGGAACGTGCTGAGGCAGAAATTAAAGCCTCAATTGATCTCCGAGGAGCAATAGCGCTTTCCATTGCCCAGGTAAACTGCTCCCTTGGCCCAGAATCTGTGGTGCCATGCTGGATCTGGTGTGGGAGAGTGGCAGGCACATCTCTGCATCTGTCTGGGAGCAGCTGCCCTCCTGGTTTAAGTAGGAGCCTGTTGCTGCAGAGCTGCTGCTGAGCTTGCAACAGTCTCAGCAAGCTGGAGAACACGTCCCTGTCCATCGATCCCTGCCTTTTGGCTACTGGGGAAGTGTGACCTGTACACATGTGGCAGCAGCCAAACCTGGCTACTTTTGCTCCTGGGCTTGTCCCAACCTTCCAGGCACAGCTTGGGTGAGGACACAGAGACCTTGCAGCCATGTGTGACTGGAGCTGTTCTCTCCTCAGACAAACAATGAGCTGGATGCTCAGCGTATAGCTACAGAGTTTGCGCTGAGGAAGAGGATGAGAGACATGGAAGCAGCCCTTAATGAGCTGAGATGGCAGGAGCAGAACGTAAGTGTTGTTTCTTTGGTCATCAACTACAACCCTGGCTGGGAATGGAATCCTGTTTGTTACATGGAGAGTGACTCAACCTGAGTGTAGATTCCATAGGTTTGCTGTTCAGTGACACACAGATGATCCCAGCAGACTCCCACCTCTCACCAGTGCTTCTCTGGCACTGCTTGGCAGCACTGCCAGATTTCAGCCTTTTTATTTAACCTCTTTTCTCAGCTGCACTATCCTGGTCTAAGTGGAAGCAGAGGATTCGGTCCTCAGAAGCTCTTGAGTAAAATCTATCTAGCAAAATTCCCAGAGACATGGGGGCAGTTTCCCAGTCTGTATCCCGGGCTGTCCCTCTTGACACATGTCTATCCTTAGACCTTGGATGAAATTGCTGAAATGGAGGAGGAGATCCGGAAGTTGGAGGAAGACATAAGGAAGAGAACACTGGATCTGAAAGTGGCTCACACCCGCCTGGAGACACGCACGTACCGGCCTCACATCGAGCTCTGCCGGGATCAGGTACCTCACCTGGCACGGTCCCTGCAGGGAACCCCGTGGGAAGGGGGCTCTGAAAAACGTGCATGAGTTTTGGAGCAACTGAGTAATGGATCCTACAGTGACATAGCAAAGCAAGGAAATAATGTCAGAGTTGGGGGAGAGGGGAATGAGGGAACTGTGGCCTTTGTCAAAGCCCTGTTAATTGCTGTCCCCTCCTCCCTGCAGGCTCAGTATGGACTGACAGACGAAGTCCAGCAGCTGGAGGGGATAATCTGTGCGCTCCAGCAGAAGCGGACAGAGTCACAGTGAGTGTCCTGCTGCCCCGAACAGCAGTGCCCAGCGCTGCCCTGAGGCTCTGGGTGTGGCTCTGGGTGTGGCTTTGGGTATCCCTGCTCTGGGCACACCTCCAGCACCTGTCTTTTGGTGCTCGTGGTACTTGGGCTCATGAGGGGCAGCAGTGTTTGGGCTTGGTGGGTGTGGGATGCAGGCACAGGGGTCTGTGCTGGGAGAGGAATGGGGCTCCCACGGCCCCTGCCTGACTCTGACTTCATCCAGGCCCTGTTCCAAAAGGGACAAAAAAGAGAGGGACGAGGAAGGAACAGAAGTGCTGCTGTGGGCTGACAGCTCTCTGGGTGCACATCTCTTGCTGCCCTCCCAGAGCAGTGTGTGGGCTCACTCACTGCCCAAAACAATGAGTTTTTGATGAGTTTGCTCTTTGTACAGGGCCAAATGCTGCCAGAAAGTGGGAAGTTGGGTGTTTCCTGTCCAGTTTAAAATCATGGAATATCCCAAGTTGGGGAAAGACACACAAGAATCACTGACACCAACTCCTGGCTCTGCACAGGACACCCCAACAATCCCACTCTGTGCTTGAGAGCATTTTCGAAATGTTCCTTGACTTCTGGCAGGGTTAGGGCTGTGACCATTCCTGCAGAGCATGTTCCTGGGAAGCAATGCAGCATTTGATCCCAACTCCTGTCCCTTCTGCTCGTTCCCAGGGATGCCTTGGACGCTCTTTACCGACAACTTCACCGCATTCGGACTGATATTGGCTACAAAACCAATTCTCTGCAGCTGGACAACAAGTGCATGGACACCCGGAAAAAACTCGTGATCCCCGTGGAGAAGTTTGACCCAGAGGTCGACGCTGTCAACCGCACCAGGAACCTGCCGAGGAACAGTCAGCTGGAGCTGGCTTAGGGCGCCGGGAATTGTGCAAGCGCGGGGGGAAAACTCCCGGTGATTCAGTTTCCGTAGCGAGGACAAGTGACATCTGCGTCGCGTTTGGGGAGAATGGAATTCTCTTCCTAGTTTATTTTATAACTGTCTGGCCCTTGGATGATGTTTACAGCCTCCCGCGCTCCGAGGAGATTTATAAACAATAAAGGGCCTGTCCCCAGTTGTCATCCGCGGTGATTAAATCCAGCTGGATTCCAGGAAGGATTTAAAGGAACAGCCGGGCGTGCTGTCGGCACCTCGGTCCTCCGGGCCGCCAGAGGGCAGTGTGCGCGGCAGCCTCCGGCGCTGCCGCACACACTGCCCCCTGGCGGCCCGGAGGAAGAAGGTGCCGCGCGCGGCAAGATGGCGGCGGCGGGTCCGGCCTCAGGCCCCGGGCGGCTCTCGGCTCGTCCCCGGCCCGGTCCCACTCGGTTCCGCGGCTGCTTGGCCGGGGCGTTGTTGGGGGATTGCCTGGGAGCTGTGTTTGAAGGCAGGAGCGTCGTAAAGCTGCCAGAGCTGATGAGTTTCCTCAAAGGACTGGAACCGGCGCCGCCTGAGGAGGGAGGGGAGGCGGCGGGGAGCGCACGTGGAGGTGCGTGAGGGAGAGCGCGGCGGGGAGCGGGGGATGTCCCTGGTCCCTCCTTCACACATCCCGCTGTGCACGGCACTCGGCACCCCAGAGGTTCGGGTTAGACCTCAGAACTGGGATGTTTGTGTCCCACTCCCTCAGCAGCCCCAGGACTGTGCTTTGATGGGTGCCCAACCTGCAGAATCTCCAACCCCTCTGCCCCCTCAAAACGTGGGTGGCCTCAGTCCTTACCCCTCACCGGGTTATGGGGCATCTACGCTGTGACTGCCCTGGCTGTCCCCTGCCCTGCTCTGTCCTGTGCCTCTGTGCTGTGGGGTTCAACACCCATTCCTGATTCCCTAGGAATTCTTTAGGGATACCGCTGATGCAGAAGTTTGCTCTGCTCGGCCCGTGCTGCTCCTGCTCCAGGGCGCTGTCAGTGGGGTGTGCTGTCAGTGGGGTGTGGCAGTGCTGGAGTGTCAGCAGGGAGCAGAGGTACCAAAACTTGAGGAGAAGAGTGACAAGCACAGAGCTGCCTTTTAACTCTTAGGAAGTGAGTGCAGCCTTCCAGTGTCTAAGGAGTGTGCAGGAAAGATGGAGGCTATTGACAAAGGACAGGACATGGGGAATGGCTTCCCACTGCCAGAGAGCAGGATTAGATGCGATATTGGGAAGGAATTCTTCCCCGTGAGGGTGGGGAGGCCCGGATAGATTGCTCAGAGAAGCTGCAGCTGCTCCATCCCTGGAAGTGCCTGAGGCCAGGTTGGACAGGGCTTGGAGCAACTTGAGATAGTGGAAGGTTTCCCTGCCCATGTCAGGGAGTGGAACAGGATGGGCTTTAAAGTCTCTTCCAACCTAAACCATCCTGGAAAGCTGTGATTCTGTGTTAGCCTGACTCTCTTGTCCATATATGCCTCTGGATATGAGACATCTTCTCCTGGCTCTTGCTAATCTTGAAGTATATTCTGTGTCATTATAGCTGTGGATGCAGCTCCCTGGCTATGTCCCCTTACTCTGACAACCATGACAGTGTCAACCTCAGAGTGCCAGGGAACTTAAATTCCAGACAGGTTTGGGCTGGAAGGCACCTTAAAAATCATCCAGTTCCACCCCCTGCCATGGGCAGGGACACTTTCCACTGCCCCAGGCTGCTCCATGCCCCATCCAACCTGGCCTTAGACACTTCCGGGGATCCAGGGGCAGCTGTTCCAGGCAACCTGTGACAGTCAGGCCTTGGAGATGAGAGTGCTGCTGGCCAAGGGCAGGAGCAGTTTGTCCCTGGCTGCTGGTGTCACTCTTTGCCCTCCCATTGCAGAGTCACTGCCATACACGGACGACACGGCCATGAGCAGGTCGGTGGTGCAGTCACTGCTGGCCAAGCGGGAGTTCGATGAGGTTGACATGGCCAAGAGGTGAGGATGAGGCTTCCCGAAGGTATAACCATCACTGAGACTGTCTGTGCAAGGGGACAGGGGCTGAGGCAGGCTAATTCTAACTCTAATTACTAATTTTTGGAGGGGAAAAAGTTAGGTGGTTATTCCTTTATTTTTTTGTTGCTTTGCCATGCCTTGACTGTGCAGCAGCGTCAGCTGCAGTGTGGAGTCCAAAGGCAAGCGCTGTGTGTGTCAGACTTGTATGTGTTCACCTTTGGGGAGGATAATGCTTGGAGATTCCAGAAACATTTTGTTTCATGTTTATTTGGTGCTATTTATGTTTGTACTGCCCTTAATTTACCGAGGGAATGGGAGTGAGCTCAGCTTGATTCTGTTCATGATCCATTTCCCTGATGAATCCACAGCCCTGAGAGCATTTGGTTCCACTTAAGGGAAAGCATTTCTTTGTTTAGAAAACTCTTCCATTGAACTTGAACAAAAGACTTTCCTTGTGGTTGTGACCCACGGAAATGTTTCTAGTTTGCTTCTATTTTGAGGCAGAGTTGAGAGGGAAACAAGTGGGTTATGGAAGGTGATGTTTATACTTCCTTCTTTCACACTGTTCTTTGGGAATTGTTTCCCAAAGAACTGAATCACTGTGCCCTGACTGTCACTGATTTAAATGTGTGTTATTAATTCACTTTAGCAAGAGGCTTCGTTCTGTCACAAACCCCAGTAACAGACCAAACCCCCCGGCTGTTTTCCCCCCTGCCCACACCAGGTTTGCTGAGGAGTACAAGAAGGAGCCCAACAGGGGCTATGGGATGGCCGTGGTCAACGTCTTCAAGAAGCTCCTGAGCCCCAAATGCAACGATGTGTTTGAGCCTGCGAGAGCCCAGTTCAATGGGAAGGGCTCCTACGGGAACGGCGGGGCCATGAGGGTGGCCGGCATCTCCCTTGTCTACTCCGACGTCCAGGATGTCAAGAAGGTAACGGAACATTCTGGGCTTCCCTGGGTGTCCCTGCTGCCAGGGGAGTTTCCCAGGAAGCCTTGCTGACACTGGGGTTTCTCTGGCAGTTTGCAAAGCTGAGCGCGGAGCTGACCCACGCCAACTCCCTGGGCTACAACGGGGCCATCTTGCAGGCGCTGGCTGTGCACCTGGCACTGCAGGAAGGGCTCAGCAGGGAAACCTTCCTGGAGCAGCTCATCAGCCACATGGAGCATGTGGAGGCAGATGACAAGTCTCTCAGTGATGCCCGAGCGTGAGTAGCTTGGGGAAAGCCCCAACCCTGCTGTGATGGTTTGTTCTGGCCCTTCACATTCTCCCCTTTTCACTGCACTCTCTGTTTGCAGACTGGGATTTGAGGATTTACCATTTTCCAGGCGTCTAAAGAAAATCAAGGAATTTTTGGAGCTTAGCAATGTTCCCAAAGCTGATGTACTGTTTGAGTTGGGTGAGTACCTTTCTTAGTACAAGCATTATGAAAGCTGGAAGCAAGACTAACTCAGCAAGCCTGGTAGATGTGTGTTACCCCAGATTCCTCTTCAACCCATGCTGCCTGTCAGGCACAGAATATGCTGGAAAAGCAGCCTGTGCTCTCCAGTCAGGAATTCTGAGACTTAATCCAGTGATTTCCTCTATGAATTGACAGGAAAAAATGTCTTGCTAAGGGAAATTTACCTTGCATAACATTCCTTAACATTCCAAGATCTCTTACAGGCTTTTGGGTCATCATGCTGAATGGAAATGAGTAGATGTTTATGGCCAGGCTATACTGGGGTAACTGGGAATTGCTCTGCAGGATGTGAGCGGTACTGGGGAACTGGGGGGGTTTCTGAGGGACAAACTTTTCCTGGTAAAATATCATTAGGGAAAGTCACTTGCAACAGCAAGTTGCAGTAGGAAGGGAAAAGAAAGGAAGGCCAGAGGGTGCTGACGAGGTGTGTTCCAGGCAATGGCATCGCTGCGCTGCGCTCAGTCCCCACTGCCATTTACTCCTTCCTGCGCTGCATGGACAATGATCCTGACATTCCTGAGCACTACAACGCCCTGCAGAGAACCATCATCTACTGCATCTCCCTGGGGGGGGACACGGACACCATTGCCACCATGGCGGGGGCCATCGCCGGCGCCTATTACGGGGAGGAGCAGGTGCCCCCGAGCTGGGAGCAGAGCTGTGAGGCTTTCCAGGAGACCCAGAGGATGGCCAAGAGCCTCTATGAACTCTATTGCCAGCGACTCTGAGCTCCAGGGCAGCTCCAGGGCTTTCCTGAAGGCGAAGGGATGGTCAGCTCTGCTTCTCTGGTCAGACCCAGCGGTGGATCCACACCATCGGCCTCACCTGGGAAGGGAGCCTGCTGCTGTCAGGTGGGAGCTGGGAGCCAGAGCCAGCTTGGAAAAGAGGGAACATCCCCTTCAGTCATGGATCAGCAGGGTAGTGGCTGCACTTGGACAGTGGGTGCAGCTCCCCAAGTGTACATGAGTGACTCATTTTCCATAGGATTCTGCTGCTTGCTTTGTCCACCACTGTGCCATTTGTCATTGCAGTTACTGGTGGGTGTCTGAATCCATGGACTTTGTCCCTGTTTTCCTCTGCTCCTGTGTCCATGGTCTGTGTTTTGCTGGTCAGTGTCTTGTCCAGTGGCTTTTGTAGTCTCCACACCCCTGGTACAGCAGCAGGTCATTCTCAACTGGCCAGATAAGGGACGTCACAGGAGTCACCAGAGAGGCCTGGTGGCCCAGGTTGTCACCTGTGCTGAGTTGGGATAATTGAGCACAGATTTCCAGGATAGTTTGTAGCCTTAAAGGCAGAACGAGAAGGACCAGAGAAGGGAGAAGGGAGAAGGGATTTCTTTGCATTGCTGATGGCTCTGTGAGACCTTTGATGCCTGCAGACAATCCCAACTGGCTCATTGTCCCTGCTGGGAGAAGGTGTTACTAATTGCTTCTCCTCCTGTGCCCTTGGCCCTGTGGTCCAACAGACACTTGCTGCACTTTGTGCCCTCTTGCACAGCTGCTGTCACACTGCTGCAGCCACTCTGGCTGATCCTATGTTTCTAATCCATGCACCCTATATTTTTTAAGTCCTGTATATGCCCAGAGCACCAAGTGAAATTCCTGTTTAGTTCACAGAATACCCCAGATTGAAAGGGACCCACAAGGATCATAAGAGTCCAGCTCCTGTGGAGTCCAGGTCTGAGAGTGGAGGTATTACAGGGATAGAAAGCGTGGTTCTGCTGCAGTCAGTCACAAAAGTGACTTGAGCAGAATGCAGGAGTTAACTTATTACAGTCTCAGCTCTGTACTTGGTAAAAATTGCCCCAAAATTAAAGGGAAAGGTTGGTTAATTGGGGACAGCAATATTTAAAGAAGCTGGTGCTGGTGGCCAAGAACATTCTAGCACAGCTGTGTTCCAGAATTTTACATTTAAAATCTTTCCTAGTGGAGCTGGTCAAAAAGGGATAAACAGCTTGGGAATGGCACATCTAGAAAGGCTTGGAAGCTTTTTAACAATTGAAGACAAAAAAGTCATCATATGGAAATGTTTATAAACTTAAATGTGACAGTGTAACTCTGGTTATTTCTCCAGTATGTCTTATGACACCGGGAATTGGCTGTGGTGCTCCCCAGTGGTGTCAGCACGTGGTGGCTCTGTCAGGCTGCATGCACATGTGAGAATCTGGCTGCCACAGGTCCTTCCAGCTTTCCCTGTAGTCTGCTTCCTTCAAGTGCCAGTCTTTTGTGTGATGCTATAATGGGTTTTCCTTGTATAAATGGATTCTTGTCCTGGGAACATGTGGAATTTTGGTCTGTTGTATATTTTTTGTATTG
Source organism: Brachypodius melanocephalos (assembly GCA_013398615.1). Classification (NCBI taxonomy): domain Eukaryota; kingdom Metazoa; phylum Chordata; class Aves; order Passeriformes; family Pycnonotidae; genus Brachypodius; species Brachypodius melanocephalos. The sequence goes on along the minus strand of VZSR01001014.1, from coordinate 295,997 downwards.
TGCTGCAGATCTGAGCTGTAAAATACCAGGTTTTCCAAATTATTCTGCTGGAGGGGCAACCAGATTCATGTAATTATTTAAAAGAAGGTAATTTTCTTTTAAAGCAGCTTTATAATTTTAAATGTTTGGAACTCCTGACAAGTAAAGAGCTCCTGTTTAAAAGCTAGACCTCTTTGGGCCTGAATTTAGATGTGTACTTAACCCTTCAGTTTCCTTGGAAAGAAGTAAAATCCCTGAGTTACCTTTGTTAAGTAGCCACTGCTCCTGTGTTTTCACTCAAGGCATGAAGTTGTGCATCCTCAGTGCCAAGAGAACCTCTTGGTACAAGGTTGAGTTGACACGGGGCATTGTGGGGAGTGCCTTTGGAAAGGCCCCTTTCCCTTCTCAGCCTGTGGAAGGAGTTCAGGTGCTGGAATCCAGCATGTGGTGATGGTGCAGAGACCAGGGAATTCACTAGGAGCCTCATGAATGGCAGCAAGAGGATGGCTTGCTCCTTGGAATGAGCTTTTGAAGGTGCCTGTGTGTCAGCCAAGCTTCCCTGGAAATGTTTTGCCTCTGCCAGGTGAGATCAGGTGGGAAAAAACATTTTCTTCTCTTTGGGCTGTGAGCCTGTGAAGGTGCCTTGCAGATTTACCAGTCCTGAGTATTCTTGATTCGCTCAGGCTGGAGGCTGGCTGTGCACAAGGTGTGTGAGGTAGGATGGAAAAATCACGCTAAAAAACCACACAGAAGGGAAAGGGAATCCCTAAGACTTCAACTTGAGTCCCTCAAATTAATAATCACCAGTCTGGAAGGATCTGGGTTTCAACCTTTTCTAAAACTGAGTTTCTGGAGACAAGAGTCTTTTCCTTAATAACAAGAAACATGCAATGACTTTTTGCATAAGGATATTAATTGGAATCCGCTGGGAATTGAGATGATTTGAGGTGGAAATAGAGTATAAGAGAGCTGTATGAGATAGAACATATCCCAGGACAAAGCACAGCTGAGCCCACCTCTATAGAATAAATTTTATTGATGTTTGTCAATACAATCAAGTACTGCAGTTTTAGTTGTGAAGAGCAGGTCAGTTTTGGGTCACAAAGAGTGCATTTTAAACCAACTTTTACTAGGACAGTGCATGTAATAAGTATTTACAAAACTAAAAACCTCTATATACTAGGTTAGAAATGAAGATACTAGAGGCAAATTTAAAAAAAAATAGTAAGAATCTGTATATAAAAATGCACATTGTAATGCAGTTTTCAGCATTAAAAATAGACATACCTCATCCAACCAAACCTTCTTTATTCTTGTGATTGAAACCAAAATCCCACGCACTCACACACACGACAGAAAATAATCCTTTCTGCTGGCTAATATGTACTCAGTATTCCAGAAAAAAAAAATCCTTCTGGAGAGTGAACAGCCTCCCTCATCCTGTGCATCGTTTTTTTTTTTTTTTAGCCTAACTATGTGCGTGTAATATCTTTGCTTTCCATTAGTGTGTAAATGTAAGAGGTTAAATAGCTGCGAGGGGTGATTATTGGTTTGCTCTGCACGTGAAGGGAAAGTGGAATTACAAAACAGTATCTACAGCACAAACTTCATCTGGGGGTGGTTACAGTGAGGAGTTTAGTCATTGCTTTTTGCCAGCTCAAACAAAGAAGTTTGGAATGAAGCAGAACAGAACAAGAAGAGATGGGCTGTAGATTAGGCACAGTATAAATAAGTCGCTTTGAGGAGCAGGATGAAGCTCCCACCAGGCGTGGCAGCTCCTGGCCCTGCAGAAGGCTGGACCAGCTCAAATCCCTCTGTTCTCCACAGGAAAGGAGACAAGTCCCCTCCCAGCACCCTCCCCTACCAAAACTGGGCTTGGAAAAATCATCTGAGTTTCCACTTTTAATTTTAGGGACTGTTCCTGCTGGGAAATAGCCTGTTAGGATCACAAACCAAATGATCCTGACCATGCTCTCAGGAGTTAAAAATGTCCAGTGGGATCAGACACCTTTCAGCTTGAAGAGTTTCATCTCTGCATGAAACATGGAGCTTTAAGGAGAGAAATTCACAGGAGAAGATCCCCAGGAGGGGACACACATCCCCAACATCCCCAGAGCACTGGCCTTCCAACTGCAAATTTCCTTCTTGTGTCTCTTAATTTCAGGGATAGGCAAGTTTTTAAAAGGAAGGCCTGAATGGCAAGAGGCAGAAACATAGGACAGGCTTGAGGAGAAAACAAACAAGCAAAACAGAAATAGAAAAAGTTGTTTAAATATCTCATAGAGTCCATCTGGAAAACAAGCCCAGTCCCAGTCTTGCTACGTTTCTTTGGCCATTGAACAGACTTTAGGGAAATGCAAAGGTCAGAGCTGGTGACCAAATTATTGCTGTTTCTCAGGGATGTGCCTTTGCAGAGGGACATGCAATGGGATATGCACATGGGTTTAACTTCAGCAGCATGCTCCTGGCCTGGGATGAGCAGCATTCCTGTCCTGCAAGTGGCAGTGACTGTTGTACTGTGAGAAAACCTGCAGAGCCACAGGATCTATGTGGGGCAGTGCCATCATGCCTAGCCCAGAACCCTGCAGCTCATGATCAGGTCAGTAAGGCTCCAAGCATGAGAGAGACAAAGTGGTAACAACAGGTAAATGTTGATTTCTTTAACCTAAGTCACAGAGTGGCCCCAGGGCTGGTGCCCTGTCACAGGTACATATTGCACTACACTTGTAAGTGATGTTCTTAAATGGGTCATAGCACCGTGGTGAAATCACTGCGTGGAAAGTTAGAACCAGCACTATTTTTTTCTTAATTCCAAGATCCCCAGAGAAAGGGGGGACACCAATGCAAGAGTTCCTACATCCCACAATAGTGAGACAGGAGAAGCAAGTTGTCCATCAGTGGCAGCACCATGAGCTGGGCTCACACTGCCATCCTTGTGTGGGCAGAGATGCTCCTGAGGCCAAGCAAGTCTTTGGGCTGCAGAGACAGATGGGACAGGACCAGCCCTTGGACTTCCTAGCAGGTGAATGGAGAGAGCAGATCGTTGTTCATTATGAGGGTCCCAGCTTCCCTCACTGCCTTTGGAACTGGTCGTGGTATCCTCCCAGGTACCAGGGATGATTTTATTCCTAAAGGTGCTGGGGGGGAGGGTTAAAAATAATATTTACTTCTTAGAAGAAGGTGCTTATGTAAAGTGTTCCACTCTTTTGGATTATAAATCCAACCACACTGAATCCGGAGTGAATCGGAGAGACTGCCCCAAAGCACAGTCTGGAAAAACAGGCATCAGCAAGCCTGGAACTTGGGCATCTGATGGTTTGGAAGGAAATTTCTCAATCCAGCGTGGATCCCTGCTTCTGTATGGGTTTGTGTAAGTGCCTGGAACCCTGTGTTGATCACCAAACACGCCAGCCATGACACAGCTGGATTTATTTATCTAGCATTCCAAATGGGAAACAAGGGCACATGATACAGACCATGGGGGTCTGCTCTTCCAGCTGACCCTCTCTGGATCACAGAGCCAGATCCTTGCCATCCCAAGCGTGTTCCTGTGTTTGATGTCCAGTCACTGGGGTATTTATTCCAAATATGCTTTGTTGAGGAAGTCGCTCCCATCCCTCCCTTCTCCCTCTCCCCAAAAAAGAAAGATAGATGGATAGATGTCTCTTTCTCAATTACCCTCTTGACTCATGGATCAAACAGTGTGAAGCAAGGTCCCATGACAATGTCTTGTGTGTTCTTCCCAGTGATTTTTCTTTTTTGTATTAATTTTAAAACACTTTTTTATCAAAAAAAAAAAAAGTTTATGGCTAAAGTGGGTGAAAAGGAAACATGCCCAACAGCCGTTATGTGGGGCAGAGCAGAAACCCGGAGAAGGAGGAGTGGATATATTCTGTGGAGTACAGCCCATTGGCCTGGTCTGAGGGCATTTGTACCCAGACCTGGTCGTTCTCCTTGAGTTCAAGCACGGCACTGCCTGAGGCCTGGTCCAGGTACCCCTTTTTGTACTCATCATAGGTGTAGGTGGCTGGCACGTTGTTCTTATACAGGGCCACCCAAACGTTGGTCCCTTTGACGTGCACGTGGTAGGCAAAGTAGTAGATTCCGGATACTGGGCAGGTGAAGATCCCGGTGACCGGGTTGTAGCCGTTGTGCCCGTTATACAAGGTCCGGTCAAACTTGACGGGCATGCCGGACGCAGGGAAGGGAGAGGTGAGGATGGCGGTGAAGGCCGGCGCGATGCGGGCAGCGAGCTCTCCTCGGCCGTACTGTGGCTTGCCCGGCTTCCCGTTGCCCAGCACAGCCCCCTCCACGCCACCGTCTGGCAGGTGCAGCCCCGCGATGCCCGTCTCATCCAGCACTCCCGGTGCTCCTGGTGGCCCGGGTGGCCCCGGTGGGCCTGGTGGCCCGTTCAGCCCCGGCGTTCCTGGCATTCCGGGTGGGCCAATGGGTCCGGCCATGCCAGGCTCGCCGGTCTTCCCGTCGCCGGGAATGCCAGGGAGTCCGGGCTCCCCTTTCAGGCCTGGTAACCCCTGAGGCCCCATGGGACCAGCAGGTCCTTGCAATCCCGGGATGCCGGAGGGGCCCCTCAGCCCCGGCTGCCCCGGGATCCCGCCGTCCCCTTTGGGCCCGGGGCCGCCCGTTAATCCAGGCACCCCCGGAAGGCCGATGAACCCTGGTTCACCTTTGGGGCCCGTTGGGCCGGGAGGTCCCAGCGATCCGGGCAGGCCCCTTTCTCCCGGCACCCCCGGCTTCCCCGCGAAGCCGTTCGGGCCCTGGTCACCGCGCATCCCCGGCATTCCCGGGGGCCCGCTCGGCCCCACGTCCCCCTTGGGGCCGGGCAGCCCGTGCTTGCCCGGCAGTCCCATGGACCCCGGCGGGCCTGGCGGGCCGATGATGCCGGCAGGGCCTGGCTCGCCGGGCTCCCCATCAACGCCGGGCTCCCCCTTATCGCCGATGGCTCCCTGTGCCCCGGGCTGCCCGCGGTCTCCTTTCAGGCCGGGCATGCCTGGCTTCCCATAGCCCGTGGGGCCTGGCAAGCCAGGGAGGCCGCGGATCCCGGGCTCTCCCTTCGGTCCCATGGGGCCCTGTATCCCCGGCACCCCCGCGGCGCCCGGGACGCCGATCCCATCGATCCCGGGGGGTCCCCGCGGCCCCACAGGGCCGGGCTCCCCGGTGACACCCGGCCCGCCCGGGGGACCCATGTCACCCTTGTCCCCGGGCGCGCCCGGCAGCCCATCGAGCCCAGGCTTCCCAACGCCGGCGGGCCCCGGGGGCCCCGCGGGGCCGGGAGGGCCCCCGTTCCCCCGGGGCCCCGGTAAGCCTGGCTTCCCCACGCCGTTCTCACCCTTCATCCCTCGTTCTCCGCGGGGACCCGGCTCTCCTTTCGGGCCAGGCTCTCCCCGAAAGCCGGGCAGGCCGGGGCCGCCCTGGGGACCCGGCTTCCCGTTGACAGAGAGGCCGGCTGGCCCGGGCAGCCCCGGCGGGCCGGGAAGTCCCCTCGGCCCTTGCTCCCCACGCATGCCAGGCTCGCCCTTGGCTCCGGGCATCCCTTTCATACCCGCCTTTCCGGGGAGTCCTGGGATGCCGGGTTTCCCAATGCCCGAGAAGCCAGGGGGCCCAGCGGGCCCAGGCTGGCCGTGCATTCCCGGCTTCCCCGTGCCCGGTTTTCCTGGGTAGCCGGGGGGCCCGGGGGGTCCACGCGGGCCAGGCTTCCCTGGCGGTCCTGGCTCTCCTTTAAGGTCCATGGGCAGCAGTGGTGGCATGTCTGTGGAGAGAGGAGACACAAGTGTCACTAGAGCTGGCGGTGGGCAAGGAATGTCCTTGGGATGTTGGAGCTGGGTCTCTGAGTGGCCTGGGCTGGGCTTGAATGGGGACCCTTCCACTCAAACACGGCCACAGCAGCTCCCTGAGCCCTCACATCAGCAGGGCTGTCCTGAGGCAAGGCCAAAGCCCAGAGTTCTCATTCCAGCTGCACATCCCTCTATGACATCAGGTGACACCATGGAAGATGCCAGTGCTTGCTGCTATTTTGTGACGAGTTACAAAACCAGGTGTTTTTGGAGCTGGATTCAAACCTCCTGCTGCCTCACTTCCCAGGGGTCTTGAAAGCACCGTGGGATTCAGTTGCTCCTGCCTGGGCTCAGCTGAGAGGATGGCGACAGAGCAAGCCAAGACTGAGGATAATCCTTCACCCCATCCTGTGAGTCCAGGACCTTGGGAGACCTTTAATCCTTTTGGATTAAAAAGAAAACTCTTGGACATGCACTGGAGAGCCTGAAGAGGCAATGGATGTATGGGTTAGGCCATGCCCACAGTGCTTGCTGGCGCAGCTCCCGAGTCCAGCAAGGCAGAGAAAAACCAAAAAGCAAAAAAGCTCTGGGGATGGAGGAGAAGCCAAGAGCTGGGAGGGAAATGCAGCCTCAGCTCCGTCCAAATGAGTCAGCCCAGCTGGGAATAGGCCGCAATCATTTGACATTTCAAGAATTTATTGAGATCTTTTGCAAACGGATATAAGAAAGAAACTAATGGGCTGAGAGACTCCAAAGGCAAGGAGAGGCAGATGACATGCCCACCACAGCTTAGCATGGAAAGCACAGACATGAGCATAAATAACTCCTCGAGGCTGGCCCAGGCAGGGTGTCACCTCCCATGTGACAGCAGGAAAGGGTGAGAAAGAATAAATCTGACAAACTCTTTTTTGGGCAGTTTGAAATAAAGGAAATACTCAACAGTCACATGTACATGGGACAATGACGAGAAATACGAAAGGCAGAGGAAAGGGTTGTGACATCTTGGGTGAATTTAAATCAAATCTGCTCAAGGGAGATCATTCCAATTGGGAAAAGATCTATATGGACAAATTGCTGGGAGAGGGATGCATCCTGCCTGGGATGGGAGCAGGATACAAGGCTGCATGCCACAGTCCCCAAGGTCTGCCAGTCTGGCCCCCTCAGTGAGCCAAGCTGGGCTTTGGGAGCATGGACACACGGGGTGCTGGGATCCGCCAGCACGGAGATTTCCTCAGTCAACGGGAAAAGCTTATGGGAGATTTGAGACACGTGAAAAGAATAACTGTGGCAGCAGCAGGCACAGCTCCCAGAGCATCAGAGGTGGCTTTGCCTGCCCTAAACACATCAATTAGCTCTGGCCCTTCCCAGCCCAGTGCTGCTGTGTTTTTTCTTTGGGTAATGGAAATATTTTTAGAGCTTATCTATAAATCAGAGCCTGGCCCACGTCCTCAGCTGTAGCTGCTGTCACTTGGCTCTCTTGATGAAGGAAATACTTGTCTGTCATGACACTGCCACTGGACTTCTGCAAACTTCGGCTCCTCACCCCGGAAAATGGTGTGGGAAAGAGGGCAAGGGAGCTATGCAGTGCTGCACTATTTCTGGGGTTTGGATTCTGGAAAAAAAAAATTCTCCAGAAAATTATTTCAATGTGTTTTCTCCCCCCACTTTTAAATTTTTTTTTCTTGCAATGGTTTGAAATGAATTAGTTTTCTAGGTCATTTTGCATGGAATCAGAACAAGGATCTACAGCTGAGCCCACGAAGGAAGGAAAAAGCACACACACACTCTCTCACACAAGGCAGTGGAGAGAAACGCTAGGCAGGAGCTGCCAGCTTGCAGGCGGCCAAGAAAGCAGACGGGAAAACCAAACCGGGGCCATCAGCGGAGAGAAATTGGGACACTGTAGCCCCACTGGTGTCCGATTTCAAAAGCCCATGTCTTACCACAGACACATGTCTCGGAGCTCTGTGCTTCGCAGCACCAGCGTGGGGTTCTGCGTTCCCCTCGAAGCATGAACTGAGCTGCCGTGAATGTTAACGCGGAGCCAGCGGGGACAGCAGGCAGGGGACGGGGCAGTAATGACCCCTGGGAGCTCCCACCACGGATCGTTCCACCTCCTGAGGAGCAGGGACGTGGCCAGGTGGGTGCTGCAGCCCCTCTGGAGCTGTGCTCATCCCGGTAAGGACCCCGTCTGCCTGGAAAAGGGACCCAGCAGTGCAGACCGGCCAGCAGAGGAATAATCCAGCAGGATGGGAAGTGATTCCCAGCCACGAGCAGCCAGCAGCGGGTCTGGCCAGCACGGCCAGATGACACTGCAGGAAGGAGAGGTTGGCTGCTCTGTGGCGGAGCCCAGCCGAGCTTGTTCCAGAGCTGCTGCCAAGCCCCGTCTCGTGAGAGAGTTTCACAGGCTCACAGGGATGTTGCTTGGGATCAGTGTTTTTTGACACCTCTCATACTGTCTCCCAGCAGCGAGTGTCCCAGCATAGCACTCACTCATGGGTTTACCCGGCTGCAGGACCATTGACATGGTTTAAATTAAGCCAAAATAAACCCCAGTTTGCAAATCCCTGCTTCAATGTTCTGAGCATTTCAGCATTTAGCAGCATCTCCTCCCCCGAGCTCCCTCTGTGCTATTTTTGGGTGAGAAAAGGTGTCTGGCACCCTGAGGAAACATCTCACTCACCAGATGGCACCTGGAGGCAGGAAGGAACCCCCAGCCGGGTCCCAGCCCCGCAGGCAGGCTGGGGCAGCCCGGGGGCCCCGCAGAGCTCCCCCCGGGTCGGGGTAACCCGCAGGGGCACGGCACAGCCCTGCGCCGTCGCGGCGAGTCAGCTGAGCTCCCCAAGCAGGGCAGAAGGCCAGCAGGGATTTTCCTTGCCAAATTAGAGGTTAAGCAGAGATGAGAGCTCGGTGGGATCCAGGAGGCACCGGCTTCCCCAGCTGCCTCAGTGCGGCCCCACAGGCGGTGGCTAGGGCTGCAGCTGTCCCTGCGTCCCCCTGTCCTGTCCCCCACCTGTCCTCTCCTTCCCAAGGGTTTTAGAGGAGTAATGTCCTCTAAAGGACTTCTGTGCTCTGCCCCGCCTCAATGTCCCCTCTGCCGGGTCTAACCTGGTAGAGTTTGTCCAAACCCCTCCTTGCCCCAGCCTGGCACATTTGCTGCTGTCCCCAGCACAGGCAGCATTGCTCAGAGGCAGTGCAAGCCGCTCCCATGCATAGGAAGAAGGGAAAAAAAGAAGGGAGAACAGCAGCGAGAGATTTGAATCCAGTCCCACCAGCAGCTGAAGTGTTCCTGTGCTACGCTGGAAGGTTTTGGCTCTGGCTGGGATTCAGGGAGCAACTTTACAACAGCTGGGAAGGAGGCAGGGAGGGGGTGCTTGTAGCACACTTCGGCTCCAGGTTTTGCTGTGTGTTTTCTGACACATGTGCTGAGCTGAACTCCTGATAAGCCATTCAGCCCTCCAGTAAATCAGCCACTGGTGGCCCAGCCTTCTCCAGTTTCTCCTCCCAGAGCCAAAACTTCAGCTCCTGGGAGGATCCAACCTCTGGGGAGGCTCCAGTGGCTCTTCCCAAGGGCCAAGTACCAACCTGGCAGGTCTGGATACCCGAGCCCAGCAGTGCCCCATCCTGTGGTGGTGCCAGCACTGGGGTGGATGCAGGCAGGGCAGCTGGGGACAGAGGATTATAGAAGGCTGGGGGTGCTGGAGCCCTCGCTGTGCAGAGCAATGACCCTGGTGCCTCGACCCCTCTGTGGGTGCACGTCACTCAGTGGGGAGTGATTTAATACATGTGGAGTTTCTGGTTGCTGCTCTCCAAGGGAGGAAATATCTCTCTCCTGCTCTTCCCTTGCCAGGCTGGGTCTCAGCTCCAGCCTTGGCACTCTTTCCTTTCCCAGCTGGTGCAAAATGCAGACAGGGAAACGGAATAGGTGGAGGAGTGGAAAAAGCCTTGCCAGGACAGCTCAGGTTTAACAGCAGGGAGAGGCAGAGACAGAGAGTGCTAGGGCTTCTATGCCTCCTGCTGCTGGAGATGGGCAGGAGGGTAGGACCCAGAGGCTGGAGGGTGCCCTCTGTCCACTGGTTCCCAGACCAAGGTACCCTCCCAGCCCCAGCAAAGGGCTTCACTTCCCTGCTGAGCCTCTATCCATGTCCATCCTGTCCTTTTGCAGTGGGTTAAAGACCAAAGTGGTCCCTCCATGCTTTGCCAGAAGTGATTTGGACAGCAGCACCCTTGGCTGTGCCAGGCAGCTCCCAGGAGCTCTGACCCTGAGGGTAGAGGGTGACAAGTGCCCAATGGCTGTGAGGTGCCATGTCCCCTCCCCACTGCCCTGTGTCCTCCCACAGTCCCACAGAGTGCATCCCTTACCCAGGTACTGCCCTTTGCCTTCACGGAATGGGGGTCCCAGGGGTCCCTTCACCATGGGCTGCATGTACTTGACTTGAGCGTAGCCCCCAACGCCACCTCCCACGGCCGAGCGAGGGCCCAGCAGCATCACCAGTGTCCCCAGCGTCACCAGCAGCGCCACGGTGTCCGGCAGCATCCTGCTCCCACGGCTCCTGCAGACAAAGCAACAGTGAGAGACACTGGGTACACACCCCCACCTCACCAGGAGCAGCTGGGAGCCTGAGAATGATCCCTGTGGCAGCGGGGCTCCCTCCAATTTGCCTTTTTGTGGATCAGAGATATCCTGAACATGCTGCCCTTCCTGACACACCACAGCTGGGAGATGCAGAGTAAATACAGAATCACTGAGGTTGGAAAAGGCTTCCAAGGCCATTGAGGCCAACCTGTGGCTGAACCCCACCTTGTCACTAGCCCAAAGGACTGAGTGCCTCAGACACCTCCAGGGATTGGGACTCCACCACTTCCCTGGGCAGCCCCTTCCAATGCCTGACAGCCCTTTCCACAGAGAAATCCATTCTGATGTCCAACCTGAACTTCTGCTGGCACAGCTGGAGGCTCTTCCCTCGTCTTGCACTGTAACCAGCCACAGGGGTGCCCAGTGGAGTCTTATAGAAGCTGCCCTGAGTATCTGTGGTAACTCTCACATTCCTCATACATTTTTAAGAAATAAAAGAGAGGGGAAAAAGGCAGATGAGACTTGCAGCCCACTGAGCCCATCATTGCTGTCACATCCCTCAAGTGAGCAGGAGCTCCTCTCACAAAAGCCATGGCCTCTGTTGGAGGCACAGGCTGCCACTGCCAAACCCTGCCTTCCCTAGGGACAGCCAGTGGGTGCTGAGCATCCCAAGTGGGTGCTGAGCATCCCAAGTGGATGCTGGACCAAACCCTCAATGTGGGAGGCAGAGACTTGCTGCATTTGTGGCTCAACTGCGGCGCTTCGCGGGCAGTGCTGGGAACTCATGAGGAGGACAAGGGATGGGACATGGGAGCAGCAGCCTCAGCCTTAAGTGCCTGTTTATTTAAAATAAACCCCCTTTATAAATACTCTCTTCCTCCAGCAGCTCTCCTTGTCAGCTCCACGTGCAGAGCTGCAAACAGATTGATTTGCAAAGAACATTTATTTTCGGAAGCTTAAACAACAGGACGCCAAAGAGCTTTTTGCTGCTTTTCCTCCTTCTCACAATAATTGACCTGTGGTGATTATTAATGAGAATTAAGCTCCTAGCCTGTCCCGCCAGGGAGCAGGGGCAGGGCTGCTGCATGCCGGGATTTCATTGGAATTTCCTGAATTGCTTTTGCTGAAGCAGCAGTGAAAAAAAGAAAAAGCTGCAGCCTAGAGAAAAAACAACCCAAATTAAAACAAAATTAAAGCAAATTAAGTCAAGGGAGCAGGGAGCCCTGGCATGGGATTGTTCCTGATGCCACAAGAGCTTGGCAGGTTTTTGGAGTCTCCAGGGATGAGGCAGCCTTGACAGCTGCTCTTGTGCCTGGAAAATGGTCTGGGAGTCAGCTGAGGGCTGGAGGGGACAGGGATGGCCCTGTGAGGATGCAGGTGGCTGTGGCAGATGCTGGAAGAGGAGCTCTGCTCTGCCCATCCCACCAGAGCCATGGGCCCGCAGTGGTGCCACCCCCGCTGAGACACCCAGAGCTGTGGCTGTGGGTCGGGTGTCACTGCCATGGGTGACAGCCACCCCTGGCCTCCTTGGCAGCACAGCCGGGGCCTCGCTGGCATTATTGTTTTTCTGTCTTCAGGGTCGAGGAGAGGAACGCTTCTTTTTATGAAGCATTATTTTACAAGGATTTGTTTAAGGGGAAAAGAATCCCATTTTAAGGGATTGCAGCTGTAAAAATACAGTTTCTGTTAAATAAAAGAGGAGAACAAACCCCTGAATCAGCTATTTACTTGTTTTCCTTACCTGGTATGACCCCTGTGCCTCCCTCCCTACCTCCCTCCCTTCCTAGCTCTCTCCTCTCTCACCTGGGCTGGGTTCTCTCCTGCTCCTCCCCTTTATTTGGCTGTTTTCTCAGGATGCTGCCATGGGAGCAGCACCCTGAGGTGGTTCAGCCCCTCGCTGCTGGGCACTGCATCCTCCTTCTGTGAGACTTCAGGCCTTGGAGAGATGTGGGATGCAGGGGAAACAGAGCCAGAGGGAAAGGAGAGGGAGAACAAGGGAATCTGACCGCGGTTTTGTTGTGTATTGGATGCGAAACTGAGTTCCCTGCTCTGTGTCCTCTCTCACCTCCTTGATCCAGCTGAGTCATTCCAACTGCCCCAGTCTCAGCAGAGCAATGGGGGGAGCCTGGCCTGGGCCCCCCAGGTACATGGCCCTCAACAAAAGGGGTCTCTGGTGCTGTGCTGTCCCCCCTGGCTGTGCCCAGCACTGGGGCAGGAGGCCTCTTGCTACCCACACCCTCCAGACAGTGATTTAATAACAATAAAATGGAAACATCTGGAGTCTCATATGATGGATAAAGTGTGCACAACGTGCTTGTGGAGAGGCTCTTTCATGCTTGAAATCTCCTGTGTTATGAACCGATAATTAATCACATGGAGCAGCCACACAACGCTCCCATCTCGCCTGGCAGGTCGTGAATGGTGGCCCATCCATCATGTGTATGGACATGGGGGTCACCTGCCCATCCTCCTGGGGGTTACCTGCCTGTCCTCCTGGGGTCTGGGGTCAAGAAATTGCTCTTGTATGGCCATCAGAAATCCCATGGGATTAATTTTTTTTCCCACTTGGAGTAGGGGAGATGCTTTGGGGGTCCCAATTGTAGGCCCTCCTGGCTCACTCCACTGTGCCTGGGCACTGCAGCCACCAGGCTGGGCTGCTGACCTTCAGAGGCAGCTCCAGCCCCCCCAGCACACTCCAGTATGACCAAAACCATTCCTTGATGCAAAGCCAAGCCCAGCAGGAGCTGCTGAGCCAGGAGGGTTCATACAGGGGCAGCACTTGAGGGGTCCATGCTGTTCTCTGGGGATGCTGGAGCAAGATGGGGCCCAGCAGCACTGCACAGCTCAGCTCTGGGGGGAGCAGGGCCCCGACCCAGAATCAAGACCCCTGGCACGGCTTCAGAGCCGCCGCCGCCACGCTGACGGTGCGAGTGTCGGCTCCCCTGGCAGGCCGCGAGCAGACGTGTTAAAAACCCCTGGCACGCCATGAAAGCACTGGGAACAGGGAAAAAATCTTACACTTCAACCATGAGAAAAGAGACAAGAAATGTCACCTTATTCTTGCATGAAAACAACCAGCCCGTGCCGCCTCCGTCGCTCCAGGACTGCTTATGGCTTGTGCTGGGCAGCCTGGTGATCGCCCAGCATGATCCTGGCGTAGTCCTGGTCGTTGCCAGGGGAAGAAGGCTGCTGCCCCCTGCACTGTCCTACTCTCCCCACAGAGCCCATGTCAGCACTCCCATGCCTGTGGACTGGGTAATGTTCCTGTGAACACCATGGCCCCGCTTCCCCACGGACACAGCCAGGGCTGTTGGCTGAGCTGCAGCTGATTTATGGCCCCTGTTACTTAAATATTAATGAAGGGCCTGGCCGGCCCCGCGCCTGCTCCCTTTGAGGCTAATTATTTTTTAAGTCAATATATGTGATCCACGGGGGATATGCCGTTGTGACTGAAGGTCGGCACAACGGGGAACTTGTATAAACCCAGCAGTCAAAGCGTGGTCAGTTTGGGGCACAGCATGTGCTTGCTGGCACTCACCCCAGCTCCAGCCCCACATCCATCCCAGGGCCACGCCAGCCCCAAAGAGGGGCTCAGGGATGAGGCAGGATGGGGGATTTGATGCACTTCAACTGCATGCCCAGGCTCACCAGTGAACCCTCATCCCATCCTGGTCCCTGTCCCCATTGCTGTCCCCATCCTCTTCCCCATGCCCGAGCTTGTACCCATTGCAGGGCCCATTTTGTGTTCTGGGTTCACAAGGCACAGCCACCACCTCTAGAAGCCGTGGCAGAAGCTGAGCCGGGGCTGGGGGGGAGCAGTGGGAAGCACCTGGCACTCACCCGGGGCTGGGGGACTCAGGGAAAGGGAAGAACCGGGAGCAGCCGGCGCGTGTGGGTGGGCTGGAGCAGGCGGGCTTGGCCGCCGCCGTGTCCCATCGAGCCGCTCCATCCTCCGGTCATTTACAATAAAAAATAAAGCAGGGAGGATTTCCAAGCCCAACACGGGACTGGCCCAGGTCCAGCGGGAGGTCGATGATTTGCTTTGCGCTACGCATGCTTTAAAAATAATAATAAACCGAGTCAAAAACGAAAAGTGAGCTATGAAGAGGGAGAGCAGCACGTAGTTTCCGCGGGCCGGGCTGCGAAAGCCAAAGGCATCAGGGAGCAGCTCGGCTGAGCAGTGCCGGAGCGTGGGGGAGACTTGGCACCAGCCTGTCCTTAACTGCATGACACCTGATCCCATCCAAGGCTGCTGTACGCGCTGCCGGACCCGGAGCCGGAGCCTCGCCCGCCAGCAGCCCAGGGAACAAGAAAACATTTTCCTTGACGAAGAAAAAACACCCCACCCCATCTGCAGGGACCTGCTCCCCTGCGCAGTGTCCGTGCCTGGCCCTGAATGGAGCGGGATAGGCACGGCACGGCACGGCACGGCACGGCACGGCACGGCACGGCATGGCGTGGCACAACCTAGCAGATCATGGCATGGCATGGCCATGGTGCAAGTTGCCCATGGCTCACGCTGCCTGTCCTCCAGAGGGGCTCCAGGGGTCCAGCAGCAATGCCAGCACCGGGGCAGTGCCACCACTTGATCCCGCGGCTGCCGGGTCAGGGCTCAGCTCAAGAGGATTAGTGACCCCGGGCGTGTGTGCCGGGAGCGCAGCCGCAGGTCACGGCTCAGGGCTTAATCCCTCACCTCCAGCTGTCAAAACTCCTTGGGAGAGCGGCAGAGCCCCGGCGATCAGGGGCTGTGCGTGGGGCTGAGGCCATCCCTGAGGAAGGGTGGGCATCGGGAGACCCAGGCGGAGACCCCCGGGTCATAACTGGCTGGGTCCGGGACTGGGTGGAAAACTGGCTGGGAGCTGCAGGAACACCAGGACTGGTGCAAGGCTGAGCCTGGCTCAAGGCATCCCTGGGGTGCTGCAGTTCCCTCATGGATAAACAGCTGGGAGGTCGCCCACGGAGGTGAGTGAGACCCAGAGGACATGTCCCCCCCTTGCCCTGGCCCCAGCTGAGGATTTTTGCACCCCAAATCCCCGGTCCCACTCCCCCATCAGCCTCCACTCCACTGAAATACCAGAGCTGCAGCATTAATAGCAGGGTTCCCTGCCAGGTGCATAGTTTGACCAGTCAAATCACACATGCCAAACCACAGGTATTTTATGAGACGTTTCCTGTTATGAAGACATTTTTGTGGGGATTCATTTTTTTCTTCCCTTCTTTTTCCCCTCTCCTCCTCCTCCTCCTCCTCTTCCCAGTGGGATGGTGGCCTGTCCAGAGGGCAGCTGTGATGTTCCTGAGGGCTGGAGGAGCAGGGCCGTAGCCAAATGCCAGAGCTGGGTTGCAGTAGGGATGAGGGCACAGAGAGTGTTGGAAGGTTTCATCCCCTCAGCTGGAACCCCTTTCCAGGGGAATGCACAGGGGCTGTGCAGGGTCCCAACTGCTCTATGAACCCAGGCTCATGCCATGACCAAGCACAGACACTTGTGCCCAGATCCTGGTGTGGGATTGGGAGCTTTTGTCCAGACACCACAGGGAGGGGCAGGGGCTGTAAGCCTCAGTGAGCTGCTGGAGCATTGAGCATTGCTGTCCAAGGACTCTGTGCTGTCTGGGCCAGCCCTGCTCCAGGGACTGTCAGTCCTGCTGGGAGCAGTGGGAAGCAGCTGAAGTTTCCCTAAGGGCTGCAGGTCAGACCCACCTTGCTCTCACAGCTCCTGTGCAGAATTAACATTTTCTAAGGCAAGGGGTGTTTTGCAAAGAAATCTGCTAAGCCTAGAGGGACCTGCAGAGAGTGATTTCCGACCCAGGGAATTTGCAGGCAAGTGGCCATCAACCGCAGACATTTAAACTTCCAGCCTCGTGCTGGGGTCACCAGCTCCATTCTAATGAGCCATCAGGGGCAGGGTGCTCAGGGCGGCTCCCTTTGGGGGGCTGCAGGCTGGGACATGTGGGGCAGCAACACTGTGGCTGTTCCAGCCCTGCCCACCCATCCCACGGGAAGGGGACCTCTGCTAAGGGGGATGCAGTGGGAGCCCCTAACAGCACTTGGGGAGCCCACAGTGGCTCTGGGTGCAACAAGGAGCCTCAGCAGCAGCACCTATTCTCCCAAGGGAATGATGTGCTCGCCTCACACCATGGTAACAAGCTCCAGAGCAGTGGGACATGGAGCCAGCGGCCCCCAAGCTGGCTCCCAGTGCCCCAGGACAGCTGGTGCTACTGGTCAGCAGCTCAGTCCCTGGCAGAGTATTGTGTCCCCACCCTGTGGTTTTCCCACCTGAACTCTCCACTCCTCCCTCAGGTAGGACAGCAAATGTGTGAATTGAAAACATCTTCTTCTGTCTAAAACACCAGGAACATCCCTGCTCCAGCTGCTTGGACGGGAACCTGCTTCACAATGTTTATCCTAACAGTAATTTTATTTTAACGTCAGAGTTTGAAATCAGGTCTCCTTGGTTTTGTTGGGTCCTTTGATCTCCATTTCCTCTCCTCTTCCAGCTTTTTAGCACCCCCCCAGATGAGCCTGGCTGGTGCCAGCACTGCTGCCTATGCCCGCCCCTCAGGCTGCCCCTGCTCCCGCACATTCTCCCTGCATTTATCCTCCCTAAAACCCTCTGACAAAACATCCGGTGAGACCTGCTTCACTCTGGGAGCTGCATCTCCTCGGGGGAGACTCCAGAGCTCGGCTTCTGACCCCCAACAACGGGTTGGGGCACCCTCGGCTTCACCAGCCCTTCTCCAAACATTCCAAACCGTCCCGGTGTGGTCACTCCTCTGTTGCCACCGCTCCCTGTCCCGCCGGGTCGGTCACAGCCCTTGGGGACAACGGCGTGGCCGCAGGCGATGGGACCTGCCCGGAGCGGTGCTGGGGTGCCCCTGCCTGGGGGTCAGCCTGGGCAGGACAGTGTGCCCCCGCCGCCGTGTCGCCGAGCCGGCCCCTGCGCCTCTCCTGGGGTTAACGGGGGAAAAATATTGTTTATGCTTCTCTAATATCGGCCTTCTGTTTTGCATTTGCCATTTCTTCAAAGATAGGGAGCCGCCTCTGCCAAGATTCCAGAGGAGATATCCTCAGCAATGCCGACCGCGCTCCCCACCGCACTCAAAGAAAACAAATGTCAGGCCAAGGATTGATATGAAATAGTTTAAAAATGAGAAAAAGCTGCCTTACAGCTAGGTTTACATTAAAATAAATTTCAGGAGCGGGAGCCTCGGCTGTGTCTCTCCCTGGCGGGCGGTGCTAGGGGATGGGGTTACCTGCCGAGGCGGTGCCTCGGTCCTGCCTTCGCCTCGGTGACTCGCGGCCCCGCACCAGCATCGGCTTTCCCATCCCCTCACCGTCCCCTCGCCATACCCATCCCTTCAGCATCCGAATCCCCATCCCCATCCCCTCATGCCCCCAAGGCCATGCACCACAAAGGAGTACTCCTGGCACAGCAGCTGTGTGCAGCTGCTTCCCCATTTCCACACCCAAGGAAGGGGATGGAGTGCACGTTTCAGGCAGTATTTATGTTATTTAATTTAATTTAATTTAATTTAATTTAATTTCTGTGAGCTGTCGAGAGACCCCAGCCAGCCCGAGGTGTTCAGTGGAAACTCTGACAAGACATTCCCATATCCCAGGCTCCCGTCCGGCACAGCCTCATGCTCCTGGCTGGATTTCAGATCTCCCCTGTAATCCCCATTTTAGGGGACATCCTCTCTGCCAGGCTGTGCTCCACAGCACAATGGGGCTCCATGCCCTCATCCCAATGGACAACCCCCATGTGCCTTTCCACTGGGACAGTTGTGGGTTGTGCAAAATCAAGCTGATTTTTTCCCAGAATTTTGTTTGGAAAAAATTTGCCTGATGCTGTCACAAGATGTTTCACCATTGCTGAATCAGCTTCTTTGATTTTTCAATTTGAAATTTTTATTTTTTTTTTTTAGTTTCCACATTTCCTTTGTCTTGGAGTCAACAGCCTCACAGGGAATTCCAGTGGCCCTGCTTTCCTGGAGATTATGCCAAACCCTCATGCCCCAGGATCCCGTGCAGAAACAGCAGAGTCCCACAGGCCAGCACCATTCCTGGACAGCTGGGTGACGTGTCCTGGGCAACATGAAGTGCCACTCAGTGTCCCCACGTGCACCATCTCTGTCATCTTTCAACATCACCTAGCACCTAGAACGTGCTGTGACCCAAAGCCACACTCTCATTTCCAGGCTCCAAATTTCCAGTTCAGTCGAGCTGAATTGTGGGAGTCCCACTGAATTTGCTTCAAAAGATTCCAGACCACCCCCCTTGCCTGGACCCCTGCACCTAAAAATGTGCTCATCTCCCACTGCTCTTCTCCTCCCAATGTGACACCAGCGGGCAGCTCTGCCCTGCTCAGGACACAGCATCTGCAGAGCAACCAGACCTGGACAGGGCAGCCCAGAGGGAAATGGTATGGATTTCATGTGTCCCACACCATCCCAGAGGAAAAACCACTTCTGGATCCAGGATGGAGAAAGGAGAAGCGGGGAACTGGCTAAGAAAGGCCCAGAGGAACCAGTGACTTTCACGGCTCCAGAGCATCTGCCTTGGGCGTCACTGTTGCCATTGACCCTTTGCCAAGCAAAACTGGGGACTTGGAGCTCCAGTGCCAGTGGAAAGCTGTGCAAAATATATGGAATATTTTCTTAGCAGGACTCATTTGTTTCTGTTACGGATGCTGGCCCTGGATGGACACGCAACCAGTGGCACTCAGGGCTGTCTCCATGTCCCTGCACTGTCCCAGGGGACTGAGAATGGGATGAGGTCTGGTCCCTCAGGGTCAGTCCTTGGTTTTGCATCCCTGTGCTCCCATCTGTACATTCAGATGCTCCCATTCAGAAGCACTGGGGCACAAAACCGGACACTGAACCCGGGGGCACGGAGACACTTATTACAAAACCTTTTGTTTAGGCTCCAAGATGGAAAAACACTCAGCTCACTCCAAGTTCTCCTCTGGGCTGTGTCATCTGGGAACCTCCCTTGGTCTCTGCTTGGGACGCACTGCCCAGAGCATCTCCTCCTGCCAGTGGCAGGCTGCTGAGCCTGGCCAGGACCCCCTGCCTTGGCAAGGGGGCACCCCTTTGTTTGGGCACGGGTGTCAGGAGACTGCCAAGGTGCTCAGGCCGGGGCTGGCATGGTTACTGCACCCAAGGGACCCCAACTGTTGTGCTAATAATCTCCCCATGTTAGTAGCAGACCCAGATCCTGGGAGCAGCCCCCAGACGTGGGAATAGATCCAAACCTGGGGATCAGACCCGATCCAGGGATCAGACCCAACCTGGGGCACATTGTTGACTTCTAGGAAGTGGTGGGTGTGTGGCAGGCCCAGTTTGGGCAGGTGCTTGGCATCTGCTGCAGGTGCCACACTGCCACACTTGGCATTTCTGAGCAATAAAACACAGGGAGAAAAATAAAATCAACCTCTTGGACAATTATAAAAAAAACCCCCAAAACCAGAAGAGAAAAGATGCCCAAGGAACCCTTCAGCCTGGAGTTGGTGTGGGAAGAGGGCAGGGAGGGAGTGATGGCAGGAGGCAATGCCCGGAGAGGATGAGGTGACGGCCTCCTCCGTGCCTCGAGTGGCTGCAGAATCCACCTGGGACAGGCAGCACCAGCCTCAATCCTACAGAAATAACCGGAATAAGCATATTTAATATTTAATAACCGAGCTGGCTGCGATTGCAGGGGTGTCTCAGAGAGACGTGGGGCTCCACAGGATCCCACCCCATCCCAGCTGCCCTGGCAGGGCTCAGCCAGCGCCCGGCACGCCCACGGCGTGGCCGGCTCCCGGGAGCCTTCCTGCACAAGCCCACGGACATTTTCCACCGCTTTTACAGCAAGAACATTAAAATGCTGTTTTCCGAAGGCTCGGCACACTGAAATGTCAGGCCCTGGGTGGAATGCGGCTGGGGCGCGGTGGGAGGAGGGCTCTGGTCGCGGCTGGGCGCCAGGAACCCCCCATTTGTGCTGGCATTTGCCCCCAAGGGAGGCACCGGGGGCTGCGGCCGCCTCCATCCCCCGGAGCACTGCGGCCAGCGGTGAGCGGAGGCGGCCGGTCCGAGGAGCCCTGGACAGGGTCCTGCCCCTGCACTTGGCTCCCAGCACTGTCTCCTGCCCACTGCCGGACTCCTTTTGTTGGGAAGTGACGGCTGCCCCTTCCCACGGCCCCCGCTGGGCTCTGCCAGGCCCGGACCGTGGCCCTGATGAGCCAATGGAAAGCAAATTCCTTGCAAGGCCAGTGTCCCACGGCCTCTGGCCACTGCTGCCCGCACCAGCCCAGCGCCGCGGCGCCAGCGCGGTGTGCGGCCGGGCAGTGCGGGCGGTGAAGTGGGAAGGCCAGCACTCTCCTCCCGGTTCTGCAGCATTCATAGATGGCCAAAGGGCCACTTGGCGGCAGCCAGTGTCCCCTCTGCACGGTGCCAGCACACGCCGTGCCCTAGGGATGCTCCCGCACCCAGACCCTGTGGTTAATTCATCTCCGGGCAGGGCTGGTATCTGCTGCCCGCCTCTGGACACCCCTGCTGGCTCTGGGCAGCCAGGCCTGGGGAAAATGTCCCATTAGGAGGTTGGTGGGAGCAGGGATTCATCCAGCTGGCCAGGGCAGTGTGTCCCAGCACTTCAGGAGTGGTGGGTGAAAGTGGGGCTGGGGAGAGGGACACAGGGGCTGTGCAAGAGCAGTCTGGACAGGGTTGGGAAAATGGGGAGAGCCCTGGGTGTCTCCTGAACACAGAAGCCACATGCCCTGTGTCAGGCCAGTGGGGCTAATTCAGGAGCTTTCAGCACCACCCAGAGAGGTGTCCGACGCTTTTATTTATAAACCCACTGGCTCCTGCGCAGCTCCAGCCTCTCAAATGCAGGAAAAAGCCCATCGGAGCCAAGACAAACAGAGCCAGCAGCATCCTGCACAGTGGGAGGCAGCGCTGAGCGAGCCAAGGATGCTCCGGCTGGACGGCCCGGCCCTGGTGGCTGGAGATGGCACCACGGCCCCGCGGCCAGGCTCCAACAGCACAGGCTGCCATGGCATTCACGCAGCTGCCCTTTGTGTGCTGGCTCTGCAGGGGCCCTTTGGAGCAGGTGGGGGGATGCCAGTGGGATCCCAAATGCTGCCCCCAGTGCAGGGGATGCTGCTTGTGCCCAAGGGCAGAGAGGCATGTGAATTCCCACAGCTCCCATCAAGCGTGAGGGTGAAGTCCAGCCCTGTGTGAGGAGCCAAAAGGGCTGCCCCTGGATGGATTGCCCCAGCCCTGGCTCCAGCCCCCAGCAGTGTGGCAACAACTGGGTTATTGTCAGTGTGTGCCAGGGACATTCAACAAACCCAGTGCTTCCTGCTGGTCTCAGCCCAGGATAATCCCATAAGATGCCCCATCAGCACAGCCAGCAAGGAAGGACAGCATCTCTTGCCACCTCCATCTCCCGCAAGCATCATCCAGGGGCAAAGCAGTGCCATGGCCCCAGTGCTCCTAGGGGGCCCAAGGTGGATGCAGACAAAGGCACTGCAAGCGCCAGCTCCAGCTCCAGCTGCTCTGGGGACTCAGCTAATGGGGTCCATTTGCTGGGTAGTTCTTGGAATAACAAATTGTATCATCCAAAAAAGCAAAACCACAAAAGGGGATCAGCTTGCAGCTCGGCTCACAAAAGCCCCTTGTCTGGAGGCCCCCCGCGCCCCCCAATCTCCCAGAGAAAACTCAATTTAACCAAAATAAACAGCACACCCAGCCCTGTGCTCTCACGCTCCACGGAAAACTGCGGATCCGCCCAACCCTGCCGCTGACAAACACCATCAGCTGGGCACCTGGCAGTGCCACCCACTGCTGGAGCTGCTGCCCGCACCCCTGGAGTGCCATCCAGCCAAAACTGAGCTGGCTGGTGCTTGAATGTCTCCGGCCATGGTGCAGAGCCCAGTGCTATTCCATCTCCCAGTCCATCCCAGTTAGCAGCCAACACATGGAGGGAAAGGTAAGGACTCAAGAACAGGGAAGACAAAGCCATGTATTTCCCTTCAGCAGGATGAAAGTTGAGGTTCAACACCTGCTAAGCCCTCTAATGCCCGTACTCACCCCTGCCAGCTTCCTGGCAAGCTGGAGCCCACTGACCTGGCGGGAGGTGGAAATTTGGAGCAAACAAAGTTCCCAGCACAGCAGGGATAATCCCAGCCTGCAGCGGGATCAGCTGGATGGACCCAATGGCTCCCTCTGGTTTCTAACTCCTGCAGGGATGTCCCATGTCTCCTCTCATTCCCCGGGGTCACCCAAGGTCACAAGCTCCTGTTTGCACCCTGAGAGGACACAGTGGCTGAGATGCTCATCTGAGTCCTGTCCTGGGAGGCTGTGAGAGGGGAAGGTTGAAGGGAGGGGAGTTGCACCCCTTCCCAGTGGGTCAGGTCTCCAGAATGATGGGGGTTTTGAGCTACTTCTCCAGTTGGGATTGGACTCCAAGGACTAAACTCCATCCCAGGCCAAGAGCCCTCCAGCAGCAGCCCTGCAGAGGTCCTGCCTTTGGAAAGGTGCTCCTGCCATGCGCCAGCAGTAGTGCACAGAGGTTTGCTTCTCCCACAACTCTGGTCTTCACACCTTCTCATGCAGGGCAGGAGCACCAACTCCCAACCCTTGTCCCCACACTGCTTCAGCCCCCAGCCCCAGTCAGGTATCCCCAGCCCCAAAAATCACTTGAATTTTTAGCAATCTGAGCAGTTTTGCTCAGGTTTTGGACCAGGTTCCACCCCTGGGCCAGCTGCTACCATCCAGGGGACTCAAGGAGATGATCCCTGATGCCCACACATGCAAGGACAGCACGGGGCACAGGGGTGGGCACGGTCATGGCCACAGCCACAGCCTTCACAGAGCTTTGGGGACAAACACACCTGGACTCCCACAGCCCCTGGGACCACAGGATGTGGTGGGACTGCTCCAGAGGGTCACTCCAGCATCTCTTCCCAGCTGGATGCCCCTGGGAAGTCAAGGCTGGTGCAGCCCCAGACCACGGGAGACCCCACCATCACGGCTCATCTGCCGTGGGTAATTCACTGCCTGCCCGGCAGGGCTCTGGATGCATTCCTGCCCTAAGTACTGCGGATTTGCTGTGCTTTATGAAAAACGAGAAGAATGTTTTAAATGAAATTAATTCTGACGAACCCAAGATTTCATAAAAGCACTGCCTGGGCATGGTTTGGCACAGACCTGCTCTTGTTCGCTCTAGTGCCTCCCTGGGGGGAGGAAAATACCAGGCTTGGCATAAAATAATTACAGACTCCTCATACAGCTCAATTTATGGCTGCTGGAGGAGCGCTGGGGTCTTGTCCTGGCCGGTAGCTGATGGTTGGCAATGACATCACATGTGGTCTTTAATGGACGGCTATGGGAGGTGTAATGGAAAAGACCATCAGCACCAACTGTGCCGGGCTATCGGAGCAGTGCCAGACACCCAAGTGTCCCACACCAGGCCTTGAGAGGTCGCTCACACTGCCACATGAGCTGACAGCTCCCAGCACAGCACAGTGTTGGCGTGGACAGGGTCTGCTCGTGGTGTGGATGTGTCTCTGCCGGCAGTGGGAAGGAGCAAGCAGAGGATCGGGAAGCGGGCATGGAGCCACTGGTGCTCGGCACGGCCCCACCAGCTTCCTTTGGATGCAGACAGAGGAACTGCTGTGGCCCTGCCCGGCTCTCCCTTTCATCTTGACTTTAAAAAGCCACTAAATTAAAACCATAAAGACACCCAAGCCCTGAAGCGACTCTGCTGTCCCGCTGGCCCCCGCGCCGGGGGATGCTCGGCAGGACGCGGCACTCGCGCACAGCAGGAGCAGCTTGCAGGGCCCTGACCTTGTTATTTATGTAACACAAAGCTCTTTTCCTCTCTTCATGTACTGCCGTGAGCCAGACGCTGAGACCCCCACAATGTGACCCTCAGGGGTCTGTGTGCCCATGGCAGTGACTGGGCTTTGGGGTCCTTGAGCTGCTGTGAGAGGGGTAGGGGGTTGGCCTGGCTCCAACTGTGGAACAGATTCCCTAGGGATGTGATGGAGTCAGAATCCCTGGAAGCGTTCAAAAAACAGACGTGGCACTTCACAGCATGGCTTAATGGGCATAGGGTGTTTGGTGGAAGGTTGGACTTGATGATCTTGAAGGGCTTTTCCAACCTTAATGATTCTGTGTGTCTGCAGTGCCTGGGCATGGGCCTGGTTTGGGGTCTGCCCTTGACCCAGGCTGCCCATCCTGGGTCTGTGTGCTCTGCTCTCCAGGGTTATCAGCGCAGCCCTACAGGGCCCAAAGCATCTAAAATTAAAGGCAAAGCAAAGACAAAGGTATCGCCACTGTAATCCAAACCCAGGCCCAGGTTAGGATTTGCCTATGGGTTGTGAGTGCCAGACTGGCAATATCAGGAAATATGAAGAAATAGCAATAAAAGTCGTCTTGTTCTTGTCCGCTGGCTCACAGCACATGGAGCAGTGAGAAATACCTTTCTGCAGTCATTGACAATGCATGTTTGAGGCTGGAAATATGCTTCTCTGGCAAAAACCCACATATTTAACCCCGGTGGGCACCAGCAGCTCACCCTGTGAGTCCAGAGCAGGGCTTCAGGAAGGGCAGTGGAACTTCCCAGCCTGCCTGGGCACAGCAGCTTAGCAGGTGCTGCTCTGGCCGCTGACACAGAGCAGGATGTGAGGGTGATAAGTGCTGAGTGTTGAAATGAAAGCTACAGTGGGCGCAAAGGACCTGCTGCAGCTCTGTGCCGTGCCAAGCCTTATCAGTGCTTCCCTGAGAACGATGGCTGTGTTGTCCTGACATTAAATATTCTCCTTGTGGTGATCCATATCTCCTCCATTTCAGTCACAGCACCCGAACGCTCCAGCCCTGATGCACACCCTGGATTCACACTGTTGGCCCTGGAGCAAAGCCAAAATCTCCAAAGGAAAAATGCAGCCAGAGCTTCCAAGTTTCGTGGTGAAACCACATGATTTTGATGGGAAGCCATAAATCAGTCCCAGGCTCTCTCAGCCTCCAGTAACTTCTTAAAACAACCCTGGGCTGAATTCTGGGTCTTGTAATGAAATCTGAAAGCAGGTGAATTGGCCACAGGGTTTGTGCATCACCACAAGTGAGTGCATGGGGCAGCCTCTACTGCTCTGGCCAGCCCCAACTCCTGTCTGAGTGGGTTCAACTATCCCACAATTACAGGGCACAACCAAAGCATCTTCCACCTTCTGGTATCCAAGGACAGAAGTCCCTGAATGCTGCCCAATCCCTGCAGCACTGCTGAGACCTTCCCAGCCCTGGGGGCATGAACACCACTCCGGGACAGCAGGGACAGGACAAGGAACACCCCAGCAATGAGATGGGCAGGACCTGCTGCCCTGCCCTGCCAGGAAAATGGGCATGGGGGAAGGGGTAAATCCTCATGTGGCTGCAGGGGTGGGGGCAGTTCCCTGAGGTGGTCTGGCCTCAAGGCCGTAGGTTTCGGCACGAAACAAAGTGAAGGCCCTTATTTGGCTAATGTGCCTCCGAAGAAAGGCTCTATCCTTGTTTGCTCCCACTGCTGCATTGTCTGTGGATAAAGACAGGGATAGTTCTCATCTGATACGGCAATATCATCTCGCCCATCTGGACAGGGCTCTTTACAAGACCCTGCTTTAGAATTTAGATCCCTGGGAACTTGGAAGGCAGCAGTGAAATAAAACCCTCCACCAGAACAATAAAGAGGCTCTCAGCGACAGCCAGAGCTCTGTGGGGCAGGCACAGGAGCACTGCGAGGTCCCAGGTGTCCAGCATTGCCAGGCTGCTCTGGTGTGCAAGCAGGTTTGCAGAAATCTGCTGGTTTGGGGCAATTCCTGGGGCTACATCCTGCCTGGGGAAGGCAGAACTTGGACTGGGAGTGCTGTGAGAAATAAGGACTCAGGTTTTTGGTGCAAAACAGCCAGGCTGGGTAAGGTATTGCACCGGCCACTACATCCACAGCAGGTGGATGCTGCAGTCATTGTCCTCCTCCCTGACTGCTCCCTGCCAAGCCCTGTCCTGGATGGAGGTGCCTGGAAGAGCCTCTGAGGACAAACATCTCCAGATGGGCCAGTGGGATGGGATCGGCCCCAGGGAAGGTCACAGAGACCAGACCTGGCTGCTCTGCAGATTTTGGCTGCAGTTGCTGCCTGTGATCTGAAGCTTTTCTTCGTGAACTCGGCTGACACTGAGGCCAGAGGCCATGGGAGCAGTCTACGGCCACTGGGCTGAGGGGACAGCAGACATCCTCACACTGACACCTTTGACTCCTTTTTAATCCCATCCCATTTTTGGTAGGACCCATCTCCCACCTGCAGCCCCCGCCAAGCTCGGCAGCGCTGCAGGGAGGCAGCAGCCATCAGGAGCTGTGGGGTCTCTGCTCCTGGGATGCTCCTCAAGAACATCAGAGAAATGTGGCTTTGGTGAAGAGTCCAGCTCCTGCAGCTCTTTGGGGCAGACAAGCAATGCCCAAGGGTGAGCCAGGCTTTTGGGGAGCAGAGCATCCCATCCCACCAGCCATGCCAGCCCCTGCGCCCCCCTCCCCAGGCCCAGGCAGATGTTTCCCGGAGCTCTGCCATCCCTCCAGCCCTTCCCGGCCGGGATGGATCCCATTGCTTTGAAGTCTGCAGCCGATGAGCAGGGTTATGCAGCCAGAGCAGACAGCCCTGGGGAAGAGCCAGGCAGCCAGGGATGTGACTCAGGAGCGGCTCCGGCTCCGGTGACAGGGGGAAAAGGAAAAGCGGTTTATTATGTCTGTGCTGGCGTCCAAGTCGCCAACGCAGGGAAGCAACGTGCAGCTGAGCCCTGAGCAGGAGGGGAGAGCTGAGGGGCTGGTGGTGTGGGGTGTCACCCCTGCCTCACCAGCCACCCTGAGAGTCCCAATCCCATCAGATTACTGCAGGAAACAGACAGGTTCCAGCGGCACCCTGCCCTGCTCCCCGAATATCCAGCACAGGGAACCCCTGAGTGCAAAAGACGGAATGGGCATGTGTGAATGTCCCCGCCCCTCCCCACCTTTGTTAAGCCAATTAATTGCCCTCTCTAATTAGCTGTGACAAAGTGCATGGGAGACCAGAGTCTAGCACGTGCCCAATAGAATCAATGGCCTGCACCCTCTCCCAGAAGGAAAAAGGTGGGATTGAGAAACCGAGCAAAGACAAATGCAATTTGGTGTCTTTTTATCCCTCCCTCTTCTGAACTGTGAGATTTTATTGTCACAGATATTTTCTTTAGCGCAGAGGAATGGAAACTCTGCTCCTTCCTGGGCTGTGGACAAGATGAAATAGGAGAGAATGACAGAGGGGTGTGTGGGGACAGGCAGGACCAGCCCCACGCCGTCCCCACCGGGTTAATGCTTTTTGCAGGTGCCACTGCCCAAATCCCCTTGATCCTCCGTTGTCACAAAGTGTGAGGAGCCCGGCCACTGCCGGCCATGACGTCCAGGGCCCGTGGAGGAGGTTTTGTCCCTCACATCACAGATCCAGAGAGCAGACAGAGCATTAAAACCCGGCGGTTTCATCTCCACCTTCCCTGGTGAGGCTGCGCCGCTCGCCAGCAGCCGAGCACTTGAATGCACCATGCAGCGGCGGCGTCCTGTGATGGATCAGCACTGAAAACAACACCCTACTAATCTGCCTCCTCAGCAGCCATAAAACTGTCTTCCCAGTTCCTTCGAAGAGGATTTACAGTGGTTCAAAGCATCCTGGAGCAGCCAGCAGAGGTGGGAGCTCCCCGTGGGTGCTGCCCCCACACCTGGGGCTCCTTGTGGCATTGGGGTGGTGTCCCCATATCTTGGCCCCCAGCCACTCCACTTGATTCTCCCCAAATTAACGCTCCTCAACAAGGACTTGGCAGCTCCCCAGAGTGGGTCAGTGACCCCAGGATCAGGCCTGACCCCAGGAGCCCCTCACCAAGGTCCCAGCAACCCCCAAAAAGGCCCCTCTCTGGGCTGTTCCTGTGCCCTGTGATGAGGGTAAGCAGGGCAGGCTGTGCCCCATGGGGACAGCTGGTCTGTAGCTACGGCCACAGCCTTGGTGACCATCCCTTGAGGGACAGCACCTCACCCAGCCATGGGCTCACTGAGAGGGGGCTGCTCACCAGCCCTGGGGCTTTCTGGGGGTGTGACCCTGGGGGCTCTGAGCCATGACTCCCAGGCACAGCCCATGCTGGGCCCCTCTGGCACCAGGAAATCTTCGAGCACTGGGCACAGGGCTTGGGATTGCTGCCCCTGTGCTCCCCCTGCTCCGTATCCAAGTGGGAAACCAAAAACCCAGTGCAAGGCGAGCTGTGCTGAGCCCCTGCCAAGAGCCACGGACAGAAATATCCTTGATTTCACCAAGGTGTGAATAACTTTTGACACTTCTAGGGCTTATTGCCTTAAAAAAAAATCCTCCCGCAGTCCCCATTCACACTCGGCAGGACTGTGTTTCATATGAATGGAATATATGAATCACTGCAAAGAATTTAAATGCTTCCCTGTACAAAGAAACGCTCCCTCCCCGCCTCTGTGGCCGGGCTCTGCACAGCCTAAAACAAAGGCATGGCAGGAGACGGGACAAATCCCGATCACCAAACTGCTGCCTCCTTGGACAAGGCCAGCCTGGCCTCTCAGTCTGGCCCAGTGCAGTGGGGCAGAGCCTCCACCACATATTTCAACCCACAACCAACTGCCCTGGTCGCAGCACTCGTGGTTTCCAAAATCCCAACGAGCCCCTGACAGCTGCTGGATTCACATCTCTGTGTGCTGATCGCGTTTTGCTCGAAAAACGCTTCTAAACCCCAGTTTTCAGATTGGAACAGGCAAAGAAAATTGCTTTATTGCCATTCCTCTGCCCAAGCTGGGATCTGGGACAATCCACCGCCCCACTGCTGGGAGATCAGGTCAGCTGGGCTGACGGAAACCAGGCAAAGTCTTCCTGCAAGAACCTCTCCCATTTTTTAGCAGTTTGAGTTTTGCTGCTTCTTTTCCCTTTGGACAACAGGGTGAGGAGGAAAAATGCAACTGGAAGCCTGGTGCAGCCCTGCTGCATTTCCAGCTGTGATGTTTCCCCTGGCATTGCTGCCTCAGCTCCACACGCGCGGTTGTGTCCAGAGCCCCAGCGGAGTGAGGAAAGCCAAGATGGGACTTCAGGCACCTGGGTTACATTGGTGCCTAAAAGAGCAGGCACAGGACAGCCCCCTGTGCCCCACCACAGCACTGCCCCTGCCCAGGGGGCTCACAGCCACCAGCCTTGCTGCCAGATCTGTGTCCTAAATTTGTAGGATCCAGCTCTGAAAGGAGCTGCTTTGTTTCCCAGTATCCCTCGCAGACGGATCAAAACTGCATTTTTACAGAAGCAATAAAAATCCCAGGAATTCACCGGCCTTATGATTTATTAAACATGTTCCTTATAGCAAAGCTGCCCATAGATGAGAAATATCTCCGGTAGGTTATTGCCTGGCCTGGGGCTACCATACAGGGGGGATCTTTCCTGGCTTATTGGGAATGTTCAAAGCTGGAAAACCTGGTAGCTCAGGAGCCAATTAACAGCAACACTCTTTAAAAAATAAACACCTTGTGTTTCCCAAGGTTTTTGTGGAGGGCTCCACAGTGCCAGTACCCGGGAATGGTGCCGGTACCCGGGTGCAGATGTTGAGAGCTGCGGGAGGGGACAAAGCTCCAGGCAGGGCTGGAGCAGTGAGTGCCAGCAGTGGCTGTCCCAAAGGTCACGGCACTTTCCCCAAAACACTTTTGTTCTCACAAACATATTTCCTAACAGCAGAAAGAAAGGGCTGGGCACTGGGAGCCGCCAGAGGTTCTGGGGAGGATTCCTGGGAACGAGACGTGACCGAGGTGGGTCAGAGGAAGGAAAAAGGATGAGAAAAGGTAAAGTAGAGGAAAGCGGACTCAGACCTGCCCGAGGAGGCATGGCTGGAGCGTTCCTCGGGGAAAAGGCACCAGAACAGCGGGACTCGTGACTGGGAAATCCACGGGATCAACTCCCGCCCGAGCCCGGCGCAACCCGCGGGATGCGCAGGCGAGCGGGACCAGGAGCGGGACCGGGAGCGGCGGAGCCCTGACCCCATCCCAGCGGAGCGGCGCGGACCTTACCTCACCTCCCGTCGGCGCGGCGGAGCGGAGCGGAGCGGCGGGCACGGGCGGCCGCTGGCGGGAGCGGCGGGCCGGGCCGGGCCGGGCCGGGCACCCCGCGGGGCGGAGCGGGGCGGGCGGGAGGGCGGAGCGGGGCTGGGGGTGCGGGAGGTGCGGGGGATGCGAAGCGGGGCCGGGGGTGCGGGGGGATGCGAAGAGGGACGGGGGAATGCGGAGAGAGGGATGCGGAGCGGGATCAGAGGTGCGGGGGATGCAGAGAGGGACCAAAGGTGCGGGGGCAGCGGAGCGGGGCCGCGCCGGAGCGGCTGCTGCGATTTCTCTCTTTTCCCTCTTTTTCCTCCCTCCCCTCGGCGGTCCCAGCCCGGCCGCGCTGCTCGTTCCTCCGGCTCAGGAGGGAGACTGCGCGCATCGCACCCCCGAGAGCGCGGCCCCTGCCCCCGCCCCCCCGGCCCCTCCTCGCCACCCCACGCGGGACAGGGGGCCCGTGGGCACGGCCCCTCTCCCCGACCCGCCTGCCTCTCCCGGAACAGGGATGCCCTGTGCCCCGGGGATGCTGATGCTAGCAACAGCAGCCACAGGGTGCGAAAAGAGCCCCCTCCATCTGCAAAGCCCCCAGGACTGGATGCTGCCTGCCCCAGGGATGGGGTACAGTGGGGTCCAACATTCTTTCCCCTCCTTGTCCCAGGGCTGGAGCAGCGTTGCCCCCACGCTCACCCAAACTCATCGCTCTCTTCCTTTGTGGACAGAGGGCCGCAGCAGATGATCCCCGTTTTTGTGGGGGACTTACTTCACCACCCTGAAAATCCTGTTGGCCTGGGCAGAACAGTTTGGATATGTGATGCCAACGCAGCCGGGTCCTGCTGCCTCGTGTCTTGCACAGTTTTAAATCACACACCAGCACAGAAGTACCCCAAATCTCAGGAGAGCGG
This sequence comes from Brachypodius melanocephalos, assembly GCA_013398615.1. Lineage (NCBI taxonomy): Eukaryota > Metazoa > Chordata > Aves > Passeriformes > Pycnonotidae > Brachypodius > Brachypodius melanocephalos. Next base: position 264,638 of record VZSR01001014.1, on the reverse strand, counting down.
GGTCTCTGCAGCCCTCACCCCCCGCCTGTCCCGGCCACCGTGTGCTGCCCATGCCCAAGGCGGAGGACCCGCGGCGTCCCGCTGGCAGCCACGCGTGCCAGGCACAGCCGGGACACCGCCGGCACTGCCGCAGCTGCCGGGGTGGGTGCATGGGATGGGCGCGGGAGTGCAGGGCCCCGGTGCGCCCCGGGAGGAAGATTAGGGTTGCTCCGGCAACGGGCACGGAGAAAGCCCGTCGGGATGGAGGCCGCTGGGTGCACAAGGGTGTTTGTTTTCTGTATTAAGCGCCTGAGCAAGGGGGGCGTCAGACAGCTAATCCCCCCTCAATGCCTTCCCCCGGAGAGCAGCCGCCGTGGGGCCGGACCTTGCTCTCAGGAATGCTGATGTGCTGTGCCCTGCGTGGGCGGACGGGGCTGGGGTCCCTTCGGTGCCCTGAGCAGGGCAGAGCAGCCCCAAGGCTGCTCCAGGTCAGGGCTGAACCTCGGCACATGGTCACTGCTCGGGGACCGCAGCCCCGGCGGGATGACTGCTGGCAGAAACAGCTCTGCCACCACCTCGGCACCACAGCCACAACGTTCTGGCAGTATCAGCTCTCCTGCCCACGCCCTTGTCCCACTTGCAGCACCCGGGCACGGGGCAGAGTATGGAGGGGCCTCCACTGGCACGGCAGCTCCTGCAGAAATGAACCAGCCTTGTTTAACCAGAGCTCTCACTGGCAAAGCATTTCCTCCGCTCAGAGACTCATTTGCCAGCACAGACATTCCTCTGTCCCACAGAGCAAACCATCGGCTGCAGCCTCGCTCCGTGCTGGCCTCTGCCTCCTGTCATCGCTCCTGTGCTGGCTCCTTCCTCCCCAGACCTGTGCCTTCACCAGGATGGACCCTGGGGTGCAGCCACAGCACCCTGGCCATGCCACCTTGGCTGTGCTGTGCCACTCTGGCTGCACCTGGTCGTGTACAGGCTTCTTCCTGCTGCCCAGCAATGGTCATTTTTGCTCTGGGGTCTTCTAACCCCTCACTGGGTTCTTTCTTTTCTTTTCTTTTCTATCTTGTGGAGTTACAGCTGCTTCTGACTGCAGCGGCCTGATCCTCTGGTTTGGGTGCTGGTGTACCCGCTCACTGGCAGAGAATAAGGAACGGAAAAATATGAAGGACTTGAATAAACATTACCAAGCAACACCTGACCCATCAGTGTGTTATCAATATCCTTATACTAAAGGCAAAACCCAGCTCTGTACCAGCTGTTGGGAAAATTACCATGAAATTAACTCTATTCCAGCCCAAAAGGTATCCAGATGCAGCCCAAGGCTGCAGCAATCCCAGCTCCTCATGCTGAGCAAGGAAAGAGAACAACATCCCAACTCACCCAGTGCCATAACTATGAGTAATTCACCCTACTTAAAATTTATTTATTTGAGCTAAACAACTGATACCTCTCAGCACTGTGCTGAGCCCCTGCTGATAGCTCTCCTTCCCAGTGGGAGAGGGAAGCCAGGCTTAGAGTGGGATTTAGTGGCTCTGCTGCCTGTATCTCCTGGCAGCTCTGCACCCAGTGCTGTGCCAGGGCTCCACGGTGTCCCCAGCATTGTGCTGGCCCTGCCAGGGCCACACGAGGACCAGAGGGAGCTCCAGTGCCACAGCAGCCCTGGGCACTGCTGCACCTCAGTCCCAGGCTCACTGCCTCCCAAAATCCCCATCCCAGCCATCCAGCTGCTCCACACAGGAGGAACAAGAGAGCAGGAGGAGACATAATTCAATCTAGGGCTGAAAAAATGCCTTAACTTAATTTCGGTGGGTCACGGACGTAATCGAATCAGCCCCGTGCTTTGGAATATCGTTTCCATGTTTCCACAAGGACGGATAATTGTGCTCGGAAAACCCAGCCCTTGGTGCTCAGTGGGAAAATGTGCCATGGGGGTGGGAGGGGGCCAGGAGCTGGGCTGGCAGTGTGGAGCGGAGCTGGGCTGGCAGTGTGGAGCAGAGCTGGGCTGTGCTGCTGTGCCCACTCACCATGGCATGGGGTGGCAGGGGCAGATAAGGGGCTGGGGGAATCACCCCGGCTGTGCCAGCAGTGACGTGCAGGTGAGAGGTGGCCCTGCAGGGGGACACCAGGCAGGGAGCAGCGGTGTCGGCGCAGTGAGGGGTGAGCCACGGCTCCGTGTGCAGCATGGTGCCAGATCCCAGCCTTCGGGAACATTCAGTGATGGATTAAATGCAATCTGACTACCACTGTGGGAGGTTGGAGAGAATTACTTCATACAAATGCACTTCGGAAAGTATTTAGAGTCAAATTTTCAAAAGCCCCTGAACTATTTAAGAGCCAAAATCCCATTTTCCAAAGTCACTTAAATGAGCAAGAAAAGATCAGCTAAGAAAACACGCGAGCAGCCGGGGCCTAGGGGGACGGACTGCGGTGACCGCGGGTGCAGCACCACGGATCAGCCACTGCAGCCCTTACCCTGCGAGACAGGAGGATGCATCGTCCTCAGAAAACATCCCTGTGCTCCCTCCTGAGGGATCAGCCCGGGATGGGTCCCACTGGGACAGATTGAAGGGAATGGTCCTGCTGGGGTCAGGGACAGTGCCGGGCTCAGCAGCTCTGGGGCCACCACTGCCACCTCCGGCTCCCGTCGCGACCCCGCCAGGGCAGGAAGGGTCCCGGGCTGTAACGGGAGAAGGCAGGGCTGCAGCTGGGAACTGCAGGGCTCCTTCCCTTACCCCACAACCGCTGCAGCCTCCTAAAAGCATCTCCAGTTCCCCACTCAGCATCCTAATGAACCGCAAGGGCAGCTGGGACCCTTTGAGGCAGCAACCATGGAGACTCAACCCCCCCAAAGAGCAAATCCCAAAGCAATTAGCTTTGCAAGGCTCGACCGAGCTGGTGGAGGTTCCACATTCCTCGGTGGCTGTAAAGCTCTTTACTGGGATTGTTTTCCTGCGTGAGCCCTGCCCGGGGTACACATGGTGGCTCCAGCTCCCAGCACCTTTGGTGCATGCCATAAAAAAACACTCTTGCGTTGCCTTTGCTCAGGCTGAATCGGAGCGAGTTTATACACTTCCCCCCAATAGAAAGCAAAAAGGATCTGAGACAGACTTTTTGCTCCAGGATCCTTTACAATTCCTGGAGGACATTTTTGGAAAGGGAAGGGTTGTATTTACTTTGGCAGCTGACTCTGCTCCTATATACATATGCATGGAAAAACTGCACTCACCTACGGTTTCCAGGGCTCCCTTGTCTGCAGAGCACCAGCCCAGGTGGTAGCTGGTGGCCCCTGGACCTCTGTTTGGAAATGGCACGTGGAACTGGAAGCTGAAGTTTAAATCTCTCCCCAGGGCAGACCTGGAAGCCGCTGGGTTATCCCAGGAGTGCTGGAGGGGATGCGGCAGGCCCGGAGCTCATCGCAGCTCAACACAGCCAGAGGCAGGATCGTCCCTGTAATGCCCCCATGTGCCCCCACAACCCCCTCTCCGGGCATCTCTCCCCACCTGCACCTCCAGCCTTCCCGTGGCTGCTGTGATTAATTCACTGACAGTGGGGTTGGAATAAATCCACTTGTTGGCACGTTGTAAATTCATCACGTGCTGGGGACACACATTCCAGCCCACCATAAACACCCCTGGCTATGAGCTAGTAAATCTGCCTCCAGAGCTGTGGATGGATGGAGTCCCTGGGTCCTGGAGGCTGCTCCAATCCGGAGCTGGGGTAACCCCACAGCACCCAGCTGTCTCTGAAAGGAGCTGGTTCAAGAAAGGAACAGGCTCGCCCAGGTGCTGTCACCCTCCCAGTTTGTATCCTTCCTCCCTGTGCCATTCCTGGATTGCTGGTGGGGTGGGTGCTCCCAGGAGTACTGGGGACCCATCCCATGGGATGAGGGCAGGCTCCTGCAGCCTGTCGGGGAGCTGCCCAAAGCACATAGAGGAAGTTTGCTGCCCTGGTGCTCTGCCGAGCTACTGAAACATTTAGGCAGTAAACTAGTTGTAAAACAGGAAAAAAAACCCAAACGTTTTATTATCCACCAAACAGCTACTGCTTCATTTTATGGGGGTCATTCTCTGAGGAGGTCAGGCTGGCAGAGCAGAGACATCAGCCCAGGTCTTGGCAGGCCTCAAGCTCCTGGCACCCCCAGTCCAGCTCCTCCAGCCCCCATCCACCCCCCAACACCAGACTGGCACTGGGGCCAGCGTGGGCATGGACAGGGAAGGGTAAATGTGGCTGTAGGGTTTTATCAGCTGCACTATTGTTGGGGCTGTCAGCAGGTTGCCCGGGGGAGGGGGTGTGGGGGGCCCTGTTTGATGGGTGCTGCATCCTGCAGCTCTCTGAGATCCGTCTGCAGGGCCAGACAGTGCGTGAGCAGCTCCAGAGGGGAGGGCAGGGAGAGGGCACCAGGGCTGGTTCCCATCGCTTTCCCCGGGAGAGGAAGCTGGGGCACAGTTCAGCGTCCCTTTCCCAGAGGAAGCCAAGTACTTGGGATGTGGCACTGCCACAGGATGCAGATGCCATCCTGGGGGGCTGGGGCTGCTGCAGGCCCAGCGCTGCACAGAGCCTGTTCCCCCTAGAGAGATGAAGGCAGGGCTGAGGGTCCCTGGGCAGCACCAGAGATGGTGTCCCCATGGAGGGATGAGCATCACCAAGGACAGACAATCACGGGGACATGCCATATGCCCTGCTGCTCGCTTTTCTGCTTCTCCATCCTTTGTGCCCCCTTTGCCCATGCTGATGGGGGCTGTGTGCTCCACATGGGCCCATTTTGGGGACCCTGGGACATGGCTTATGCCAGCACAGGAGAGGGGACCTGGGGACCTGTGCCTGCCCCAGTGTGGCACCATGGTCCAAGAGCTCCCAGCAGCTCCAGTCTCTATGAAATAATTTGTTATTTTAGTTGTAAAACAGTATGTGGCCGCTTTCCAGGAGGAGAAGGGAAAAGCCAAACGGCCCCGCTCCCGCTAATGACTGAACCAGTCAGTCAGCACGGGCAGGACTGGCATGTGAGCAGCACCTGCCTCCCCTGTGCCCCCTCTGACACCTCTGTGCCCCCTCTTCCTTCCCTGTGCCCTATCTTCCTTCCCTTGTGCCCTCTCCATTGCTCTGGAGGGGCATAAGGGATGAGCTAATGATTAATCACCAAGCCTGCCACCTCTCAGAGGAGCTGCTGTTGACGGCCATGCTGCCACAGTGCTGCAGTGCCAGGAGCTATAGGGTCACAGCCTGCCCCACCACGGTTTTCATCATGGGCTGCAGGGGATCCTCAGTTTCAGAGGTGATAGTGAAGCTCCAGTGTGTCCAGTACAGCACCAGTGCCCAAGCCATTCCCCAGCCATGGCTGTCACCAGGACATTCCCACCCAAACCATTCCCCAGCCATGGCTGTCACCAGGACTTTCCCACCCAAGCCATTCCCCAGCCATGGCTGTCACCAGGACTTTCCCACCCAAGCCATTCCCCAGCCATGGCTGTCACCGGGACATTCCCACCCGAGCCGTTCCCCAGCCATGGCTGTCACCAAGGCATTCCCAGGCACAGCAGTGAGGTGACAGCAGCACAGCACAAGCCAACCACAGCTGTCACAATCTCAAACCCTTTATGCCCCATGTTGGGTGCTGGGACAAGTTTCCCCATCTGAGCTTCAAAGGGGATGGGAAGCCCCGGGAGGGAGGTGAGGACGGATGTTGTTTCCTATGCTAGGTGTGGTTGTCATTTGCTTCTTGGCATGTCCCCTACCCCCAGGAATGGGGTCACCTGGAATGCCCCCTCCTGTCACTGTGAGGAGGAGCCCTGGGGTGCAGCAGGGTCTCAGCAGGGCTCTGCTCAGGGATTTGACCCCCCAGCAGAAGCAGTGCCTGCTCTGAATGCTGGGTACAGACAAAGAACCCAACGCCATTTCCTCAGAGTCACTCCCAGAATCCCAGGGATCTTGCAGTGGTGCTGGGGCATCCCAGGCATCACTCCCAGACTCTGGCAGCACCGTGAGGAGAGCTCCAGGGCTGTGCAGGCACCACCCCTCCCGCTGTCAGGTTATAGACTCGAGTCCTCAAAAATGCAAAAAATGCACTGGGAATCAAGGTTGGCCTGCAGAGTTTTGATCTTTCCACAATTGCTGCAGTATTGCTGTAAGTGCATCCAGATGGCTCAGACCACACAGACACATCACCAACCGTCACCTTTGGCCACCTTGTCCCACCCTGCCTGCCCTGCTGGGTCACCTCAGGGCCGGGGGGATGTGCCACAGGGTGGGGACACGGCAGGTTGAGCTGCATGTCATTAGGGTCAGCCCTAAGAGGTGGCAGTGGGGTGATCTGTCCCCTAGGGCTGGTGGCTTGTCATGTGGCTCCCAGGGTGGCAGGGCTACGGCCCCAGCTTGTACCTGGGGTGAGGGATGTGACCTCCCATTGCTTTGCTAAATGTAAACAGAGACCTGAGCATCCTGCAGCCAAACTTCAGGGCAGCTGCTGAGAGGTGATGCTGAGCTGTGTCTCAACACCACTGGCTTTGTCCCTTTGGCTCCAGCGCAATCCCTGCATGGCCCTGATGGGCTCCTCAGTGTGTCAGGTCCCTGCCTGGCTCTGTGGCTTCATTATTTCAGTGAGCATTGCTATTGCTAAAACTTCCAAAAGGAGTGAAGATGGTTGTGGTAGTTTACAGCAGGTGAGTGTTGTCCCTGCAGGAAGCTGGGGCAGGGCAAACCTGGGCTTATTTTGGTGCTTTTACTACATCTCAGAGCTGAGGAGGGAGGGATGGAGGGATGGAACGATAGAAGGATAGATGAAGGCTGGCAGACAGCCTTGCCTTGAGTTGTTCCCCAGAGATGCCTGGTCCAAGCTTTGTGCATCTGTTCTGGCCCCATTGAGGGCACTCCTGCCCGTGCTCCTCTTCCTGCTCACCAAGATCTGATGAGCAGGTGATGCTAAATCAGACAAAGGCTCGTTCTGACCCACCAATCACATTACTCATGCTCAGAGCCACAGTGGGAACAGGGCTGGAAAGACAGTGCAGGTGCTTGGACTCAGCCAGGGGTGCTGGAGTGGGCAGATTGGCACAGGCAGGGCTGGGGGATCCTCCTGCACGTGTGGGGGCCTCCAAAGCACCCTGGTGCTACCAGTGCTGACTCCTGGTCTCATTCCTTGCGGGAGTGGGGAATGTGTTTACCCAGAGCTTGCTCCTTAGGGAACAAACCCACAGTGGCTTTTGTCAAAAAGCAAGAGCATTTCTAGGGAGTTCAGAATTTCCTTTCCTGAAAGCCAGTTCCCAGGAAGGAAAACATGTTTTGACCAAAAACTGATGCCCAGTTCTGTGTGGTTTAGCTGAGAACAGAAGATACAGTGTTGACAGTGGGAGTGCCTTGCCCATCTCTGGTCATCCCCACTGAGGACACCAGGTCCCCCCGTGCAAGGGACAAGGGGCTGGAATCTGCCAGCCAGCTGCCAGCGTGGGGCTCATGCAGTACCTGGTGGGGATGCTCCCAGCATCCAGCATGTTCCTCTCCCATCGCCTCCCATCACCTGGAGCAAGTTCTGGTCTCATCCCTGCGGGCCTGCTCGTCCCCAATCTCAGCTGAGCACCCACAGGCCGGTGGCCGTGCTCCCCCTCCCCTGCACTGCCCACCAAACTGAGGAAGTCTCAACCGCAGAGCTCTTGAAAGCATTTTTTTGGTAGAGACCACCGGTACTGAGAGATTAAAATTGCTGTTGTTTCTTCCATTACTCAGCTTTCCTGAATTATGGGGTGTAATACTCAGGGAGTGGGAATAATTAGGGGAGAACAATGGCAGGCTTGAAGGCTTAACTATGCCTGTGTGGTACTGCCGGCCAGGCCAGCCTGCTGTCACATTTCTCTAGGCCTCCATTTTCCACAGCCCGTGCCAAGCCCTTTCCATACGGTACCCGATCAGGCTTCCTCATTCCTGGGGCTCTGCTCCCCGGAATGCCCTGGTTAACACTCGATTCCCCAGCTCCTGGCCAGCCAGCACCCATAGCATGGTGATCTGTGCCCTGCCCAGCTGGGATGTTGGAGCTTGGGGGATGCAGGAGTGTGGGACAGAGGGATGCTGAACCCCTGAATAAAGAGATGTGGGAGCTCAGGGGATGTGGGAGCGAGGGAGGCTGGGGGGATGCAGGAGGCCAGGGCAGCCCCACTGCCTTCCTTTCCCCTCCAGGCTCCTCAGCACGAGGCAAGCAGAGGTCCCGCTGGGTCATTCCAGCGTTCCATGCTCGAGGAAGCCGCTGGATTTCTCCCCTCGGCAGGGAACACCCTCCAGCTTCTCGGTGGCATCTTGCTCAAGAGCCTTCCCAGCAATGGCCCGGCGCTGCGGGGCCTGGGGAGCAGTGACAGCCCTGGCCGAGAGCTTGGGCAAGAGGCCACGATGCTGGTCTCAGCCCCGGGCAGTCGCTGGCTCCAGCCGGGGCACGCGGGCAGCTGTGGGGGGCTCTGTGCCTGCCATGGGACAGGGACAAGGAGCCACAGCCCAGGGCAGAGCCAGCCCAGTGCCTGGCAACTTCTCCCTGAGCTCTTGGATGTCAGCGCTAGCACTAATTAAAATAAAATCAATATTTTTTTGCTGTAAAAAAGAGATTGTTCTGGCAAGCACTTTCCCCGAGTCAGCTCCTGTGTCTGTGTGACAGGCAGGGAGAAGCCAACGGGATCCTGGGGCTGCAAGGAATGTCTGGGGCTTCGTTTCATTCAGGGAGGAGATTGGTTTTAAATTTTCAAATTGTTTTCCCGTTTCTCTGTTAACTGAACTGTTCGGAACAGTCTTGACTGCAGCCATCCCTGGTCATCCAGGCATCTGGTTCAGTCCTGCTTGTGCTGAGCCACTTGCCATGGCAGGGACAGGATGGGGTTGGGGATGGCATCAGGGTTGGGGAATGGGATGGGATCAAGGACATTAGGTCTGGCTCATTAGGTCTCCACTTTAATTAATGTTTTCTGGGCAGGTGGCTCCCCTTGAGCTTATCAGAAACCCATTCTGCTCCCAGAATTCCTGGTCTCTCAGGAGCTCTTGTTTTCTCTCACAAATAGCCTCAAGACTTAATTTTTCTGCTGAAAAACAGCCTGAGTGGAGTCATATTGTAGTTATTGGACACTTGGAGGAAAATTCCCTTAGCTACCAGTTGGGATTGCAGCTAGGATGGGAATTCACTGATGCCTGAAGTCAGTCATCTCACAACCCTGTGACCAGTGGTCCTGAGTCCCTTTGAGCTCTCCTGGGCTGCAGCAGCTAAACCAGGATCTCCTCAGGGCAGAATTCCTCTTGGAGCTCATCCTGTCTGTGATACCCAGAGGATCAATGATGATGATGGAGCCTGGGCTGATACCTCCCACTCCATGGGGCTCTACCCCTCACCATTGAGAAGATGCATCAATGTGAGTATTTTGCTGAACTTGAAGGAAATTTCTCAATTTCTCACAGGATTGTTCCTTTGTGCAGGCTCTTTATGTCCATGTCTGTGCATGTTATGGATGTTGCTACTTTAGGTTTATAATTCAATTAGATTGATGATTATAGAAAATCCCATTTGAGTAATTTTGGATGAGTTAAATTATTCAATTGATCAGGTGCTGTGATTGCTTTGTTAATGAGGTATTGTTATGATTAAGAGTTGGCAAATCCTTTAGACTTAATCCACTGATCCAATCTGAGGCTAAATTTAGTAAGGGGATCCTCTCTGTGCCTGATGACTCAGCTTGGGAGTGTCCCTTACCCCCTTACATTCCTGACTTTTTCCTCCCTTCCTTTTTCTCTCCCTATTTCCTAAATCATTGTAGACTGTTTTTAATCCTATTTTTCTTGGTGTGATTTATCTACACCATAAGAAGTAGAATGACAAAATTATATCAAACCTGCTTTTGCCAGTGATTCAGCCCCAAACCCCTCATTCACCACAGGCTCAGGGAAAGCATGACCATTCCAGAGACTCCCTTACTCCTAAGTCACAATTAAAACTATTTTAAAAGAAAACAAACATTTCTCATCAAAATTCCTGCCTGTTTCTGGCTCTCGTTGTGGGCCAAGGCTGCTCAGCACCAGCAGCTACCCGAGCAGCCTCTGGGCAAACCCAGCATGCTGGGCTCTTGGAATTCTGGCTGCAGCTGGGAAAATGGAAATTTTCCTGTGGAAATTCAGGAAGGCTGAAGCAGCACTGCCCTGCTGCCCTGGGGTCCAGTGAGCTCACGGCTTCGGTGATTATGGTGCTGTTCCCATCCAACGGGCACTGCAGCACGGTTTTGGGTGGATCCCAGGCCCACAAGACAGTGTCCCTGTGTCACATCCTGAACCACCAGCAGCTGAGGGTGGCTTCCAGAGGGGAATGGAGGTGCTGCTGGTGGGACAGTGGTGCTGTGGTTTGAATTATTGGGGTTTGGGGGCGTGGGGTGCAAAGAGGTGTGGGGGACTCGGCTGTCCCACGCAGGGAGAGCACCGGTGTCCTCACTGGGTCACGCCATGGGGCTGGAATGGTGGCGTGGCCAATGTCACCCTCCTTCCCTGCGGCTGGATCAGCCCTTCCCAGTGCAGCTGGAGCGAGCTGCTGCTGCCTCAGTGGCCCCATAGAGGGACAAAGCCCCATGGAGACCCGGGAGCATAGCCCTGAGCAGGGGCAAGGGGACACAGAGATGAGTCCTGTCCCTGCCGCAGCCACTCGTCACCCCTGCACGTGCTTTTGGTGGCCTGTCTGTGCTGGAGCAAGGACGATTCTCCCTGCGTTTCCCTTCGCCCAGGATTCAGCAGCCGCCTCCGGCGCAGCGCTGGCTTTCACAGGGCTGGATCCGCTCCGCAGCCGGGCAGAGCGTGGGAGGAGGATGACGATCCCGCTTAGGAAACACAAAACAATAAAAGAGGAACAATGGAGCTTCCTTCCCGTCACCCCAATACCAAACGCCACCAGAATGTGGCTCAGCTCCGAGCAGCGCTGCCGGGGCTGCTCCTGTGTCACCTGACCCGAGGGAGGAACTGCAGACACCTCCTCTTCTTCCTTGTTCTGGCAAGGGATGCTGCGGGAGGACGGGTGCCAAGGAGCATCGCCAAAGGGCTGCCCTGACCCGGCGCTGCTGCCAGAGGCATTCCCAGCTTTGGAAACTGCGTTTGGGCCAGGGCAGGGGGGTGCAACGTGGCCGTGCCTTGCGAGAGGATTTTGTCAGCTGTCTGCTCTTCCAGGGTAGCCAAACATGCACTGCAGCCGGTCCAGGGGCCCAGGAAGGGTTATAAAAACATCCAGGTAGCCAAACTCGCCAGATCATTATCAGCCAGAGAACATGTTCTCATGGGTTTGGTGCCCGTGTGGTGCCAAGCATGGGGAGATGCTCGGCCAGGTCGGCCACAGCTGGACATCTAGGGGGAGTTGGGTCTGCACCTGAGTGGTACCCACACCTCGAGTATCCCACTGCTGGATGTGGCAGGTGCTTAGGGACATGGGGGCAGAGCCCCCGAGGGGTCGGTACCCACCTGTCCCTTGTGGCCGCCAGCACTGTGCCAGCCCTGCCAACAAGCCCCGTCCCCAGTTCACAAGCCCTTGTGAGTGAAACATCCTTTGCACAGCCTCAGTGAGTGCCCAGCATCCTGGCCAAGCACATCTGGCTGAAAGCTGTGGGAGCTGCCCCAGCAATGAGGACATCAGCCCAGAAACACTTCTTTCCCAGAGAGATTCTCTTGTCCCATCCAGGATCCTCTTCCAGCACCATTGCCGCCCCTTCAGCAAATGCTGGATTGTGGGGTCTGGACAGTGCTCAGGGATGTCACCCACCCTGTTTTGGGTGACAGGAGTGGGGCTGGGAGCTATGCTTTCCACTGGAGAGTAGAGAAAGGACCACCTGCCTTATGGCTGGGGCTCACCACCAGCCAGGAGCAGCAGCCATGTTGCCCAGGTTTTCCAGTTTTGGCCTGGTTGTCCCCATGCTGGTGACATGAACTGATTTAAACCCTCACCCCGGACCCTGTGAGTCACACATTGACCTTCAGCTCCTGCCAGTGTGCTCCATTAGCCAATGTCTCACTTTCCTGCAGGAGAGGGACAAGGGCTGGAAAACTCCTTTCACCTCTGCAGGCACTCCACCAACCTCTTACACCCTGCTGCTATAGGAGCCTGGGATGTGGCTGGGAGCCACGGTGCTGTGGCTGATGCCACCACAGGGTGCTCAGGCTGGTGAGGGCACACAGGGCTGGATGGGGGGCTCACCCCAGGCACCACTCCCACCCCATGTCCCGCGTCCCCCTCGTAGGAGATGGCGGATTGTGACACCCCCTTGACTTGTTGCTATTGTCATCTCCAATATCACACAGGGATGTGAGAGGCTGGAAGTCGCCTCTTTTCCTGCCAGGTTAAATCGCTCACCAGGAATGTCTATTATTCCCACAAGTCAACTTTCCCCTCCGCGGTATGTGTCAGGGGTCAGGGCTGGCACCACATGAAAGCGACGGGTATTCAATAACCGAGAGCCGTGGAAAGGCTTCAGTCCAAGCCCAGCCACGTTGGGGTTTATTGATGCAGATGCCTTTCCCCATTTGTTTCCTATAAACAGCACATGGTAATATTTAGTAGGTTTCAAACAGAGCTTTTTGCATATTCTCCCTTGTCTGCAGCAAGCTGCTCAGTAGTAGACAGTTTTAATTTACTTAATGCAATTTCTGCTTTTTGTTCTTCCAGAAGGTCTGGGCTGGTTTTGACCCTGTCGCCCCAGCAAATTACTGTCATTCCCAAGGGGCTGGGAGCAGGAGTCTGGGATCCACTCTCTGCAGGGCTGAGGACAAGGGATCTCACTCTCCCCAGCCCCTCTGAGACACAGCCTCAGGAGGCGGGTGCATGTTGGGGCTGTTTGGGGCTGCCTTGGCTGGCTCCTGCTCCTAGCCAGGCCAGCAGTACGTGGTGCTCGCCAGCTCCAGAGTTAAAAAAACCCACTTTATTGCAAAAGCTGTCACTTCCCCATCCTCGAGGCTGGCAGAGGTCAGGGCACAGCCCTGGGCACTCAGTGCCCAGGGTGGAGCATGACCGCAGGGTGACCCCGGAGCAAGGAGTGCCTGAGAGCACAGAGCAGATCCCACCAGAGCAGGGCTCCTGTGGAGCACTTACACAAGAAAGGGAAGAATCAGCTACTCCTGGAGACCAGCCCTTGCTGCTCCTTGTCTCCACACTCCTGGCAGCAGTACTACATGGCTGATGCCAGCCATGGAGCAGCACCGAGCTGGCAGCAGAGGAGGTTCCAATGCCCCTCCAGGTGATTTTTTGCCACTGTAAATGCCCAGAGAGTCCTGGCTCTGCAGCAGCTGCCTCAGGCTGGTGGCAGAGTCCCAGCCACTGAGCACACAGTGGATTCAGACCTCAAGCCAGCCACACTGAGAGTGTGCCCCCAGTCCCTCCCTCCATGTGTGGAATACTGGGCAGGTTCCTCCAGGCAGCAGGTTCCAGTCCTGCTCGCAGCCAGGAATTCTTGGTGCAGCGCTGCCATCACCCTGCCAGCCCTGGGCACCCTGTCGCCCCTGTCACCCTGCCAGCCTCAGGCAGCCCCTGCTGCCACTCCCCACCAGCACCCACCACCAGAACACAGGCAAGAGGAAACCAAAGAATTGACACCGCGATTCTTTTAATGCAATTACTTCTAAAATGCAGCTTTAAAGTGACTTGGAATGGTCAACAATGAGAAATAAGGGATGGTTTTGAGCTCTGCAACGTAACCATATGGCACCTCTGCCACCAACACCCACCTGCCACTGCTGGGCCACCACCATGCCTCTGACTGCTCTTACAGCCACTCACTGTCCCTTCACGGGGCACATGTCACACGGGGCATCCAAAGGGACTCTTTGGGGCCAAAAAAGAGCACCACAAGAAGTGGGTTGCTTCCTCTCACTTCACATTCGGGCATCAACCGACACAAATTGTGAAGCTCACAAAGACCTCGAGGGGCTGTGCCTTCATGCTACGTGAAGTGATTTGGGAACCCAATGCCTGACTACAGCTCTGGGTGGCAGAGGAAGCTGATGTTCCAATCTCTTGCTTTTTGTTATCTAATAATTCTCTATGTATTCATTTTTCAGAGCAGCAAGTGCCAAGTAACTGGGAAAGTCTGCTGTAGCCTTAACACCAGTGAGAACAGAGCCCAACACCACCTTCACACCATGCAGCCTTTACATCACCCAACGGCACAAGAGAGCCTGAAATGTCTTTCACACCTCCCAGGCCTCAGCCTGAGTTTGGTTCTCACTCTGTGATTCCCTATGCAGCCCTGGGCTGTGCCCATTGTGGGGCACCAATGCCATTTTGGCCACTCTTTCTCCATGTAAAATAGTTCCTACTGCTCCACTGGAGTTTGACCTCCTCCCCTCCTGAGAGGGGAGTGGTGAGGCTTCTGGGGGAGGGGCACTGGAAAGGCCACGGAACTCCCAGATTTCTGTGGTGCCACGGCCCCCTGAGCAGAGCAGCCCCTGCCCTGGTGCCAGCAATCCAACAGCTCTCCTCAGCCACCCCTTTGGATCAAGGCTGCATTTGCCAGTGAGTTCAGAATCAAGTGCAGGAAGCGAGTTTGATCTACAGAAACACTACACACATCACCAAATGGATTTTAAACGCCTCATTTAAGGAAGGACAGGGTTTAGCAGGGAATCAGTGGGCTCTTGTAGCTTGGTCTCCAATTCTGGCCATCCAACACCGACGCAGATGCGAAGAGACCGGAGCTCTCCTGGAGGAGTCTGAGCAGTTGTTCTCACACAACCCAGCTCACAACTGGAAACTGAGCATAGGAAGCCCCCAGGGGGAGGGAAAAGGACATCACCTGATGAAAAAGCTTCAGAATGAACCTGGGAAATAAACACCAACCAGACAATCGTCTTCTACAGAGGATGGAAGTGAGAGTAGAAGAAAATAACATCTGAGATAGTCAGTGAGTCAGTCTGAGTGTGCAGGGGCAGGAGATCCCTATGGATCTGTGAGGAAAGCTAATGGCCAAATCCAGCTGGTCCCTCCAGTCCCCATTGAGGTGGGGCTGTGGTTCACTCTTCCCCAGCTGGAAGGTTGTCTTCAATCCTCCTGATGAACTTCATCCGTATTTCTGTGACGCTGTCTCCCTTTAGGGTGTCCTGGACAAACTTCACATCGACAGCCATCTGTACCTGAGTGAGAGAAGAGCAGAGAGGAGCTGGTAACTCCCTCTTCACAGCAGCTTCTCCAGGGACTGAATGATCCTGGACCACCAGCTTAAGGGCTCTAAGGGCATGACATGACATACAGGGCTCTACATAGTCCTACATTTGAGACACAGCTCTCAAATCCTGACCAATTCCCAGCTAGGGCTCACAGCAGTTGCAGAGTGAGGATTTTGGAGTTCCGTACAAACTCAGGGAGATAAAAGTGCTTGAACTTGGGTCGTGAGCTGAAGGGGTTCAGGCACCACCTCCAGGCCTCAGCTGCCACACATGACAGCAGCCAAGTGCTCCTGCAGCTCTGCCCTTCTCCTGGGAATGTGTTTTCAAGTTCAAAGCAAACCCAGAAGTCATGAACACAGACCAGAATTCAAGTATCTGCTGACACCTGGCTATCCATACACCCATCCCAAGGGAAGAGAGATGTGGCTCACCATTTCCAGGGCACCTCGCAGCACGCCACAGAGCAGGTTGGAGTAGATGAGGGTTGAGTGGTTGTCAGGGAGCTCCACAAAGTCCACCAAGGGGTTGTTTTCCAAGATCAGGGAGAACTCATCACCCCCAGGACTCCAGTTGGTGATGCTTGGAGTGATGCCCAGGTACATCTTAAATGCAATCTGTTGTGGCAAACAGGAGGAACAAGAACGTGAGGCAACAGCACAGCTTTGATCTTTGTAAAATTACTCAAGGAGTCTGCAAACATCTCTCCTTTCTTCCAGTTCCCAGCAGCCATCAGTACTTGGGCTAAAGCTTTTTGTTTCCCTTCCCAAAATCTTCATCAAACTCTCAGAACAGTCCTGTGAGTAGCAAATATTCCATCCTCACAGGCAAAACCCCCCCAAAAACCTGACAAAGCTGTGCTTGGACACTTACCTTTGCAATAACATCTGCAGTTTCACGGAAATCGTGGCATCTCCCAACATTGGAACGGGCCAGGAAGTCCTCGATGAGCCGGACGCCGATGTTGTAACCCCTGTGAAGGGACCAGAGCAACAGCTTGAGAAAGACAATAAATATTTATAAAAAGAAAATAGCAAAGAAGCAAAGTCTAATCTGAGGAATGTCAGTGTCAAATAACTTCAGACGGCCAGGGTTTTGCTCCTGGAGCAGCACACAGGGATGTGATCTCTGCTGTGATCCCAGATCCCACATAACTCCAGCACAGCAGATCCACTCCCACTTGTGCCTCCACTCACATTTTGTCTAGCTGCTTGTTGACGTCATCGTCATTCTCATAGTCCTTGCAGAGCTGGGTCACCAGGGCGCCGTAGGTCAGCGTGAACAGCTCCGAGTTCTGCACACAGGAAAAGGGATTCACCCACCAGAACCCGCCCGGGCTCCGCTGCCTCCGTGTCCAGAGCTGCCACCCTCGGCATGGAGAGGGGAGCAGGGACCTGCTGTCTCAAAGGAATCTGGTGCTTAATAAGGAGAGATCCCAGCTCCAATACTGGCAACAACTTCATTCTCCTCGGAACAGAGCTTGGAGGAACCTGGTCTACTGGAAGGTGCCCCTGCCCTTGGCAAGCGGTGGAACTGCATGAGTTTTAAGATCCTTTTCAACCCAAACCATTCTGGGATTTGGGGAAGGAGGCCAGCACCTCCTGGATAGTTGGAGGTGCCATGCCAGGGCCCTGAATTTACCTTAACCACAGGCCTCCTGGATAGCTGGAGGTGCCATGCCAGGGCCCTGAATTTACCTTAACCACAGGCCTAGAGCTGAGATCTGACTCAAACTCTCCCCTCTGTTTCATGAACATGTTACAGGCAGGCAGTGCCATTAGGCTCCAGCTCTGGTCCTTCCAACAGGCCCAAAATGCTCCTCCAGTCAGGGATTTATGAAATTCTGTACCAAGACAAAGGACTCGCCTGGTCCTAGAAAGTTGTCCAGGCACAGAATTTGCTTCACAGATTGCAATCAGCTCCTCAGACCCAGAATAGGCTCAAGGAGGCCAAACCCAGGCCAGCTCAGCACTCAGGTGCTGCGCACATCTACTCTGGGACTGGCCAGGACCAAAGTCATGTTTTCTTTGCACAATTGTCTGATTTGCAGAAAAATTGTGAAAAAAGGGAAAATTTCTTCTCTCCCAGCCACTACCTTTGACCCATAAATGACGTCAAAGAGCATTTTTTGGGAGCCATTAAGCCAGACCAGTGATTAATGAGGTCTGCAGGCTGCAGAACTCTGCAAAAGGAAGCATTTTGGGGAACAAACAAACCCCCAGCACTGGTTTCTGCTGTCAGTTTTGGCATGCAGAGGGATCACAGGGGTTGACCTGGGATCTGTCACCTACCATGAGCTGCAGAGAGGCAGAAGGTGAAATGAATGGCAAATACCAATACTAGAGAATGAAAGCAGCAGCAGGCAGGGAGGGAAAAGAGACAAGATCAGAGTTAAGTGACAACACAGACCACCGTAAGTTCACACAAAGCCACAACAAACACACAGAGGAAAAACCCCCAAACGGAAATGGGGTTTGTAGAGGACACAGGCAATTCCACCTTGTCTTGTTCCTGGATTAGGAAAATATTGTTCCCTGTGAGGGTGGTGAGGCCCTGACACAGAGTGCCCAGAGAATCTGTGGCTGCCCCCGGATCCCTGGAAGTGTCCAAGGCCATGTTGGATGGGGCTTGGAGCAATCCAGAATAGTGAAAGGTGTCCCTGCCCATGGCAGGGGGTGGAATGGGATGAATTTTAAGGCTTTGGGTATGAAAACAACCAGCTGAGCTGCTTGGAGCTGTTGTCCCACTTTGGATCTAAAGAACTGACACATTCTTTGGGGGTTTTAACTAAAGTTTGGCAAAGCACATCACTGGAAGGACAAGGTGGAAGTTCCTTTGGCTCAGCTGAAGTCAGAGACTTGGCAGAGAATTCAACAGACATGCGGAACAGGTAGTGTCGGTTTTAACGGTTTCAGTCGTTTTAGTAGAGACAGAAAGGTGGAGAGGGGATGGATGGAGGCAACCAGCCTGAGGTGCTGTCACTGTGTGAGGCTGTGGTGGTGTCACCTGCCACCATCAGCCCAAACACACCCAGAGCTGATCTCACTTATTGCTGAGATGCTGCTAATAAGGGCAACTTAAGGTGATACAATAAGGCAAACTCCTAAATTCATTTTTGGACAAAAACTGTTTTCAGTCCACTTGATAAGTGCCCAAAGCTTTCCGAGTATTTTTATTATTTGACATTGCAGAGCACTATGCAGTCTCCACACTATGCATCTGCTCTATGGCTACGGAAGTGTCAGAATTCCAGTGAATTAACACAATTCTTTACATAATCGTTGTATTTAAGGAGCTGAATCCGTAGAAAAGAATCCCCTGGGGTGTGGAGAGGCAGGAGGGGGCAGTTAAATCCGACCCAGCACCTCCTCACGGCCAAAGAGGGAAAAAACCCTAGGTTTCATTTTTTGATACTTATTTTGCATTAAAAATTAATGAATCCGACCTGCTTTGACCCAGCATTCGAGTTCAGCTCTGGAGCTTGGGGATCCATCTCTCAGTTCCTGACTCAGCCGGGCTGATAACGCGGAATGAGTCGTAGAGGGGAAGCGAGACACTCCAGGGAAGCGTTTTGGGTGCTAACCTCCCATAAACGGGGAGCGCCCGGTGCCGCAGATTGCTGCGCGGCCCCGCCGCACCGGGTGCTGCGGGCCGGGCCCGATCACCCCCGCCCCGGGCCGGTTCCCCGGGAGCCCCACGCCATGCGCTCGCCTCGCTGGCCCCGCCGTTACCATTTTCTTGTTCTCGGTGCCGCGCCCGCCCTGCCGCGACATCGTGTCCACTCGGCCCGGCCCGGCCCGGCCGCTCCGTCCGCCGCGGGGCACCAAGGAACCCCCGCGACACCGCGGGGCACCACGGGACACACAGTCCCCGCCGCGCCGCCGTCCGCACTCCGCCCGCTCTCTCGAACTACAAATCCCAGAGTGCATCGCGTGCCCACAGGGTGCGCTGTCCCGCAACACGTGACCGCCAGGCCACTGACCAATCCCGGCGTGTCGGGGGATCAGGTGACGGTCGCGGTCGCCGCTAGGGGGCGCGACCGCCCGCCGTAACCGTGACGGGTCCGCCGTCAAGGCCGCGCTGGGCCCGGCCCGTCCCGGGAACGCCGCACCCGCTCCCCACGGCCTCACATCCCCGGATATCCGCCGGCAGTGTGCGGCCCCTGCTCGGTCGGTGACGGAATGGTGGCTCCGGTGCTGCTCCCTACGGTTCGTCCCGGTGCTGCCGGCTTCCTGTAGGCCTCCCCGCGGCCCCCCAGCCCCGGCTGATGTTGCCGGGTCAATAACTGCTCATGAGCCGGCGGCAGAGCAAGGGTCTCGCCGTGGAAAAGGGGTCTCTCCCGGTGAACCTGGGCTGGGTTCCTGCTCCCACCTTGGTCCCACACTGCCACCTTGGAATCGGAATAGAATCGTGAAATATCCCGAGCTGGAAGGGGCCTGCACCGATGGAGTCCAACTCCTGGCCCTGCACAGGATACCCCAGCAATCCCACCATATACCTGAGAGCATTGCCCAAACGCTCCTTGAGCTCTGCCAGGGCCAGGCCTTGGGGAACCTATTTCTGTACATTCCTTGCCCAGCTTCAGGGGCTCAGCAGAGGCTGATTCCTGGGGAAAGGGCAGCTTGGTGTCTGTGGGTGGATGAAGCAATCCTGGCAGGATTGGGCAGGCTCAGAACCATAGGCTGAGTTCAGTGTGGAACACAAGCAGGTTTCCATCCTGTGAGGCCCACAAATGCCCCTGCAAGAACAGGGCGAAAGAGAGAGTGTCACAGAAACCAGTCAGGCTTGGGGCTGCAGGAACTGCAGGAAATATTCCCTGGAACAACCCAGCTTCCTGTAACCCTCCCAAGCCAGCATAGCCCCCAGTGCACCAGGTTCTGCTCTCAGACAGATTGTGCCGGGCAATGTTTACTTATTTAATCTCCTGTTTATTTATCTATCCCATTATGTCCCTGTCCCGGACCTGTCACTGAGCGAGTGCTGGGGTGGTGTGCTGGGGGCAGGACATGCTCTGGGCACAGGACGACCCTCCACTCCTGCTGGCTGCTCAGGAATCCAGCAGCTGGGAGCTGGCTGTCACCACTGAGCAGGAGCATGGGGACCAGCTGGGCTGTGGTGACCTGCTGGCATTGCCTTACATGGCTGCATCCCCGGGACACCGCCAGCTGCCAGGCAGCGGGCATGGCACTGGGGCATGGTGTGGTTTTTCCAGGCTGGGGGGCTGCCAGCAGCACCTCCACTGTGCCAGTGAGCTGATGGGATGTCTGTGCTCCCTGTCTCAAGCTCTGCAGTGCCAGGTCCCCTCCTGCTCCCAGTCCCAAATGCCACCTTGTGCTGTCCACCACAGTGGCCCCAGTGTGCTGGTGGCTGATGGAGATAATTGAATCCTAGAACACCCTGAGTTGGAAGGGACCCACAAGGACCATGGAGTCCAGCTCCTGGCCCTGCACAGGACACCCCATAGGCTCCTGGAGCTCTGGCAGTCTTGGGGCTGTGCCTATTCCCTGGAAAGCCTGTTCAGTGCCCAGTCACCCTCTGGGGAAAGAACCTTTCCCTGATATCGAACGTAAGAAGACACCGTGTCCCTGGTCACCACAGGGGTAGCTAGCAGTGTCCCTCTGTGCAGAACTGGGGGGCATGAGGGGCACACACCCCTTGCTGAGCTGGGGGACACGAGGGGCATGCAGGGCACCTGTGCCATAACACCCAGTGAGCGTAGATAACTGGAGATCCTTCCCAGGTGGAGCCGTTACTGCTCTCCAGCCCCGGGCAGGGGCCGAACCGGCCCCGCTGCAGCCCAGGGCACTGAGAGCCGGTCTGACGGCGTCGGGTGGCTCTGCCGGTTCCCGCCCGCACACGGTGGATGCTGCGGGAGACTGGTGGAACCCAAACGCTGCGACCTGTCTCCTAGGCGGTGCTGGGCTGCGCAGGGCTGGGGGCTCTCCGCCCCTCGAATACAGACCTCGATGCACGGGGTGAATCTCGCAAATCAGCCCAGGGGACGATCGGGACGTGGCAGAGCCCCGGATCCCGCTGACCCATCCCGTCCTACCGCGCTCCGCCCCGTCTGGTGGGCGCAGGACCGACTGCAGCGCGCTCCGCCCCGCCGCGCCCATCGCGGGGGCCTCGGGGCGCCGAGGCTGGGCCGGGCCGGTCCCAGCCATGCTGTGCAGATCCTGGGAGCCGGTCCGGGCCATGCCGGGCAGATCGTGGGAGCCGAGCTGTGCCGTGCCGCGCGGGGCTCTCCCGGCAGCGGCGCTGGGGCTGCGGGTCCTGGTGCTGAGCGCGGCGCTGGGCGCGGGGACGGTCCGGGCTCAGACACCCCGCTTCCCTTTCTGGGACCCCTCGCTGCCCTGGCACCGCCGCCTCGACGACCTGCTGGGCCGGCTGAGCCCCGCCGAGCTGGTGCTGCAGGTGAGGGGGCGGCGGGACACCCCGGGGGCCCCCGCGGGACTCCCCGCTCAGCGCCGCTGCCCTGCAGGTGGCGAGGGGGGGAGCGATGTGGAACGGCCCCGCGCCCCCCATCCCGCGGTTGGGCATCGCGCCCTACAACTGGAATACCGAGTGTCTGCGGGGAGACAGCGAGGCACCTGGATGGGCTACGGCTTTCCCGCAGGCGTTGGGGCTTGCCGCCGCCTTCAGGTACAGCACCGGGGACCTGTCGTGTGGGATGGGACCTTGTGAGACAAGTCCCCCCTTGCCTACGCTGCCCTGACACCCCTGTGCTGTCCCCACAGCCCCGAGCTCATCTACCGTGTGGCCAATGCCACGGCCACGGAGGTGAGAGCCAAGCACAACAGCTTTGCTGCTGCTGGCCGCTACAGTGACCACACCGGGCTCAGCTGCTTCAGCCCTGTCCTGAACATCATGAGGCACCCACTGTGGGGGAGGAACCAGGTGCCAGCTTGGACGGGTGATCCCTGGCTGGGAGTGGGCCACAAAGGACCATGGCTGACCAGCTGGACGTGGCCATGGTTTGCCAGGCTGTCGGGATGTGGGGACGGGGCTCCCAGATGTGACCTGCCTGTGCCCTGGACAGGAGACCTATGGGGAGGACCCATTCCTGAGTGGGGAGCTAGCCCGCAGCTTTGTGCAGGGGCTGCAGGGCCAGCACCCCCGTTATGTCAAGGCCAGCGCGGGCTGCAAACACTTCAGTGTGCATGGAGGCCCTGAGAACATCCCTGTCTCCAGGCTAAGCTTCAATGCCAAGGTGAGCACAGCAGGGCAGGGAGTGTTAAGAGGGCAGGGGACACTCCAGGTGCTGACCCCACTCTGCCGTGGTTCTTGCAGGTGCTGGAGCGGGACTGGCGCATGACCTTCCTGCCCCAGTTCCAGGCATGTGTGCGTGCTGGCTCCTACAGCTTCATGTGCAGCTACAACAGGTGGGGAGCATAGCAGGGGCCACCTGGGCTGGGCTGCCCTTGGCATGGCCAGTGCCCTGCTCTCCCGGCTGCCCCATGCCCTCTCCAACAGGATCAATGGCATTCCTGCTTGTGCCAACAAGAAACTGCTGACAGACATCCTGCGTGGAGAGTGGGGGTTTGATGGGTACGTGGTGAGCGATGAGGGGGCTGTGGAGCTCATCATGCTCGGGCACCACTACACACACAGCTTCCTGGAGACAGCAGTTGGTGAGCTCGTGGGCTGGGCATGTGGTCAGTCCCCAGGCATTGCGCAGCCATGACAAGAGTTCTCCCTTCTCTCTGGCATGGCAGCCTCAGTGAACGCTGGCTGCAACCTGGAGCTCTCCTATGGCCTGAGGAAAAATGTCTTCATGCACATCCCTCAGGCTCTGGCCATGGGCAACATCACGCTGCAGGTGAGCTGAGGGAAGTAGGACCCGGGATGTGGGCAGAGAGCCTGGGCTGTCCCTGCCAAGCACATCTGCAGTGTTTGGGTCGGGATCTTCACAGATGCTGCGTGACCGAGTCCGGCCCCTCTTCTACACACGGATGCGGCTGGGGGAGTTTGACCCCCCAGCCATGAACCCCTACAGCTCCCTGGACCTGAGCGTGGTGCAGAGCCCTGAGCACCGAAACCTCTCACTGGAAGCTGCTGTCAAGAGCTTTGTGCTGCTGAAAAATGTGCGGGGGACTCTGCCCCTGCAGGCCCAGTACCTGTCCCGCCAGCACCTCGCGGTGAGCCCCTGCAAGGTGGTGGGCAGAGGGACATGTTAGCTCTGTAGCCATGGCACACAGGTGTGACAGGGCTGCTGGTGCCGACCCTCAGCCCTCTGCCCTCTGCAGGTTGTGGGTCCCTTTGCTGACAATCCCCGGGTACTGTTTGGGGACTATGCACCAGTGCCAGAGCCTCAGTACATCTACACTCCTCGGTGAGATAGCATGGTCCCACCTCATGTTCCCCTCTCCTGGTCACTGTTCCCCTCTTCTAGGCACTGTCTAGGGCTGCTGCTGGAGCTGCTTGGCCCTTGGCTGGTGGCCAGGGTAAGGGGGCTGTCTCCATTGTGCCCCGACACTGGGACACAGCTGCCCCTGTGTCCTCTGCTCTTTTCTGGTGCAGGAGGGGGCTGGAGATGCTGGGGGCCAATGTCAGCTTCACAGCAGGCTGCAGCAAGCCACGGTGCCAGCAATACATACGGGCAGAGCTGGTGAAGGTGGTGGGGGCAGCTGATGTGGTGCTGGTCTGCTTGGGGACAGGTAGGTGGGAGTGGGAGGACACTGGGTGGGCACTGCCAGGGGAAGGGGACTGCTCTGCGAGATGGGGGGGTGCCCATGAGCCTCCTCTGAGGCTGTTGGTGCCCCTCTGCCCTGTCTGCCCACAGGGGTGTAAGGGGCTCTCCCTTGGCTGTCCCCACCCAGGAGTAGATGTGGAGACAGAGGCAAGAGACCGAAGGGACCTGTCTCTGCCAGGGCACCAGCTGGAGCTGCTGCAGGATGCTGTGCAGGCGGGTAGGGGCTCTGTGGGACCTCAACCTGCCCAGGTGTTCCCCAACCATGGGACACCCCAGGGCCATCCCAGCGGTGCCACTACGGGGCTCTCAGTGACAGCCACCTCCCTGCAGCTGCTGGGCGCCCTGTCATTCTGCTGCTCTTCAACGCGGGGCCCCTGGATGTGAGCTGGGCACAGGCACATGATGGCGTGGGGGCCATCCTGGCCTGCTTCTTCCCTGCCCAGGCCACCGGCTTGGCCATTGCCAGGGTACTGCTGGGTGAGGCGGGGGCCAGCCCAGCTGGCCGGCTGCCGGCAACTTGGCCTGCAGGCATGCACCAGGTAAGGCCAGGGCTGCTGGTTGTATCCTCAGCCTTTCCCTGCCTTAGTGGCTGGAGCAGCTGTGGGATGCAGGGCTGGTTCTTGTCTGTGTCTGCCCAGCTCTGCCCTGTTCTGCTGGCTCCTTGTCACACAGGTGCCACCAATGGAGAACTATACCATGGAGGGACGGACATACCGGTACTATGGGCAGGAGGCCCCGCTCTACCCTTTTGGGTATGGGCTGTCCTACACCACCTTCTGCTATCGGGACCTGGTGCTGAGCCCCCCAGTGCTGCCCATCTGTGCCAACCTCTCTGTGTCTGTGGTGCTGGAGAACACGGGGCTGCGGGATGGTGAGGAGGTGAGCACAGCTGCTCTGCACTGGGCTGGCTGTACGGGATACAGATGTGCCTGAGCAAGGGGATTGCTGTGGAGTGCCATTCTTCTGACTCCTATCCCTCCATGCAGGTGGTGCAGCTGTACCTGCGCTGGGAGCAGTCATCCGTGCCGGTGCCCCGCTGGCAGCTGGTGGCTTTCCGCCGTGTGGCTGTGCTGGCCGGCCAGGAGACCAAGCTTTACTTCCAAGTGCTGGCCGAGCAGCGTGCAATCTGGGCGCAGAACTGGCGCCTGGAGCCTGGCACCTTCACCCTCTTTGCTGGTGGGCAGCAGCCAGGCCAGAAGACACGGGCGCCCTCGGAGGTGCTGAGCGCGCGGTTCAGTGTCACCGGCACCGCCCGGCCCTTACGTGGGTGTTAGCAGCGGCGGTGGCCACGGGGTGCCAGCAGAGGGAAAGGATGAGAGGTACCCCGTGTGCCGCGGGCAGCGTGATAGGTTCTCTGCCCTGCAATAAAGTGCTGGTGCTCCGTGGCAGCTGTGTGGGGCTTCCCCTCCATCCTCCCGGCACAGCGCTGGTATCTCCCCGGAGCAGGACCACACTGCTCTTGCCCTGCTCAGTGCTTTCACCATCCTCCTGTCGCTGTCCCACCTCGAGCCGCTGTTGAAGCCCCACACCCTGCCCGTGCCCCGCACCGGCCATGGGGCAGCTGCTGCCCGGACCCACGTGTGCTGCGGTCACACTGCCTGCGCCTCCCGCTCTATTTATAGCTGCCGGGCTGCTCGAGCGCATTCCCTCTGCCGAGGGAGCGGGTGACTGACAGCCCTGGGAGGCTCGGGACGGCAGGGGCTGGGCATTCTCCTTCCCAGGCAGGATCTCCTATCCAGGGAGCGGGGAGGATGCTGCAGGGAAGGGGGCAGAGATGCAGTGGTTGGAGACATCAAGCCCTGCTCTGGTCTGAGGGACAGATTCAACCCTGCTGCAGTTCGGGGGCTGTGGAGCGGCGCTGGGATGCGATTCCCGCAACAATGCTGGCGGGGAGCCGGAGCTGGGCAGGAGCTCCTCCGGATGGTGTTGAAAGACTGTGATCTCCTCCAGCCCCGAGGCCGGAGGCCAAGGTGGGGGTGGCGGGGAGCGCGTGGGGCTGCCCAGGCCTGACCCCATGACATCAGGACACTAATTACGGATGCGGCTTGGGATAATTACAGAGCAGGCGCGAGCTGTGGCAGGGCAGGGCGCAGGCCGCTGTGGCTCAGCCCATTTCTGGCCCATTTGTCACTGACACCCAGAGGGGATTGTCCTGCAGCAGCCGGGATTTGCCATGGGCCATGGTGTAGCCCCATGGCAAGATGCTGGAGGTCTGGTTGTTGCCCTGACATGCTGCCGGTGTTGGGTTCCTATTGTATCCATCCACCTCAGGACAGGATATAGAGACAGACACTCGTCCCCGGGATCCTGTTGGGTTACTGCCCCACGGCTAGTGGGAATCAGCTGGAATGTTTTGGGGACAGGGATTCAGATCAGCCCTTGTGGTGTCACAGAGCAGCAGGATGGGAGTAGCCTGGGGCCAGGGCAAAGTCCGGGGTCTGAGGAGAGAGATGGGAGCAGAGAGATAGGGAGCAGGTGGACATGGGTGGGATGAAGTGTCTCACACGGTACTTTGCTCAGAGGCGCTGGTAGCGTTTGTTTGCCATCCTTATCCCTTATTGCTCCCAGACTCATGCAGCTGGCAAGGCTGAGCTGTGCCTGTAGTTATATTTTGACTTTGGGGTGCTGATCCCTTTGGGTCCCTACAATAAGTGTCATGGCCAGAAGCTGGGCCTCGGGGTGCAGCCCCCTGCCCAGACTGGCCCGATGGAGCCATGGCAGTGTTGCACCCTGTGCTGCAGGGCTGAGGAGCACAGGGAGTGCTGGGGCGTGCAGCAGCCAGGGCTGGGTGCCATGCTCATCACGAGCTGATTGGATTTTCCATCAGCTCAGGGAGGGTGGCTGTTCCCAGCACCACAGGACTGGCGGGAGAGGACCCAGAACCCCAACACAGCGGGGCTCTGCCTGCAGCAGAGTGATCAATCAATCCCTGCTTGTATAAGCCCATCGACTTGGGCTGGCGCGGCATTCAGAGCCCTCACGCTGCACTGTTGGAGCATGGCCACAGGCCCTGTACACCCATGGTTGCCCCTTCTTCACCTTGCTCCCTGCTCCAGACTGACCCCACTGCAGGGAGAAGGACCATGGACATGGCTGGATCCAGTGCCAGGCTGTCCCAGAGCCTTGAGATGCTCATCTGCTCCAGGTGATGCTGTGGGACCCACAGGCAAAAATGCTTTAGAAGCCACCCATAGTCACCCTTGGAGCAGGTCATGGCATGGCTCCAGTCCTGCTCTGCCAGATCCCTCGTGTGCCATGGAAATACAGGGCTGTGGGGCTGCTGCAGCCTCTTGGAGGCTCAGCCATGCCACAGTGTGAGTGGGGCTGTTCTCCTTTCCTGTCCCAGGGCATATCCTGACTTTGTGAGTTTGCTGGGACATTGCATTCTGTGCCATCCTCCTGGGGTGCCCAGCTCCCAGAGCTGAGGCTTGGCCATGCAGCATTCCCTGGTGGGGAGTCAGCTGGCAGGTGAGGCTCTGGGAGTTTCGGGAAGCCTCTGCTCTGTCTGAGCCAGGTGAGAGGGTGCAGGGCTGGAGGCTGTAGGAGGGTGATGACTTTAGGGTGATTTGGGGTG
The DNA here is from genome assembly GCA_013398615.1 of Brachypodius melanocephalos. Lineage (NCBI taxonomy): Eukaryota > Metazoa > Chordata > Aves > Passeriformes > Pycnonotidae > Brachypodius > Brachypodius melanocephalos. The sequence goes on along the minus strand of VZSR01001014.1, from coordinate 237,252 downwards.
TAGGGCTACCCCTGCAGCATCACGGAGTGGGGCCGCCCTGTCTGCTGAGGAGCTCCTCAGCCCTGAGTCAGGGGAATGCACTTCCAAGGAAAAGGGCTGGGATTTCAGTAAACCTGTTTGCCTGGTAGATGAGGGAGAATGAGTGGCAGGGGATCTCCTGGCTTGCGGTGACATCATCTCCAAAACAGGCATCTCTCATGGGTGCTGCCCGCAGAAAACTAACTTTGTTCATCCACACACCCAGAGCCGGGAACTCTGCGAGATGCCTGGCGCAGGCTGGCCTTGTGGCGGACAAGGACATGTCTCTGCCTCCCGCTGCCCCTGAAGAGCCTGGAGCCGTGTTCCTCCCGCTGTTGGTGCTGCCCACTTGTCCCCTGCTCTGGCCGTGCCGCTACATTCCCGTCCAAGCAGGGCCGAAAGCGGTTCAGCGCTGAGCGGGGCCGAGCGGGGGCTGCTACTCCTGCCTGGGGAGCGGGAGAAGTGGGGTCTGCCGATTACCGGAGCAGGGTAGGATGCGGGGAGGGGGGAGCCCCGCGAGCGGGGGCGGCTGCTGGCGGTGACTAAGGGGAATGGGGGAGCAGCAGCTCCAAGGCCTCTCCAGCAGCTGAGGTGGGGCTCGGAAACGGGAAATCCGTGTCTTTTTGGGGTGCCTGAGGCTGGGGTAGCTGGTGCGGGTGACGCTGGCTGTGCATCGTGGTGCTGCTCGGGGCGGGGCGTGTTTGCTGCGGGGCCAGCGCTTCGCGCGTGACCGGAGCATCGTATAATGTGTGTGCGAGCCCCAAAATCTGGGAGAGCAGAGGATGGAGGCGGGCGAGCGGCCGAGCAAAGCTCGGGGATGCTGAGCACTGCGGAAGCAGGCAGAGGGGCAGGCCCGAGGCGGGGGTGACGAGCGCGGGGTCCCAGCCGCGGCTGCGGGAGGAGTGGAGCCGGGTTCGGGCTACGGGGCCACGTCTGGAGCCGGGGCGAGGCGGAGCATCCCCCGGCCGCTCCCCCCGGCCGGGGCCGCGGGGCCGGGGCGGGGAGCGCTGAGCGTCCTCCCCCGCGGGCCGCGGGGAGCGGGGCTGGGCCAGCCCCTGCTACTGCCGCGCCATGGAGCGGAGCTGCGCCGGGCGGGAGCCGCAACCCCGGCCCCAGCCCCAACCCCTCGGTAAGGATCCGCGGCGGCACCGGCGCCGGTACTGGCTCCGGCGGGCACCCGGGCCCCCTCCTGCACCGCGGGGCCGCAGGGAGTCGGGGTGCGGGATGCGGCCGAGGGCTGCGGGATACGGCCCGGGGGTGCGGGGTCTGCCGGGGGGTGCGGGATGCGGCCCGCCGTGCCGGCGGAGATGCGGCGGCCGGGTCTGCGGAATGCGGCGGAGCGGAGCGGGGCGGCGGCCCGGGGAAGCGGCGGAGGAGCCGGGGGGGGCGGGGGGGCGAGGGGGGGGAACGCACTGCCGGGGCGGCTTCCCGGGAGGGACAAAGCCCGGGCACGGCCCTTCCATCTTGGGGAAGGCCGGAGCGGCCCCGGCCCCTCCGCCGTGGGGGGTGCGATGAGGCTGCCCTTGAGGAGCCCCGGAGGTGGCGGTGCCGGCGCCACCCCGGCTCGTCCCCGCCGGCCGGGGGGCGATACCCCCTGTGGGAGGCACCCGCAGCCCCCTGCCCGCCTGGGGCCGCCCCCGCCCCGCCGCGTGGACTCGCGGCTCGTCCCGGCAGGGCCAGTCCCGCTGCCCCGGGATGAACCGGGGAGGGCGGCGGCGGCGGGGCCGCGCTCGGGGCCGGGGTTGGCGCTGCCTCTCGAGGCTCGCTGTGACTAAGCAGAGCTCCGCGGCGGAGCCGCTTCCCACCGCGGGAGGAAGACGAGAGGCGGCTCCCCTCCCCCTCGGCCCCACTGCTCCATCGCCCGGGCCCGCCGAGAGGGAGGGATGGCTGCGGCTCCCGGCGATGGTGAAAACCGGCGGCTGCTGCACAAACCGGCTGCGGGTCCTGGCATCGCTGCCCTCCTACGCCAGACATGTTGCCTGAGTCCCGCTTTCTGCCTCCGCCGCTTTCCCGCCTGCCGTGGCCTGCCTGCTCGGTGCTGTCGCTGCCCGGGAACCAGGGCTGGCTGCTCCCGGACACCCTGAGCTACCCGCACAGCTGGGTGGATCATTGGCTGCTCTGCTGTGAGCACAGGTTGATGCTGAAGGAGCACGGGCGATTTTGCACCATGTCCTCCTTCAGGGACCATCCCTTACCTGTCCCGTGTGGGTGACCTGCATGACTGGGCAGCCCAGCGTGCTTCCTATCTTGCTGCCTAGAGCAGGTTGGAACCACCAGCAGGGATTTGATTTCACTCAAGGAGCCAGGACCCACCATATGTGGGGCAGCCAGTGGCACTGGAGGCCAGAAACCCGTGATGGGCAGCCAGGGCAGGCTGTGACCGGAGCTGCCCAGGTGGGCAGAGGGATGCAGTGGACAAATGGATGAACACCAAGGGAGGGAGGAGGCAGAGGTTTGTCCTTATCCAGGTTTCCCCAGCTTCTCCAGCCCTTCTCCCTTGGCATGGTGGAGAGGGAGGGTGAGCTGGTTGCCCGCCAGTGCCTGTGTTTGGGAGCAGCAGCTCGGGAGTTCTCCCAGCGCGGGAGCCGCTGCTGTGAAACCGTCAGAGCAACGTGATGCGACGTGCAGAGTGGTGATGTGACAGTCCCGTGGTGCCATGTCCAAAATAGTTAGCACAACTCTCGCTCCTTGGAGGGCTCTGAGCAGGGTCGGTTAGCCCCACAGGCAGCCTGTTGGGAACAGAGCTGGATCCCGCACAGCCTCAGCCCTGGTAGGTGCCGCATCCATGTTGCAAGGCACAGGACCTGTTTTTTGGGGGTGCTGACCTGCTCCCCAAGGGGCTGGATGCTGGCAGGCGCAGAGCCCCATGCTGCCTTCCAGCCAGGTTTCTGTTTCCCAGCATGATGCTAGCAGACAGGTTTTTGAGAGCACGGCTGGGCTGGCTGCCCTGGGCACTGGTGGCGCCGCATGGGTCGCCCCAAGGACGAGGGCACCTCCTGTCGCCACTGCCAGCGTGCCAGATGGATGGTGGGCAGGTGTTCCTGCCCCTGCCATCGGGCTGTTTGGGGTTGCACTGTGACCAGTTTGTTGTGGGAGTGCTGGGGCCTGCAGCAGCTCCAACTCTTTCCTTCACGTGTGTTTTAAACCCTGGAAACCCCCGGCTCTGGTCTTGCTCTCGCCACAAGATCCCAAGTTCCCCTTGTTGCTCTCCAGCTCAGCATGTCACTGCTGGCTCGGCAGTGCCGTGGGACTCAGTGACCTGTGCCCTGGCCCAGGGGCTGGTGCAGTTCCCTCATGGCTGCCCCCCATACCCCTATCCCAGAGCCTTAGCAGGACATGAGCCCTGGAAAAGGGGGCTGGATATGCCTCTTTCTCCTGGCACCTGGTTGTGCCCTCCCAGGGGCCCTGCTGTCTGCCCCCTCCTGCCCTGCTCCAGCCTGTCTCCCGAAGCGGGGCTGTGGGCAGTGGTGGGGCACTGTGGGCCAAAGCCCAGCCAGTTGCCAGCTGCTGTTCACTGGCTCCAAGCTGGCGGGGAGGGGAGCCAGCCATGGGTGACAGTGCCCATGTGCCTGGGGACAGGCTGCAGGTGGCTGTCCCTGTTGGGGACAGGGTGTCATTGCTGAGATGGCGGCTGCCAGGGTGGCACTGGCCACCCCTGAGGCAGGTGCTGCTGGCATTGCCCATGTCTCCTTGCCCAGGCATGTGAGCCTGCACAGAGGGTGCGTGTCAGTGCCTGCAGGCAGGACATAGTGGGAACGTGTTGGGAGCATGCCGTGGACATTCCAGGGATGTGTCAGGAGGACTTGCTCACTGTCCCTATCATCCAGGTGTAAGGGTTGCTGCAGCGCAGGGAAATCCCTGGGTGGGACAGGGTAGGGCTCAGCCCCAAAGCACATCTGAGTGTTGAGGTGCAGGTGGGATCAGGGGCAGCACTGAGGCTTGGAGCACCCCCAGGGCTTGGAGCATCCTACAGAGCTCTGGTGGCCTCAGGTAGAGTGGACACCAGCATTCACAGTGCAATTCCTGCTCTGCAGCCATGTCTGCCTTTCTGTTCTGCACCAGGACCTGCTGGCAACAAGAGACCCAGAGACTCATCCCCACGGGGCTGCTGTCAAGGCAGGGGAGGTAGCTGGGAACAGCTGCACTAGGGAGAGCCTGAGAGTGTATTGCACACATGGATGTCCCCACAGGCTGTGGGGAGCAGCCCTTCAGGGCCAGCAGTGGCTCTTTGGGCTGGCCTCGGGGTCTTGTCCTTGGCACAGCAGGGGCCGGTGCAATGGCCAGGGTGGCTGGGCACTGTGACACCAGCACCTTTGAGTGGCTTTCCACTGCTCACCGATGACCTCCACTGCACCATCAGCCCTGCTCTCCTTGCACTCTGGGACAGGGGCAGGCCCTGGTTGATGATGCCACCTGCCCTGCCTGTAGCTGCTCTGGCTGTGCTGCAGAGAGGGAACACAAGGATACAGAGCTGGGGGGAGCTGAGGTGACATCAGGCGGGTGCCCCCCCTGTTCTTATGGGCAGTGCCCTGCAGGGACAGTTAACAAGGGCCGCTGGTCCGAGCAGCGCCCGCGGGCCTCGATGTGCTCTCGCTTCACGGCACCGGGGATCTGCCTGTGCCTGGTTGAGCATCCCTGGCCATGTGCTGGCCAAGGAGCCATGCTGCACCGGGCACTGCCGGGCTGGAGGTGCTGCTGGTGCTCGGTGGCACAGGCACCAGGGCTAAAGGGACCCACGGGAGGAGCAGGATGGGCTGGGTGATGCAGCATCGAGGGCAGCACCTTGCCTGTGCTGGGCACGGTGCCGTCCTGGTGGCAGCAGTGGGGCCGGTGCCACACAGGCTCACCCAGGCTGGGTGCTGCAGTGCAGCCATGCCTGCGTGTCTGGAGGGATGGGAGCTAATCCGTGTGGAATGCCCTGGCCGGGGGAGAGGGGACGCCTGCGCCGCCTGGGCGCAGGCAGAGTTGGGTTTCAGGGCAGCTGCTGTGCTGGAGCAGCGACAGGGACAGATGGTGGCAGGGCTGGCCCTGCCCCACCGTGGGGGTCTTGGCTGGGCCTGGAGGTCTTGGCCATGCCCACAGCCCTGCCCTGACCACAGGTGCTGTTGTCTCTCCGGCCAGTGGGGCAGGGCAGATCCTGCCCAGGGCTCCATGCCTGCCTGTGTGGGGTGGCAGGAGGCACCCACTGTCCCCTGCCAGTGCTCCCCACATGTCCAGGGCTCTCTGAGGTATTTCCATCTGCTCAGGGGATCAGCCTGGCCTTGATGCTTTTGCTCAGCCCTGTGGGCAGCACTTAGCTGTGCCACCACAGTGGTCCCAGGGTCACCCCTCCCAGCTGGGACACACATGGTGACACTGCAGGTGCCATCCTGGGATCTGGCACCTGGGGGCTGCCAAGCCCTGCTGCCTGTGGTTGCCCATCTGAGGCAGCCCTGAGGAGACAGAGCAGTGGATCCCCCAGTCCCAGCCTCTCATCAGAGTGCTGGCTGCCTCACAGGACGCAGCTCTGGGACATGGGATGTGCAGGACTGGGGCCAGGGGATGGGCTGGCTTCCTGCAGCAGAAAATACCCGGAAGGTCTGCGGGGGGGCCGGGGCTGGCTGTGTCCCCACAGAGTCCAGGGTGGGGGAACCCTGTTGGCACAGCCCTGGCCTGGGGGGCTGCAGCAGCACCCCCAGCCCCTCTCTGGGCACCAGGGGACCTGGGGTGTGCCCATGCTGTCAGTGCAGGGGGCTGGCAATGCCTCTTTGGGTAGCCTGGTCTGACCCTGACTCAGAGCACTCCAGCATGGAGTGGATGAGAAGGCATGGAGCGGGTGAGGAGCCATGGAGTGGGTGAGAAGCAGCGCCGGCTGTGTTTGCAGAGCCCACACTTTGCCCCTTGCTGAGGGTTCTGGAGAGCTCTGCAAACACGGCTGAGCCGGCGCATGACATCAGCTGGTGGTAGGTGCTGGTCACTGGTGTTCTGCCACCCTCCCTGGAGCCGGGGGCTCACTCTGCAGTGATGCCCATGGGGCTGGAGCTGTGTGTCCTGGGGCGGGTCATTCTGGCCAGGAATGATGGTGCTGCTGCTGCATGGGGGTTGGAGTTGGGATCCTGGCAAGTACTGTGGAGTTTGTTTGCAAAGGGCTGATAATGGGGGCCGGGGGAGTCACCACCATTGTTGTCACTGAGGACATTCCACTTTTACAGAGGGCACATGCTTTGACATTGCCAGGCAATGACACCGTGTTGGGATGTGCTCAGTGTTCCCTTGGGGTGCCCGGGGGCCATCCAGAACGGGGGAGATCCCCCAGGGTTCCCCTAAGGCCGGCCCCACGCGGGGAGGGGGCTCTGTCTGGCAGCCTCGTGTGCATTCCTGGGCCATGAGTTCATGGCTGTGGGTCCGTGGTGTGATGGGAGCCACGGGCTGTCGTGGTGACGTCAGGCCACGGCCCGCGCCCATCCTGCCTCCATCCCTGCCACGAAAGTGCTCGATGTCCTCGTCCCCCTGGGGAGAGTGGCAGGGGAGTGTGTGGGTCCCTGTGCCCCTGGGGGGTGTCTAGCCCCGTGTCCCCCCACGGCAGGGCCAGGCGGCAGCTGCCAGGGGATGAAGGGCAGCTTTGTGGTGGCAGTGCCTGGTGAAGCCCGGCTGTTCCTCTGTGCATTGTGTGCCCAGCGCCTGGCACTCGCTGCGGGTGCCCTCCAGGACTGGGACAGCGGCAGCAGGGCTGAGGTGGGGTCCCACTGCCCTCCCTGGCCTTGTTCCTGAGGGCTGTGTTTGGGGCTTCAGGGCTGTGCCCTCTGGGGGCTGTATTTGGGGAGGATGAGTCTTCCACAGGCTTCCCCTGAGTGACCTTGTGTTCTGCTCTGCCCCTCTTGCAGGGAAGCCACCATCCCCGATGGGAGACAGCATCCCCCCGCCCTCCATGCCACCCCCGTCAGCTGGGGATGCCCTGCAGGGAGAGCGCAGCCCTCTACAGCGTGACCGACCTGGCCCTCCAGATGTCATCCCCTTGGAAAAGACCATCCCACCCGTCCCTGCAGCCATCCACCCCTCTGAAAAGATCGTCTCGCCTGTCCCTGCAGCCGTGCCCGCCTCCCGGCAGCCTGTCTGCCCCCCGGCCGTGATGCCCTCTGAGAGCAGCCCCCTGCAGCGTGACCGACCCGGCCCTCCAGCCGTGGCACTGCCAGGACAGCCCGTGTCCCCCAGCCCTGCCACTGAGGTCTCCTCAGCACAGAGTGTTCCCCCCCGGAGCGACCGGTTCCCCCTCGGACCCCCCAAGCCGCCTGGGATGGAGCACCGCAAAGAAGAGGCATTGCCCCACACCACTGGCCAGCCTGTCCCCGTTCACGCTGCCGCCCCTTGCTCCGCGGAGATGCTGCCCCATGGGAGCCAGCCCCCAGCCCCAGCTGCCACTGAAGGGGCCCCTCCTGATGCCAAGAGCTCTCTGGGTGCCACAGCTGGGCCCTCAAAGGACGTGAGCCCCCGGAGCAGCCGCCCCTCACCATCTCCTGCCGCCAGCCCTCGGCCCAAGCAAGGTGGGTGCCGGGGGGTTGCAGTGCTCCAGTGATGCTGCACCCTGTGGGCACCAATCGATGCCTGGTGGGGCTGGCCACTACCCTGATGGTGTTTCCCCTATGCAGATGCCCAGAAGGCCCAGGCAAGGCACAAGCAGGCGAAGGAGCGACGCGAGGAACGGGCCAAGTACCTGGGTATGGGGCTGGGAGGGAAAGTGGATGGGGGGAGGCAGGGGCTAAGGAGCTTTGCCGGGTCATGGGCAATCCCATTAGCTGTGGAGAGCTGAGCCGAGGCGGGAACTGCGGCGCTGGCAGCTCTGCCCACCAGACACACCATTGACCCCTACGCACACTGCTGACCCCCGGGCATGCTGCTGAGCCCCCAGCACACTATTGCTCTCTGCTTTGGATACTCCCCGGGTCTGTGCAGGTGCCAGCAGCCCTGGTGCTGGGCTCTGCCATGTGCAGGCAGCCCCAAGCAGCCCCAGAGCGGCTCAGGGCAGCGGGTGAGCGGGGCCCCTGCGCTGTGCATGGGGCCTCCTTGTCCCCGTGCTCTTTCCACCCTCATTCCTCCATTGTTCACCGCGCGGCTCGGCGGGCTCCCGGCGGGCTCTCGGCCTTCCTTTTGTCCTGGCCCAAACCCCTCCCTTGCCGGCCGGCTGGCCGTGATGCTGCCTGCCCCGCAAGCCCGGCCGCGTGCCCCAGCCGCAGCCAGCCTGTGGCCCCGCGCCACCGGCATGGACACGCAGTGCCACCACGGGGCTGCCCAGGGCTGTGCCTCCGGTGTGACCCCGCTGCCCCCCACAGCTGCCAAGCGGGTGCTGTGGCTGGAGAAGGAGGAGAAGGCCCGGCTGCTGCGGGAGAAGCAGCTGGAGGAGCGGCGCAAGCGGCTGGAGGAGCAGCGGCTGCGGGCAGAGAAGCGCCGGGCGGTCCTGGAGGAGCGGCAGAGGCAGAAGCTGGAGAAGAATAAGGTGGGGATGGGGATGGGTATCATGGGTGCAGTGGACAGGGGCTGGGGCAGCACATGGGATACAATCCCTGAGGGGTTTTCATGGCTCCAGCAACCCTTGAGGAGATGCTTCATGAGCCCTTTGGTAGCTGCCCACTGTGTCCATCCTCTGCTGCCTCTCCTTCATGGTGCAGAGCCGGTTTCTTGGCACGTGAGCCCTGGCCAGGGCAGGCATCACTGTCCTGTCTCACTCCAAACACCCCTATTGTTGCAATGGCCTCATGCTGGGAGGCTCTGGGCTGGCCCCAGTCCCACTCCTGCAGCCCCTGGGCTCAGCCTGTCCCTCTCCCTCGGGCAGGAGCGCTATGAGGCAGCAATCCAGCGGTCGGTCAAGAAGACATGGGCAGAGATCCGGCAGCAGCGGTGGTCCTGGGCTGGGGCCCTGCACCACGGCTCCCCTGCACACAAGGACGGTGAGTGCAGGGCTGGGCACACACATCTTGAGACCCTGTGGCTCTGACAGCGATGGGGGCAGCTAGGCATCTCTCTGCCAACCCTCAAGCCCAGCTCAGCCCCACTTGGTGGGGTCATGCTGCCATCACTGGGTGGTGCTGGGGACTGATTGGTCCCATGGCTGTTCCCTGCTCCTGTGGGGCTGGGTTAAGCTGTGCGTCACAGTCCCTGTTCCACACAGAGACCTGCCTAGGGGCAGCCCTGGCTGCCTTGGCATGCCTTGGCCATGCTGCCAGGTCTGCAGCAGCCATGAAGAGCCCCTGGCCCCAGGGGCTGTGGAGCTGCACAAGACCTCTGCGAGCTCTGTTTAGGGTTTGTGCTGTGGTGTGTCTCCTTGTCCCCCAGCTGGGTGGGGGCAGTGCTTGGCCCCTCCAGGTCTAGTATGGAGGTGACTGTATGTGGCTGTATGTGTGGCTGCAGAAGCTGGTCCTGCTCCTTGGGGGCTTCTTGGGGTCACCCTGCAGGATTCAGCACTTGGACATGTGGAGGTCTCCACTGTCCCCTGACTGCTGTGCTGTGCTGGCAGGTGCTAGCACTATCTGGCATGGATGGTGACACAGAGGAGAGCACTGTGGTGCTGGGAACTGTCTGGCCTTTATGTGCCATGGGGCAGCTGTGGTGGCCCTGGCTGTACCTGGCCAGACTGTGTTCAGGTGTTGTGTTCCTGGCTGTACCTGACCGGCTGTGTACAGGTGTTGTGTGCCAGGCTGTGGGTACTGGCACTGTGTGCCCAGTGCCCTGTGTTCAGGTGTTGTGTGCCCAGCTGTACCTGCCTGGGCTGTGTGTACAGGTTCCATGCTCTGGGTACACTTGTCTTGGTGATGTGTGTGCCGCTGTGGCTCATGGCACACTCGGTGTCCGTAGTGCAGCACCTGGCAGGGTCTGGCAAGGAGACACCTTCCCCTGTCAGTTCCCATCGGGATGTGCTGCTGGAGCTATTGCCAGCTGTCACTCACCAACCTCCCACCTCTACTGGCCCTGAGCTTCCCTGCCTGTTCTGTCCAGAGGAGCTCAGCTATGGTGGGGAGATCCCAGGTAACTGTGGAGGTGCTGCCAGCCACCAGCACTGTCCTAGCAATGCCACAGTGACCCAGCACCAGTGTGATGTTTTCTCGTGTCTGTCTGGATGTGCTGCCCTCACCCTGCTCCCCCAGGATGGATGCTGGCCTGGTGCTGCCGAGATCCCTGGCCACCCACTCCCGATTCCCAGGACTGTGTTTGGGAAGACTGTTGTAGCTGAGCCTGGGAGCCACCCTGGCTCTCTGAGGATGAGATCCCTGCATGATCCCAGCATGACCCTGCGGGGTTCAGACACTGCCATACTGAATGCCAGTGGTGTGCGTCGTGTCCCCAGACACCAGTATCTCCTCTGGCCCCACTCTGTGCTGTGTCACTGGATTCCAGCATCTCCTGTCCCATTCTGTGCCGTGTCTCCAGACTCCAGCATCTCCTGTCACATTCTATGTCACGTCCCTGGATTTCAGCATCTCCTGCCCCACTCTGTGCCATGTCCCTGGATTCCAGCATCTCCCCTGGTCTTTCCACTTCTGCCCCAGTGCCCTGGCACAGCTGCGCATGCTGCATGTGGGGGGCCCGGCCCCAGCCCCGGGACCTTAATGCCCTTGTGTCTTTTCCCTCCTCCAGGTGCGAGCCGGTGCTCGGTGTCCGCTGTAAACCTCCCCAAACACGTCGACTCTATAATCAACAAGCGGCTCTCAAAATCCTCCGCCACCCTCTGGAACTCTCCCAGTAGAAGTAAGAGCCCTTTGCATTTGCCCCAGTGCAGGGGGCACAGCCTGGCCCCTGCCCAGCGCTGGGGACCCCCGATGCCAGGGTCCCCCATCCCCAGGTGCTCGCGGAGAGAGGAGAAGCCGTTTGCTGTTTGCGGGAGGAGGTGGAACCGGCCGGTGGCTCCTTGAGGCTGTGTGGGCTGGGAGGAGATGGAAGAGGAGGAGGAGGAGGAATGGCTGGGTGGTGGCAGCCCCATGGGGCGCCAGGATGGGGATGGGAGCCAGGCTCCCTGCCCCAGGGCAGCTCCAGTGGGTGCTGGTGCAGCCACAGAGGGGCTGCCTGTCACCAGCCCTCCTAGGGCTGGGCACAGTGCCAGTGTCCCCACAGGCTCCTGGGGCAGAATGCCACGGAGCTCTGTGGCTGTGGTGCTGCAAGGTTGTCTTGGCCCTGGGAGCACTGCCCAGGGCTGCAGCCGTGCTGGAGGGATGTGTCCAACAGAGGGATGTGTCCAGTGCTGGGGCTGCTGTTGTGTTTCAGGGTTGCCTGGTGATGGGTGCCTTCCCAGATGGGTATAAATAGCCAGAGCAGCTGACGCCGGTGGCTGTGGTGACGCAGGCAGCTCCCACTGCCCTGTGCTGGGGCTCAGCCCAGGGACAGGCACCTGGGGGCTGTCAACACTGCCCGGGTGGGAGCAGCAGACCTGCCCTGCTGTCCCCCTGCAGCACCCATGGCTCTGTACTCTCCTCTCCTGGCAGCTGGTGCTGCCCGTGCCAGAGCTGCCCTGCTGTCCCGCTGCAGCACCCATGGCTCTGTGCTCTCCTCTCCTGGCAGCTGGTGCTGCCCCTGGCCTGACACCCATTGGAGAGGGGCAGAGGGCCCTGTCTCCATGAGTGTTTCCAATGCGCCGTGGGGTGTTTGGTGACAGCCTGTGGCAGCTTGGTGCCCAGCTGAGCCACTGTGTGGCTAGGCATCGCCATTATGTGGGTGCTGTGAGCCTGGCCTGGCTCCTGGGGCACGCTTGGTGATTCAGCACAGCTCCTGTGGGATGAGGGCACACTGTGGTGTCCCTCGAGCAGCTGGCATATGCCAGGGCCTTGGTCACACAGGGCAGGGGCAAAGAAGGTTGCCATTGCTGGGCACAAGGAAAGGGCACAGTGAGGAGGCCATTGTCACCAGGCTGGCACACGGCACCACTGGTATATGGTGACTGCAGTGTCCACAGGACACAAGGTCACCATTGTCGTCATGCCACAGCACCATCCACAGGCACCCAGCTGCCCACCCATGCCTGGGCCTGCATGGCTCTTCATCCTGCTCAGCTGTGTGGGGCCGTGGGGACCCCTCCCCAGCATGACCAAGCTCTAGGCACTCCTTGAACTGTGCATGCGCCGTGGTATTGCTGCAGACATGTGGGTGCTCCCTCCCAGTGGTGGCTGTGGGCGCAGGACTGGCATCTGGAGGTTTGTGGTGCACTAATGGCCCCTCTCCCTCCCCAGACCGGAGCTTGCAGCTGAGCCCATGGGAGAGCAGCATTGTGGACCGGCTGATGACGCCCACCCTGTCCTTCCTGGCGCGCAGCCGGAGTGCCGTGACGCTGGCTGGGAATGGCAAGGAGCAGGGTGAGCCCCCAGGGGGTCAGGGACACGCGGGTCCTGGCACAGGCAGGGAACCAGCATGGGGAGCCTGGAGTCAACGGGGAGCTGGTGTTGGTGCCGGCTCCATCCTGACCCTGGTCACTCCTCCCCCAGTGCCCGTGTGCCCCCGCTCAGCCTCCGCCAGCCCCCTCAGCCCCTGCCACAACCACCGCCTGCCACACCGCTGCTGGGAGCGCCGGAAGGTGGCTGCTGCCAGCCCCGATGTGACACCACGCCGCAGGACCGAGCCCTTGCCCGTGAGTGCCACCTCCCGCAGGGACCTCGGGTGCCTGTGGCTTCCTGCCAAGCCCAGCACCCGGCACTGACCCTGTCTCTGTCTGTCCTTGACTGGAGCAGAAGAAGAAGGAGAAGAAGGAGAAGGATCGGGAGAATGCCAAGGAGCGCAGCGCCCTGTCCCATGAGCGCAGCCTCAAGAAGCGGCAGTCACTGCCAGTGGCACAGCCCCGGCTCTTGCCTGCGGCTGACAGCAGGTTGGGACCCCCCTCCCTGAGTCTTCTCAGCCCCTGACCCCACCTGGGGGCTCCCTCAGCCCCACTAATGCAGTGTCTTGCTCTGTTTGCAGCCCCGGCCCCAAGAACCGTCCCTCATCCCCTGCCGCCCCCAAGAACCGTCCTTCATCCCCTGCCACTCCCAAGAATCGTCCCTCATCCCCTGCCACTCCCAAGAACCGTCCCTCATCCCCTGCCACTCCCAAGGCCCGCCCAGCATCCCCCAGCCCAGCCCTCGGCTCTCCCCACAAGCCACCCCTGCCTCGAAGCGCCCATTCCTCTCCCAAGGTGCGGGCCAGGGCCCGGGAGGAGCGGAGGGAGCAGGAGGGCCAGGGGAAGGCACGGGAGAGGAAGGAGGAGGAGCGGGGTCCAGCACCCCCAGCCCTTCCCGAGCCCCACAAGGTGCCCGCAGAGCCGACAGCAGGTGGGTACAGTGTGGCTGGGGAAGCCACAGGGCTGGGAGAAGCTGCCTGGCTGGGACAAGCCAGAGCAGCCCTGACGCTGCCTGCCTCCCCCAGGCCCCCCAGTCCCTGCAGCCCCTGGCCCTGTGCCAGCCAGCCCCCCAGCCAGACCCCCCGCTGGCACCACAGACCGGGAGGAGGCTGCCCGGCTGTTGGCAGAGAAGCGACGCCAGGCCCGGGAGCAGCGGGAGCGAGAGGAGCGGGAGCGCCGGGAGCAGGAGGAGCAGGAGAGGTGGGTGTTGTCTCCCTGGCCCTCAGCTGTGGCCTCCTGCCTTGCTAAGAGCCCCCTCCCCGCAGGCGGGTGCAGGAGGAGCGGGCGCAGCAGGCGGCCGAGGAGCAGAGCCGGCGGGAGGCCCTGGCACGGCAGCGGGAGGAGGAGCGGCGGCTGCAGGAGGAACGAGAGGCCCAGGAGAGAGCCCGGGCTGAGCGAGAGGAGGTGGAGAGGCTGCAGAGACAGGTTGGGGTGACAGAGTGTGGGGGAAAGGGGCTGCAGGAGATGGGGGACAAAGGCAGGGATGGAGGAGGAAGGCAGGGATGTTCTGTGATTCACTCTCCAGGGGGGATGATGGGGTTGAGAAACAGCCCAGCCCTTCAAGGTGCAGGGTGGCAGGAGGGAACATAGGGCAGGGCTGTGTTGAGCTGTCCAGGCAGCATATCCCCACAGTCCTGCCCTGGTCTCTGCCCCGGTCTCTGCCCCATCCCTTTCCTCCCTGTCACATCTTATCCATTTCTGCCCTGCTGTGACACAGAAGGAAGAGGCCGAGGCAAGGGCGCGCGAAGAGGCCGAGCGGCAACGCCTGGAGCGGGAGAAGCACTTCCAGCGTGAGGAGCAGGAACGGCTGGAGAGGAAGAAGGTGAGGGTGGAGGGAATCTCCAGGCATGGGGCATGGCAGGTTTTTCCCTGGAGGGGATCCTGCCTGGCACCAGGGGCAGGTCTGGGTGGCCAGGGCCGTGTGTGAGTATCTCTGTGACTGCAGCGCCTGGAGGAGATCATGAAGAGGACGCGCAAGTCGGACGCAGCCGACACCAAGGTGGGAGCCTGTCCTCTCTCCTGGGGCACTGGGGACTTGGGGCACTTGACAGAGCCCTCCTGGCCCTGCCTGCAGACCCTCACAGCTCTCCTGTCCCTGCAGAAGAAGGATGACAAGAAGGTGGTGAACGGGAAAGCAGCGGAGCAGGAAGATGTCCCAGGTGTGTGGGCACCCCAGGCCTGCTTCTCCCAGCCACAGTCTGGCCTGGGCCATGGCTAAGCCAGGTTCTGCCATGTCCTTAGGCCGTGAGAAGCACCTGGGGCCAATCCCCAAGGCAGAGGAGCTCCCAGAGACAGAGACGCCAAGCGCAGGGACGCCAGGGGGAACGAAGGGCTTGGTGGGAGAGGGGCTGCAGCCAAGGTGAGTGCACGGACACTGGGTGGGGCCGGGGGGCGGCAGGGCCGGGGCTGAGCCCAACCCTCCCATCCCACAGCTCCAAGGAGGCAGCGGCCCTGGTGAACGGCGTGCAGCCCAGCAAGCACGAGAACGGCTTCTCGGGCACTGAGGGCTCCAAGGAGCTGCGGGATCTCTCCCACCATGGGGGTAGCCCCGGCAGCATCATCCCCTTCGGTGACAAGGAGCCCTTCCTCAAGCAGGCCGTGGTGAAGCCCCCACAGGTGACAGGTGAGCAGCGAGAGGGATGTGAGGGTGTGGCACTGTGCACACCCCAGGCTCACACTGCTCTTCCCACCCGCAGAGGTGCTGTGAGGACCTGGCCGATGTTCCCAGGGCCCACTGCCTGCTCCCTGACCCCGGCAGCCCACGCAGACCCGTAGCTGTCGTCAGAACACGACCCTTGCTGCTCCTCCCGGCCGCCCGGGGGCTGCGGGACCCCGGCGAGGATGCCTGGCTCCTCTCTTTGTTCTCGTTTTTATTTCGTTTTGTTGGTTTTGTTTTTGTTTTTTTAATTTTAAATATGCACCTTATCAGACTGACAGCCCACCCTTGCAGCCTGCCGGAGTCACCCCAGATGTGTGGTGTAATGATGTAGTTATTTAACTCGCTGGGTACAATGTCTGTGAATACTGTAAATAGAGCCGGCCGGGCGAGGGGATGTTTTGGGGGGCTGGGGGGAAGCCGTGTCACAGCTCCCTGTCCCCATGTTCCCCCGCATGTCCGTGTGTCCAGTGTCCCCGAGCCCGGCCGGCACCACGCTGCTCTGTGCCCCTGTGACAGTGTTATGCATCCAGACAACCTTTGACAACAATTAAAAGTGGACAATGCCCTCGGCGTGCCTCTCTGCGTCCGGGGAGGGGACTGGGAGGGTCCGTGCCCGTGCCTCGGTGCTGGGCAGGGCAGGGCGCTCTCTCGACCACCACAGCAGCGGGGCAGGTTCGCCCCCATGCTCGGGCTCGCCTCCGGAGACCCCAGCGCTGCCCATTCCCTCAGCTCCGTCCCGGCGATGGAAGAAAACCTCCCCCCGGGCCCCACCTGCAAGCAGGGCCTTGTCCCTTCCCTCCCGGGCCCTAAGCAGCCG
>VZSR01001014.1:182589-221330 GCA_013398615.1 Brachypodius melanocephalos | reverse complement strand
CAGCCTCCGCGGGTGTGTGGCTCCCACAGCGGCCCGCACCAGCGCTCAGCACCGCCCGTTTCCCGGTGTAAAAGGAGGGATCGGTGCCTTCCCCTTGCCTGCTTTGTGTCTTGCTTAAACGTGAAGTTTGGCTGAACTTCAAGCGATGTGGCACCAAAGGCGTTGCAGTGACTCAGATACACGTGTGACACCTGAGTCTTCGTTTTCCGTGTACTGATAAAGGCTTTTTCTGCTAGTTTGTGCTGTTTTGGGGAAATGAACGTATTTCAAACAAACGTATTTCAAAGTCTGCCCAAGGTGTTTGTCACTGTATTTCCTCCTGGATGGGTTTCTCTGTGTTTGTGTGAGAAGTGACATGGTAAATCTGGAATAAGTAGTGCTCCATAAGAATAACCGAATCATGGGATGATCTGGGTTGGAATGGACAATAAAGCACATCCTGTCCCACCTCCTGCCATTTGCAGGAACATCTTCCACTATCCCCGCTTGGACACTTCCAAGGATGGGGCAGCCACAGCTGCTCTGGGTAACCTGTGCCAGGACCTCACCACCCTCACAGGGAGGAATTTCTCCCTCATCTTCGATCTAAACCCGCTTTCAGTGTGAAGCCATTCCCTGTGCCCTGCCTTGGGAGAAGCAGGTGAACTTGTGTGTGGTGTGTATGCAACAGCATCCTCTCAGGAGCTGTCAAAGGGTGGACTCCTTGATTTTTATGTGTACAGTGATGTGCCAGGTGCTGTGGCACAAGAACAGGTTTGTTGCTTGAAATGCGCCATTCAAAACCGTTTGGAAGATGGTCTGGGTTGCCTTGTAGCTGGTGGTGGAAGAGAAGAGCCTTTATTGCTGTGGCAGCACAGAGGCAGCAGGGTCACAGCAAATGGATGTTATGAGGCTGGTTTTCCTGAGAGCACAATTAAATCATCCAGTTACTCTCTGGAAGGACTCCTGAGAATTCCCTTTCACAGGGAGTGAGGGCAGATGCTGAGTCACATTTTGGGTGGGCTTTACTGTAGGTGCTGGGCTGGGAGAGCTGCTCCCTGGGATTGGGTGTCACAACCTTGGCTCCACTCGTTCAAAAGGTGTTTCAAAGCTTTGTCTCTCAGGTTGCCTCAAAGAGAGTCAGCTGTAGGCACAGAAAAGCAAGTGCTAAGACACAGCAGTGCCTTCTCCTGGAGTCTGCCATGGTTGCTCTGAGTCCTGCTCTGGAATTTCACAGGCGCCCAGCATGGAGTGAGGAAATGGCTGGCTTTGTGACCTCTCTTATGAGTTGCACAATCTCACAAGAGATGAAAGGACAAAACAAGTTACTGGAGAGAGCTTTTGCAAATGTACATTTTTGTATCATAGGATCCTCTAGAGGGTCTGCAATTTTTGTCTAACATTTCTTTGGGTGCCACTACATATTTTTGAGTTCCATCCTTTCTTCTAGGAATTATTGTCTCTACTCCAGCAGGAACAGGGAGGGCAAGTAAGAACTTGATTTGAACAGTTTCCTCCAATGTCCTTAGGCAGCTGAAGGTTGGGAATGCTGCTCCTGAGGCAGTGCTCCGGTGGATGGGCCTTGGTGTCTGTTCCACATGAGTGTGATTTGGAAATGCTACAGTCTGGTCCCAGGGCGGTTGCACAGTTCTGGGGTCTGAACCCTTCCCCTCCAGCTGGGGATCCTGTCTGTGGGATGGGGGAGGTGCAGGGCAGCCGAGGTCTTGCTGCCTCTTATCTCATTTTCACATTCTTTTTGTCCAGAGATACAAAAAGGAAACCTTTTACCTGTGGGGTTATTGCAAAGAGTGGTCAGGCATTGGAAGGGAGGAGCTGCCCAGGGAGGTTTGGAGTCCCCATCCCTGGAAGTGTCCAAGGAACACCTGGATGTGGCACTCAGTGCTCTGGGCTGGGTGACAAGGTGGGGGTCAATCACAGGCTGAACTTGATGACTGTGGAGGTCTTTCCTAATGTAAATGAATCTGTAAAGTGATGAGCTGGCCCTGGGAAGGAGGTGCCTTTCCAAGGTGCTGTAAGGAACAGTGGTGATCTGGCTGCAGCCCTGTGTCTGCCCAGGCTGTGTTGGCAGCAGCAGGTGCGAGCAGCGATGGATCCCTAACCCTGTTCTTTGTCTGCAGGAGTCCTGCCTGTATCTCTGCTGAGTTATACACTGGTGACTTCCTGTTATTTTCCATCCTTTCCAATTCCCTGCCTATCTGTGAACTGTGTGTCTTTGGGAAGCAGTTCTGCTGTCAGTGCTTCAGCAAGGGCTGTCTGGGAAGAGGCTTCCCTGGACACCAGGGTTTTGGACCAGCCATGTGCCCTGACTTTCACTTCTAGTTCTTTCTCGGGGAAGTAAGGCTTTGTCATGTGCATTGTAAATAAAATGGATATTCTGCTGGTGAGGTTATGATAGTATATTATTATAATAATGTAATCAGACAATATATATGTGCTGCCTTCTCCAGCTCATTTAAGTCAGGAAGTGTGTAAAGTATTAAAGAAAATGGTCATTTGGGTCAGGCCAGGCATGTGGGCTCACAGTGAGGTGTTTGAGGCTGCAGGAAAGCTGGTGAACGCTTTCTGACATGGGCGTTGCTGTTAGAAAACAAAAACGTTACAGTTATAAAACACCAGCATATAGAGTAAGTGACAATCTGTGCACATCAGCAGATCTAAATTTGGTTTACCTGCTCCCACTTTCTCTGCTGTCAAAGAAATGTTGCTTTGGGAGGCCTAGGGAGTGCTAAGCTTGACTGGATAAGCCAGAGGATGCTTTTCATTGTAAGGCTGTGGTGCTCCCTAGTTGTATCCCTGAAGGGAATAGAGTGGTTTTGCCAGAAGTTTTTCAGCTCACTTGGCTTTGTCTTTGTGAAACGACAGTTTGTCGTGTTGGAACTCGTTAATTGTTGGAGCAGCCACAGAGCCCTTGATCTTTTTCTCCATTTCTGGAAAAGTTTACAGTATCCTGAGCTGTTTTTAATGGCTGCATGTGCCAGGGCAGGGACATGGGGTTTGGGTCGTGTGGTTTCCTCAGAATTACGGTGGAAGGAGTTCTTCGGTGAGGCAGGATTTTCAGGCTATTTAGCCACATAGTTCAGGTCACACATGTCGAAAGAGAGAGGAGTGGTGGTGGTGGTTGCAGAAGCTGTTCTGGCTCCTGGGAAGCTTGTGCCAGATGATGGTGACAGCTGAGGGTGGCAGTGGGGCTGTGCCTGTGCCCCTTGAGCTGCCCCTGTTCTGAACACGGTGGTGTCCGTGCTGTACAGGCCTGGGAACAAGGCTTAAACTGCTCTCTGGGATTCTGTAATGGGTCCCAAGATGAGAAAGTTGTTAAATTTGGCCCTAGCAGCTCATCAGGTCTTTGTTCCCGCTGGTGCCAGGACAAATCCGTGCCTGGGAAGGAGCCCGTGCCATTTTGTTTCCGGATGACAGGCTGGGTATGTGGGTCTGGAGTCTCCTACCATAAAGGAAACATCCTTCCCCTCCTCACAGAAACTGTGTTAGGAGAGCGTGAGCATTGGGGGAGTCACTGCTGGAAGCTTGGAGAAGTGAATAGTTCCTGCTTAATTTAGCTTTATCATGTCAGAGCTATGAATAGTGAAATCATGGGATCACATTTCATGCCAGCTGGGAATGGTGTTTGCGCTGCTTCACTCCATGGTAACCGGAAGCTGCTGGGCCATTAAAAAAAACAAGTGAAGCTAATGGCACACAGAGATGGCACTGGGCTTCACTGGGAGTTGTTTCCTACCCAAGGAGGGGTTTTCTCTCCATGCCTTTGCTCGTGTCACACATGAACACAGCATGTGCCTTTCTGTTGTCTGAGAGTGAGGCCTGTGCACAGCCCTGCTCATGGCTCCAGTGATCCCAGAGCAAGTGCCCTGCTCACAATTTCACCTCCACATTCGTCACTCGGCCATTTTTAGCCTGTCATGATTTACAGGGTAGGGTGGATGTGCAAACCCCGAAGAGCCCCCGCTGGGCCCACAGGGTGCGGAGCTGGCTCGGCTGGGCACTGCTCCTGCTGCTGCCTGGGGTCACTCCTACCTTTGCCTGTGTGAAAGCAGCAGAGGAAAGCAAGGCAAGGAGCCCTCCAGGAGTGTCTGCTCTGGGAGCACTAAAGGTGATGGGGGACTGTGGGGTGTCAGGCTGGAATTCAGTCGTCCAGGGATTGAGGCTCAGCATTAATGACGTTAATTAACCTGTGCCTTAACAGGGGGCTGGACATGTGATACCAGGTGGCATTGTGTACATCGTATTTTACACCTGAAATAATGACAGTAATTGCTCCTATGGGGCTGTGGGTGAGGTTGGTTTCCCAAGTTAAGACCTGTGTATGCACTGTCTGATTAGATGAGGTTATTTTGGCAGACTTTTTTTACTGGGAAACGGTGCTGGGATGAATGGCTGAAATCAGAATCCTTTCCTGTGCTGCTAAAATAAGAGGATTTGCCAGTGTTTGGTTTCGTTTAAATTTGATTTTCCCTTTTTTACTTAGGTCAATCACTTCTAAAGAAGCAGTGTTTAGAACCAGATTTGATGGGACACTTGTATAAGGTACGTGAACACACCATGGCAAATTGTTCAAGTAAGTTTATTCCATGTGTACAAGATTCCTGTGGACAGGCATTTCCCTCTGTTTTGAAGTCTGGCAGAGTGTAGGGATGGCCTGGTCTGGTGCCTTGTCCTTACAATAATGCCACAATTTAAAAAAAAGATTTTAAAAAATTTTAAATGTTATACCAGGTCATGGAAATCCTTTTCCTTGTTTTCCCCTGAGGTAGCGAGATTCCAGTTAAGGTAGAGATAAATGAATTGCTGGCTTGAGAATATGTGAGTAGTTTTGCTTTTTTCAGCTTATAAATGAAATTTGCTGGAGTACTTATATTTTCCTAGGTTAAGTGTGTGGAGAGCTGTAATCCCTCAGGAGATTCTGTGTTGGCTGTAGCTGTACTGTGTGTTGCAGAAGAAATTCCAAAGAGCCCCTAATCAAACAGTTTTTCTGTTACTTGCTGTTTATTTGGAAGCAGAACTTCCACGTTTTTTAAGTGTGCTGGGCTCCAGCTGGCAGACACCTGAGAGGATGGAAATTTCCTCCAGGGTGCAGTTCATCCTCCCTTTGCTGAGAACTTCACTTACACACAAGTTTGAATTCTTTGAGTTAACTGATTTGTGAATAGTTTTCTTAAGGAAAGTAAATTGGGCCATTTCTTGCTTCTTGTGGGGGTTCCCAAATGCAGGCATGAATTCCCAGCCCCCCAGCAGTGTTATCAGAGCATCAGTTCACATCCAAAGCTGCTCAGAACAGTAGGGCTGTGATGTGAGAAAGCCATCAGTTTGGGGAAAGACCTGATCTTTCTGCTTTTCCCAAGCTGTGTAAATTTGGAAGGGAAACGCTGATGAAATAGGTTTTACCCTTTTTTTTTGAAATTACGGTTGTTTTCTTCTGGATTTAACAGAACTTCCAGACACCCAGCTTCTGTATCAAAACCACCCAGATTTCTAATCAGCTTTTTCTTGGATTGTTTCCTTGAGCTCCCTGTCCCTAAACTGTCTGAATAACAACGTATGACTTTTTAAGCTCAAACATTTGTAAAATAGTGTCTCTCAAGTAGCCAGTTTCAGAAAAGTCACTGATTGGTATTTGTAGCTGATCAAATTATTTAAAAAGGGATTATTCAGCACTACAATCTGCAGAATCAGTCCTTTCCAGAAGAAACTGTAAATACTCTTCCAGCCATTCCACAGAACCTGCTTCTAATTACCTGAACCCAGGGCTGGAGCTCAGGGTTAAACTTCTTTAGGGGTTAGTTTAATGGTGTGAAAACCCAAATGTGCTCAAAGGAAAATCTTAATTTTGAAAGCACAGGGACTAGAGAGAAATTGAAACTGCTGCTGACAAATTTTTGTTTCTCTTGCAGTGGCAGAATAATTCTGGATGTTTTCCCCGAAGTATGTGTAGCACGTGTTAGAGTAGAGCACTCTGTTTTGTGGTTAGGTTTTTCGTCATGTTTTTTAGCAGTGTTGTCTGCGACATTTTTTGCTGAGGAAGTTGGTAGGTGTAGTTGTAGCTTTTGTTAATGTGTGTCATAAATCTGAAAACACACTGGCATTGGATATGGGAAGAGAAATCATTCTGCTTTTTGTTCCCCCAATGAAATTTGATTAGAATTAACATTTTAATTTGCTTCTTCCTGGCTGGCTGTAGGAACTGTGCAGGTGGCTCTTCCCCTCAGGTGTTCCATTGATATCAAGAACATGCTCTAGCACAAAAAATTAGCTTGAAAAGGAGAATCCAGTAAAAGTGAGGTGTTAAGAGTCGAGTTCTGAGCTAACAAAGATGAGTCTGCTCTCTGCACTTGCTGCTACACTTCAGGGATGTGGAGAGAGTTGCAACTCTATAAGCTTATTTCTGCAGTGATTGTTGTTGCCTCATTATACACAGCACGCTTTGTAAGGTGTTTTGTGGGATTATTCCTTTTCCTCAGAATGAACTAATCTTGTTTGGGGTTTGGGATTAGGAATTGTAGAGCTGGCAGAAGGAGAATTAAGTTTTTTTCTTCCCTGATAATGAAGGGTGTTGAGCAAATGAAGGAGCAGTTCAACTGTTCCTCCCGAGCTGAATGTCTGTGCTGGTGACACCAAATGGATGCCAAGAGGCTCAGGCAGAAATGTGCTCTCTAATGAGGTGCCACCTCATTTGCTTTGGGCCTCACAGCAAAATAAACCACAACAGCTTCACTCAAATTCTGGCCAGTAAAAATCAAATTTTTGTTTTCCTACAGCACTTCTAAAGAGCTTTCTACAAATGCTTTTACAAAACATGTAATATTTATGAGCTGTTTGCAAACACCATGTGATAAACGGAAACCACCGTAAAGAATTTCACCACGCTGTGCTTGTGTCTGAGGCATGTACACAAGCCATGCTGCTTGTTTCCAGGTGTTTATGCTCAGATATGAACACAAACAGCTGCCTTGGCAGGGAGGTGTGTGCTGCATTTCCCTCTCCAAGCTGGCCAACTGTGATGTTCATGTGCAGGATCCTCACTGACACCTGGGGATGGAGTGGGCTCAGCTGGAGCTTGTTGCCAGCTGGCTGCTCTGGGCAGGGCTGTTCTGCAGCAGCTGGGGAAGGACTGAAATCCCAATGTGTGCTGCCTGAAAGACCTTGAACAAAGGAGTGGAAGATGGAACAAGTCACAGAGTAATACAGGCTGGTTGGAAAGGAGAGAAAATTCCTGGAAAAAGGCTTTTTGACAACCAGCAATATTTTTAATTTGACCCATGACTTGGCACATAGAAATGTTCTTTACAGTGTTCTGGAATAAGAAACTCCTGGACTATGATTTCCACTTCAACAGAGAGCGTTGAGTACGTTTCCCAGTTTCCTTTCACTATCTGGAAGAAAGATTTGCTACTCCCGCCTGTTGTGTGTTGACTTGGTCCTTTTTCTGTAGTAGTGCTCTAAACACAGGAATAGTCTTTTTCTCCAAAAGAGAATCTAGATTTCACTCTGGATGACACCTCTGTGTGTGGGATTGTACCAAAACTTGTTGGTAACAATGGTGTTTGGGAAATAGGCAAAAAACCAAGTATTTGTCAGAAAGCAGGAAATAATAGATATGGCAAACTGCCACAGTGAAAGGCTGAAAGTCAAAGGTGTTTGTAAGATATAAATTGAGATTTCTTTTTATGGACATTTAGACTAATGGACAAGACAACAGTAAAATAATAAAAAAAGCTCTGTGGCATGTTGTTCTTTGTGGCTTTTTCCCAGGATTGGTAAGCAGGATTTAAAAACCACTAAACTTTGCAACACCACTGTCCCTCTTGAGTGAGAACAGGACTTAATCACCAGTTCAGAAAAAGGTTTCAAGGCTACTTGAAAACTCTGCTTTTTCAGTGAAGTAAAGACAAGAAATTAATAGCTTTAAACAAGTCTGTTTTATGGCTGAACACAGAGTAAGTGATATTCTTGCTATTAGATCAGAGGTTTAATAACATGGAGTAATTTCTGAGGTTGTGTTTACTGTTGTTTTCTCTTCTAAAACCTCCACCCCTCCAGCAGTGCATGGAAGGATTCTGAAATGTAACTGTTAGACCTGTCAGAAAAGCTCCCAGTGGACTGGTGGCTCCCTTGGATGACGGCAATATGCTGCTGGATGAATTGTCAGGAAAAGAATTGTTTCTGTTGGCTTGTGGATTCCTTTAACAATATGGGAAAATCCTTAGTCCTGAGCTCAGTACTAAAGACCATTCAAATGGGCTGAGAGAAATGACTCCAGCGCGGCTGTACAGGTGCACTGACAGATGTGTGTCACAGCAGGTGGGATGGGGCACGGGAGGTGGAGAAAGGAAGGAAGAAGACTTGAAATTTTGAAAGAATGAACGATCATTTTAAAACCTGCGTTTTCCGTAAAAGTCCATGAAAAAACCCTGGTCAGCTGTGATGTGTGTGCTCTCTGAAACATTGGGGATCTGATGAACCTTTTGAGTGCAGCAGGAGCTTAGGGCAGCCAGTTGACTTCTGGTGGCAGTACAGCAATGCATGTACAAAGGTGTATTTTCTTCTCATTTCAGGTTTTCTTCCTGATTTCATAATTGACAAAGCTGAGACGGTGAAATCTGACAGAAGGGTGCAAGGTGTGAGCCTGCTCAAGCAGGTAGGCACAGCAAATAAAGTATTCACAAGAGGTAAAACTGTCTGTCTTGGGATGTGTAATAGAGCTTCTTATATCCCTTCTCTTCTGGGCATGCTGCAAGTTAGACTGATGATAAAATTCTGCTTTCATTGATAATGTTGCTGTGCAAAAAATATGGAGCAGGTATAGAAGAAAAAAAGTCAGCCTTGTGTCTTGGAATGTTTGGGCTTGTCTTCCTAAGTAACTGCAAAGTAAAGGGATAAAGTAGAACAATTTAGTGAAAAAATTCTGGATATCCTGGAAGAAGTAGTACTTATTTTTGGTTTTTTGGTGCTATATTGACTAATATTTGGATTTACATCCTGATCATTTCTGGGAGAAGAGCCCTGCTTCCCCCAGATACCATAACTGGCCAGATAATGTCACACTGATCTAAGTGTTAAATCCTATATTGTGCCATGTGCCCTCCTCCAGCTTTTGTTCCTTGCTTGGACATTGCAGTGATTTCAGTCAGTGGCCTTAAAAGTTTCCTTAACTATTGTGAGCATTTAAATTCCAAAGCTGTGGCAGCTCATGGGAAGTGCAGAGCTGTGAGGGACTCCCAATGGTGACCTTTTTTCATTGCTGCAAAGTGGAGCAGAGTTGTGCTTCTCTTTTGGGTTCTCTCAGGAAGTAAAACATTAACTTTCCTGACACTATTTCATGACATTAGTTTGCCTACAGGGCAAAGTCCATCGTGGTGCTTTAGTGGGAGCATTTGCTCCTCTATTGTTTCCATCAGTGGTCTGGATTGCCCTGAGGATTTGGGCATGGAGAACGAAAGTTTGCTCTATATAGTGTGGTTTTACGTCAGGTGTCTGTTTCCCAAGGGGTGATGCCTTACCAGAACTTTTAAACTCAGCACACAGGTAACATCCAAAAACAACAGTTGTTTTTAGATGGGAGACTACACTCCTTGGGAAGATCTGCTGGACAGCTTAGAACTGGGCCTGCAGAAGAAACAAACCAAAAAACAAAAGTTGAAAATCCCTGGCAGTGCTTCCAGCAGGACATGCCCTCCAGATGTGTGTAGTCACACTTGCTGCTGGGAGAGGAGATCTGGATCAGGCAGTAGCATCAGCCTTGTCCCTTCCCAGGTTCAGGAGGAGCAGGTGTCGGAGGGTTCTGGAGCTGTAGGAAGGATGTGGGACTCTGGCAGTGCAGATTAGGGCAGGGGAAAAATAGGAATGGCAGGGGAAAAGTGGGAATGGGAGGTCAGCAGCCGCTGCTGTTCTCAGAGTTTGCCTTTGCTTCACTTACAGGCGCCTCTTTCGTTAAAAAAATATAAAATCCATTTTATAGGAACAGGTGCTTTCAGAGCAGAGTATTTTGCTGAACATATTTTATCTGAATCAGTCATTCTTGAAACTAAATGTGTATCACAGTAAGTTTACAACTGCAGCTAACTCAGGGGAGCCAACGTGATTCCAGTGTGCAGTTTGTTTAACCTTTTGAGTGCTGATAGAGCATAGCAACTCTGTTTCTATCCTAGTAGGAGTTACTTCATGC
Organism: Brachypodius melanocephalos; assembly: GCA_013398615.1. Taxonomy (NCBI): domain Eukaryota; kingdom Metazoa; phylum Chordata; class Aves; order Passeriformes; family Pycnonotidae; genus Brachypodius; species Brachypodius melanocephalos. The sequence goes on along the minus strand of VZSR01001014.1, from coordinate 211,156 downwards.
GTTAGGAATGAATCAACTTTAAAGTGTTGGCAGAGATAAAGAATCCAAGATGTGAGCGTTTGGCACACGTTGCACACATCAGGGTGATATGGCTGTAGATCAAAGGGTGAAATGCAGTAGATCAAAGTGAAAGACAAAAACTGTTAAACAGATCAAAGTGATATTTTTAAAATCTATTTTGGGGTCTTCTTGGGATTTCCTGAGAGTTGGTGCTGCATCTTCTGTATTGTGCAGTAGTTCCTGTTACTGTTTCTTTCTTCTCTTCCATGTTTTGGTATGGGCAACAGGGTAGGAAGTGTTGCAGGGAGTGGTTCAACAGACATATTCAGTGAATTAAAAGGAAATACTTAAAAATTATCCTTTCACACATTCTTTCCCTGAAAAATGACTGAGCACAAGAACAAACTTTGGTTCTCAGTGGCAGTATCTTTTGATTTTCATCCCTGAGGCAACAGGGAATAAAACAACATCTATTGTTTCCTAGTAAACCAGGAACATCAATTTTACATTTTTTTCTGCAAGCCTTCTGGTGTGGAATATATTCAAAATACTTCAGTTGAATTGACCTAACATCTTTAGTATAGTTAAAGGGAAGAACAGGAGCATGTAACATAAGTTTTTAAAATAAAAGCCAGCTTCCCATTTCTAGAGAGTCCCAGCTCTGGTGATGAACCACCACTCACTCTCCCAGCAGCTGCTCCTGTGCCGGGCATTGTGTTTTTCCTGGAAGTGCCTTGGCAGAAGTTGAAGCCTTTGGTAACCATATATGTAATTTTGGAGAGCCACTGGAAGTGAAGGCATTGCAAGTCAGTCCTCAGGAATTTCCTTAAAATGGATATAACAGCAGCAGCCGCACTTGATCAGTTGTGTTTATATACCTGAATGTCTATTTTTAATCACTGGGTAAAAAAGAATACAAACTTTGTACTAACATAATTCCTTTATATTTCTGGCTCTTTTTCATTAGTCATTTTAGGTGGGAAGTTTGTTGATAACTTTTCAAATATGCAATTAATGCAAATTTCGCTCACTGGTAAAGGAGAACAGATCAGGGAGAGTGTAACTGAAAGATTTGTGTGGTCAGACTATTCCCTGAATCATCTGAGGGACTTTCTAACCTTTATCTGGATACATGCCTGAAAATAGCCCAGGTAATTCATAATAATGGCTATTTTGAGTCATTTAGTGCTACAGTGTAATCTCTTCTGTCTCTGAATATTTGGAAGGACATCTGATTTATTCTGGCTGCAATGGAACTCCTGGCTGGGTGATCCATGCTGGTGATTGATCACAGCAACTGCAGGAACTGCACAACCAGAGAGGACAGGATTGAACCTGAGCAGAGCTCTGCTGATAGGGTCACATTCCTGTGTCTTGGAGTATCAGCTCTTTTTTGAAAAGTTTAGATAAAAGTTTACGGGGTGGGTTTTTTGATGGTAAGCCTTGTTATTTCTTCCCTGTCCTTTAAAGCAGTGGCAGATGGCTGCACAGACAGGGCTGTGGCTGCAACTACGTGGAATTTTCACTTCCACAGGCTAGTTTGCTTGTAGAGGTGTCCTTGCCTCAACCAGCAGCATGGCCCTGCCTCTTCCCAGGTTTGCATTAACTTGGTGCTTTCAACTGTCACACTCTGATATGTGATTACTCTGGGTTTAGAGCCTTTTATTATTTTTGCAGTTTTCTTCTTTAGACTGAAATAAACCTTCTATTCTGAGCCCAGCCCCAGTCATCTGTTTCTAGCAGGCACTTCAAACATTCCTATTTCCAGCCTTATCAAGCTCCACGTCCCTGGAGTCTGTCAGCTTGCCAGGTGCTGCCTGTCCTCTCCTACCAACCACGTGCTTCATTTCTCAAATACTTCTATTTCCCTGTTCCCCTCAGGTGCACTGACAGGTGCTTGCAAGGATGTCTAAAACTAACAAATCCAAGTCTGGATCCCGTTCCTCCCGCTCGAGGTCTGGATCGAGGTCCCGCTCCCGTTCCTTCTCCAAATCCCGCTCCCGGTCCCGCTCCATCTCACGGTCAAGGAAACGCAGACTGAGGTGAGTGTGTGCAGCCAAAGGGTGGAACTGGGCTTTTCCTCCCTTGCAGGTGGTTTGTCACTTAGCTCCTTTCCAGGGAAAGACTTTGATTAGATCCCAAGAAAGACAATGTCTCATATCTCAGGCTGTTTCCTGCCAACCTGTGCTGTTTGGATGTTTTCAATCACTTAGGAGAATAAATAAATAAATTAGGAGAGTATGATGTTTGTCAGCATGGTCAAAGCATGATCTTTCTTTTGAGACTTTGGATTTTTTAAGGAGGATTTAATGTAATGGATCTCAGACTCAAGGGGTCTTTGCAGATGTCATGTGCTTTTCCCCTCTTGAGAAGTGAATTCAGGCAAGTTTTAATATCAGTTTTACACACTGCTGTAAAAAGTGGGGACGGTTCTTGATATTTTCTTGCCCCTCCCCTTGGCATGCAGGAGCCAATGCAGTTACCATGCAGGTAACGGGGAAGATCCTCCTGGAGGATAAAGTGGATAAAAGATAATTTTTCTGCAGTTAATTTTAAGAAATGGTTAATGTGTGTCAGCCAGTTATAGGCTTGTGTCTTCCCTGGATGTCAGTTTTTTCCTTTTCTCTTGGCTAAACATTCTGCATCTGGCAAAGCCATTGCAGTTGGATGGAATGCAATGGTGTTCTGCCTTTTCACTCATACGAATAACACGTATTCTGAAAACTACTGTGGGCTGTGAACACATGCAAGTGTTACCAGTTAGAGATTTTAAAAATACAGAAGCTCTAATGAATGTACAGTTGGAGAAAGAAGGACATGACAAAACTAAGTTAGAGGCGGAGACTGAGAGTCCAACCGAGCCCTTTGCAGGAGGAAACTGGAATGCTGGAGGATCTGTGCTCATTTGGGAATATATCCTAGCTGTGAAGGAACTTTGGCAGTTGAGAAAAAGATACCCTGTGCAAACATGATTCCTTCCTCTGTGCTGCTGCTGAAGCTACTTCTGCTTTATAAATAACTCCTTTAAAAAAAAAAAAAAAAAGAAGTCTGAATGGAGGGGGTCAGCCCAGCCCAGCCCCCCTGCCTGGCCTTGGTGTGTGCTCTAAGGTAGGTCTGGTGGGATCTCAGCATAAAAGGCTGTTGCTGTGTATTTCAGGATGCACCACAAATTGTTTTATTCTTTTGGTAGGATTGCTGTTTCTTCTAAGTTACAGTGCTGTGTTGGAGTCTGCCTAATATCTTCTGCTATCTTTATGAATTTCTCACTTCTTGTAAATGTTTAGCCCTGGAGCAGTGCAGTGCCAACAGTTTCGGGGGCTGGCAGAGTTGGGGGAATTATCAGTTTTGGTGTTTCTTTTCCTGCACAACTTTTACTGTATTTTCCTAGAAAGATTTCTGGTAAATAGTCTCTGCAACTTTTGGAGTGAAATCTTCCTGCTGCAGTTTCTGTAAAGCACTAGAACAGATTTTGAAAGCATTGTACAACAGGTCCTTGCTGATAATTGATCACAGATGCAGCAGTTGTCTGAAAATTGAGTGTCTGTGTTCCTCATGCCTTGGACTAGAGCTTGTTATAACTGGTCCTTACCTCCTGCCTCTCTGCTTTTCCTTCTGGTCACTGTTGTTTGAATGAAAAAGTGTCTCAGATTAAGTTTTTTGGTTGTTTGAAGGATTGAAAAATCTGTTAAAATGGTCATTAAGCTGTTTGTTAGCAACTATTAAGTATGAATAAGAGTTTCCTGCTAAACTGTGACCTGTTTGGTAGGAGGAAGAAATTAAAACAGAACTAAAGTTCATCTCTGGCTGCATATGTGTGCTAACTGTAGGAATTCCAGCAGCAGGTTGTTGTCTCTTGGTTCTGGGGGTTTGGAATGTGAGAGGTGAGGAGCAGCACTGAGATCTGTGTGAGGAAGTTCATGTCCATTGGAGTACGACCTACGTGTGTGTCAGAGCCAGAGCTCGGAATGCAAGAAAGGGCTGTGGAAACTCTGCCAATGAATGTTACTTACTAAAATTCCATTTGGAAAAATCTCTTTTCTGTTTCAACTTCCGAGTTTGGCCAGTCCTTCCTGTAGCTCTGGCATCTGAGCTACAGCGGGACCTTTAAACAGTTACGCAACCGCAACAGTTTAATGGGGGAGGCTGTTGGGACAATTAGCCGTTGGAATCTGCGTTTTTCCAGGGTTTGTGCGTTCCTGGATTTGGATTTTGTGGATGCGGGCGGGGGCATCCACAGCGGCACCTGGTGGTGTCTGGTGGAGGTGTCCCAGTGCTGTCCCTGCCTGGGAACTCCATGGGATGAAGCCATGGGATGCACCTTCGAGAGCTTAAACCCATAGAGCAGCATGCCCTTCACCCCACTGCTGCCCTGCTGCTCTTGGTGTGTTGCTATTTATTGAATTTGCCTGACAAAGAAGTGAGGTTTCATCTAGATTATCAGAATTTTAAAGTGTTTCTGAAGTTGGGATGAGAGAGGGAGATTTGGGGTCTGTTCCAATAACAGTAGTGTGATTTGCATTAAAAATAATTCTTGGTGGGTGAGATATGACTGTGACCTTGAGCTGTTAATGCTTGAAATCTGTCACTTTCTGAAGTTGGATAGCAGCCATTTTCATCCCAGCAAAACAGAGAGCAATGTGTGCTTATGATGGTCTCTGCAATGATCCTGAAATCAAATATTTGTCAGTATCACAGGTAAAAGTTATTTCTGCTGCAATTTATTCACAGCAAAGTCTAATACCACAATCAGCTAAGTGTAAACCAAATAAATTTCTTTTAAAAACTTAGAAAATAGTTTTTAAAAGTCTTTTTAAAGTAAGTCTTCAAATAAAAAGCTGTGGCAGAAGAAAAAACCTCTAAAAATAAATTATAAAAAGAAACTATATCATAAAAATATTTGTGTAATTTTTTTTTCATCAGTTCTAGGTCTCGTTCAAGATCCTATTCTCCATCTCACAACAGAGAAAGGAACCACCCAAGGGTCTATCAGAACCGTGATTTCAGAGGCCATAACAGAGGATACCGGAGACCGTATTATTTCCGTGGGCGAAACCGAGGGTTTTATCCCTGGGGCCAGTACAACCGAGGAGGATATGGGAATTACAGATCTAACTGGCAAAACTACCGCCAGGCCTACAGCCCCCGCAGGGGGAGGTCACGGTCCCGCTCGCCCAAGAGAAGGTCTCCTTCTCCACGGTCCAGAAGCCATTCCAGGAATTCTGATAAATCATCTTCCGACCGCTCAAGGAGGTCTTCCTCTTCCCGCTCGTCCTCAAATCATAGTCGGGTGGAGTCTTCCAAGCGTAAATCTGGAAAGGAGAAAAAATCGTCCTCCAAGGATGCCCGGGCATCCCAGGCTGCAGGAGATAACCAAGGAGACGAGTCTAAGGAGCAGCAGTTTTCGGGAGTGGGGGCTCAAGATGCCAAGGCATCCGAGGGATCAAAACCGTGGCAAGATGTGAGCAGCTATGGCACGGGCTCCACATCCAGAGGGTCGGTGTCCGAGCTGAGCCCCCGGGAGCGCAGCCCCGCCCTCAAGAGCCCGCTGCAGTCGGTCGTGGTGCGGCGGCGCTCGCCCCGGCCCAGCCCCGTGCAGAAGCCGAGCCCGCCGCGCTCCAGCCCGTCCCCGATGGGCTCTGCCGCCCAGAGCGGCTCCACCTCCTTCCAGGGCGGCTCCCACCAGAGCCCCTTCGAGCACGGCTCGGCGGGAATGAGCCCCACCAGAAAGAGCCCCGTGTGCAAAAGCCCCACACCAGTCAGTTCGCTGTATGGTGCCACTCCCAAGGAGGAGGGCACAGCTGCCGGGGGAGGAGCCTTCTCCAAAAGGCAAGTGATGTGTTTTGTGGTGCTGGGTTATTTTTTGGGTGACTTTTGAGGAGTCAGCTGCAGATATAGATGCTCCCTGTGAGCAGGGCGAGGGGCTGGGGCAGGCTCCAGCTGGGAAGCTGTGCCAGCACACTGCCAGCTCTGGGCCTGGTCCTTTTCTGAATTATGGAAAAAACACAGCCCAGAATTGTAGGAAGTTTGAATTGGTTTTCCAGCTTGGATAGTTCTAAAGATTGTATATATATTGCCTGCCAAAATGTTCATAGCCCATGAACACTTGAAGTGAAGATTGCCCAAGGAGGTTTCTTGGCAGCTGGAAGCTCACATTTCCCAGTTAACATACATGTTGGTTGTAGACATTTTTAGTGTTGCCTTCTGGAATTGTTAGGTGCTGTAAATTAGAAGAAACTAATTAAATCCTACTGCATATCCTCCTGCAAGCAGCCCGAGGCAGGTGCAGCTGCAGTGCTTGCGTCTGTGTGTGTGGGTAGGATGAGAAACTAAAGCAGCAAATACATCTCTAAAATGAAGACAGCCTTCCATGCAGAAGGCATCTGCTTCCATCATTCTCTTGATTAGTCTGCAGATTGTGCCCAAAGGAGACACTTTGTTGTAAAAGATACAGCACCATTCACAAGTGCTTTCAAGTCTTTATTGCTTTTAAAGATGGTTTGATCGGATTCTATAATAAGGATGTCTGAAATTTAAAAAGGGGAAAAAACTCCTTTGACTCTTTCTTTGGGCTTTCCAAAGCCCTGAGCTGATGTCTGTGGGCTTTCCTGCTGTCCCACAGAAGCAGGGTTTTGATTTGTGAATGCTTTAAAACTGTTCAGATGCTATAAACCAGCTGAATTGTTCTCACCAGAAGTGTTTTATCTTTCCCAGCAGCATATTCTCCTCTGTTAACCTGTTTGCTTTTATTTGTGTTTGCAGTCTGTCATGAAATATTTAGCTTACCTATGAAACTTGCATCCCAAATTTGAAGTAGCTTTTGAGGCTTTTATTTCCAGTGTGTTATTTAAAGCAGAACAGCCCAGTTTGAAAGGTTTGATGTGTTGTTCTCCTGAACCAGGTTTGTAAGTAAATAAATGGAGTGGGTAAGATGTTCCTCTTTTCCTTCCAATGCATCTGTGGCTCAGCTCGGTTTGATTTGTCCTTGAGCCTCATTCCATCAGTTCTGCATATCCATCTCCTTGTACATTTGCTGAATTTAGTGAGAACAAAGGTCTGAATTCAGGCTGAGTAGTCTGCTTGACATTTTAATTATTTTAAGGCCTAGAGGCAGCTTTCAGTTCATGCATAGCTTGGTGTTCTCTGAAGTTTGACTCTTTGAACTGAAGAATTGACCTTGTTGAGCTTTAATAAGAAACCTCCTGTAATGTCTGTTTATGATCAGGTACCTGGAAGAGCAGAAGACTGAGAATGGGAAAGACAAAGACCAGAAAGTAACAAATGCTGAGAAAGAAAAGAGTAAAGAAAAAGGGAATTTCTCTGAGTTGGGATCAACAGATGGAAAGGCAAAATCTGACTCGTATGGATCGAAAGCTGACTCGGAGAAGGGATACCGTGGCAGCCAGTCACCCAAGCGCTACAAGTTCAGGGATGACTTTGACAAGCTCAAGGTCCCAGAGTTCCACAAGGAAGGTCATTATGGGAAAGATGAAACAGACGAGCAGGACAAGAAAGACAAGGCAAAGGGCCGGAAAGATTCGGAGTTTGATGATGAGCCCAAATTTATGTCTAAAGTCATAGCGACTTCAAGTAAAAGTCAAGAAGAGGATAGGTCAGGAAAATGGGAAGGTGTGGTGTTCCTGCCACCTGGAAAAGAGAAGCAAAGGAAACCTGATGAAATGGAGGAGGAAAGCTATTCTGAGAGATCCAAAAAAGAAGAGAGATCAGGATCCAAGAGAGCTGAACCTGGTCACAGGGGTTTTGTACCTGAAAAGAATTTTAGAGTGACCACTTACAAATCAAGCCAGGAAAAAAGCTCTTCCCCTCCACCAAGGAAGGCTTCTGAGGTGAAGGAGAAGCCAGGCAGCAAAGTAGAGGGGCTAACTCCTGGCAAATCCTCCTTTTCCATTACTCGGGAGGCCCAGGTCAATATTCGAATGGATTCCTTCGATGAGGATCTTGCACGGTAAGGATCTGCCAGCTTTTGAGCAGTCTCAGTAGTGATGTTTTTTCCTGTTTCTCTTCCTGAGATCCCCATGTGCTTTCCAAGTGTGAGGAAGGCTAAGCAATATTGCATCACAATTTGTGGTTTTGGGAGCTACAGATTAACTTTTTCCTAACCTTTGCTATGACTTGATGTAACATTAGTTTAGGATGTGCCAGGCTCTGGGAAGAGCCCCAGATGAAGTCAGGTTCTCAGTGGCTTCTGGCTGAGGGAAGCTGAGCTATGCAGGGGAGCTACTGTGCTGCTTGAATCCATTTGATTATCTTCCATGTGTTTTACTACTCTTATTCTCCATGCAGCATTAGAATAGTGACCTGAATTATCACAGTAACCTGGAGATGTTCAAAGGAGCTCCTTGATCATGCATTTGAATATTCATGGGTGCCTCCCTACTAACAACATAAACCATCTGTGAGCTCCCAGCTCCTGCAGAATCAAACACCTTAAATTGCTCCTCTTCACCTCATTCTTCTGTCTCATGGGCTCTTCTTTTTCCAGTCCCAGTGGCATATTGGCTCAGGAGCGCAAGCTCTGCCGGGATCTCGTGCACAGCAACAAGAAAGAGCAGGAATTCCGCTCTATTTTCCATCATATCCAGTCGGCTCAGTCACAGAGAAGCCCTTCTGAACTGTTTGCTCAGCACATAGTGACTATAGTCCATCATGTCAGAGGTGGGTCAGGAGTCCGTGTGTCCTCAGGGAAGGTTCACTCCTCTCTTGCCCAAATAAGCGGGGTTTGTGCCCTCAAAATGCCTGGAGTTGTTTTCCAGCAGATATTCCAGAGATGAGAGCAGCAGCATGATCACAATCATCTTTATTTACATAAATACTCTTCTGCACAGGCAGAAGGTGTTCTTGTTTTTACCTGAGAAATATTCAGAGTCTGGGACTTGGAATTTTGTGTTCTGATGAATTGGTGACTTGCTTGAAGAAATGGTTCATTTCACTGAAACACCAAAAACTGAAACTGCAGTTTGTCAGCAGCATTAGAGCTCTTCCCCACAGTGCTTCACTAGCCTCCACCTGGGTTTTAACAAGCTGTGGGATGAGTGGGCTTTGTCTTTTTACAAAACTGGCATTAATACTTTGGTATTGTTTGTTCAAATCCCTGACAGAGCATCACTTTGGGTCTTCAGCAATGACACTGAATGAACGCTTTACCAAATATCTAAAGAAAGGAATGGAACAAGATGCAGCTAAAAACAAAAAAAGCCCTGAAATCCACAGGTTGGTGCCATTAGACAGTGTCTTAACATTGCAGAAGTATTCCAGATTTCATTTTTTAAATTCTGGAATAATTCCAGAATAATTGAAGTATGTAACTAGCTTCAGCCAAAAAAAAACCAAAAAAAAAAAATAGAGAAAAGGAAAAATGTGGGGAGTTTTAAATACTTTGGAAACACTGGTCTGCTTTAAAGGATATTTGATCTAAAATCTTCAGGTTCTTCTTATGAGCAAGATTATATCTGTGTATTTTTTTTCTGCTCTAGGAGGATAGATATATCTCCCAGTACTTTTAGGAAACATGGATTCTCTCAAGAGGAATCAAAAAGCTCCAGAGATCCTGGCTTCAAGGTGAACTGTTACTCTGATTAGTTTAATTCAACAAAATGAGTGCATTGGGCATGAACTTAACAGTGATGTTTTTGTTTAAATTACTCTCTACTTAAGTTTGTGTTTTTCTTTTAAGGATGGGCATAATTCTAAAAATGAACTACAAAGGGTTAATTTTTATTAAAAATGTATCAACAACCTTTGTGAAGTGGTTAGACTATGGTAAATGACCCCAAAGTCAATTGAGGTGAGCTTGAGAAAAAAGAGAGGATTTTTGGAACAAGTGCCCATGATGAGAGAAGAGACTTTTTGTGATATTTTTCTGCTTGTAAGTATGATTAACTCCATTGTTATGTGCAATTTTGCCAACCATGTTTTCAAAGACATGCATGTCAAAAAGAGGAAAGTAAAACTAAATGCTGAGCTAAAGCAGATACACTATTAAGCAGATGATAAATTTTGTTCTAACAACTGACTGTGCCATTTCTGTTGATTGCTGTTACTTTAACATTCAGCACTTGTCTTAGATCCAGAGCATTTGGGATTGAGTGTTTTAGCTTTGCTGAGTAGATGAATGTTAAGCCATTGCACTCACTGTAAACAATCATAAAAAAGGCTTAACGTAAAATGTTTGAGATTTTAACCTTTGTTTATTCACCTTCATACATATTTACATTGAAGAGATTTTAACCAGTCCTGCTGAAACCTTACTTGTTTCATATTTGTTTTCGATTTTTTCCAAACACACTTGTGGCTTGACATGGACGATGGTGAGATGGATTTGATGGGCCTGAACTCTGAGCATCAGCTTGGCAGAGTGTGTTATAAACGTGGTTTCCAAACAGCTCGCCAGCCTTCCGTGAAACAGACGTGCCCTCCCAAACCCAAATAGGTGTTTGCTGTGCCACATAAGGGAGCTGCTGCCGATTTTGTCACTTATCTGTCATCCATCGTGTTGGGAGCAGTTTTATTCTCAGAGTAGAAATAAAAGCTCTTTGCCTGGGGAAAGTAGAAGAGCAAAATACCAAAACAAAATGCCTGCTCTCACTCCTGCGTTATTTGACATATTTATTTAAACAAAAAAGTGGTTAGAAACTCATGTAAGTAAAAAATTTAACAGCTAGAGAATTACTAATCCTTTTGTATTTAATTGAAGACAATTAATTTGATGTATGTTGCATATCAAGTTGTACAGTGCCCAGGATGAGTGTTGTGTAAATGCAGTAGCAATGACTGAGGCTGGGTGTTGGTACCAACGTGGTGTAAGGCTTTCTGCAGCCCTACTGCTGCCCAATTGCCTGTTTGTCAAACCACAGCCACTGTCACTTTGGGCAGGCAGCAGAATCTCACCCAGGTGCCACAGGGCTCAAAGGAGGCGCAGGGAAAACAACCACTCCTTTCCTAGAGAAACCCCTAATCCCTTCTTGATGTACCAATTTAAATACAGCTCAGAGCAAGCATTACCAGGTGTCTTTTATGTTTGTTTTTAATTAGCAATGTAAATTTAGTTTTCATTTTTCATGCAGCTGGTGGGTTTTTGCTCTGTGAGACACCAGCTTGCTTTAGCAGACTTGGCAGGACTGTGGGAGACACACACAATGTGTCTGTGGGGCTTTGTGGCACCTGTCACACGGTGCCCTCCAGCCCAGGGGAGGCAGCTGTAGGTGGCATCTGCACTGAGTAAATCTTCCTGACAGACGTAGTAATGCCTCCCTATCCGTGGGATGTTGGCTTTCTCCCAGACCCCTTGGATGCTGCTTTTCACTGGCCTCCTCCCGCCCCTTGGGTCACTAATCTTGGGTAGCTCCAAGCAGCAAAGAGCTTTTGCTTCTCCCAGAGTGTCACTTCTAGACCTGGGGATTAAAATCCCTCTGGCCCCTGGCCAGGTGAGACTGTCAGCAGCACCTCAGGTGCACTCATGGGCCATCAGAGAGCTCTAACACACTGTGCTTGTGATCCATAATCAGCTGGATGGGATTCCCCTGTTGTTCACATCCATGCTGGCTGTCATGTACAATAAGTGTCAGCTTCCATGTCTCCCTCCCCTCTACCATACTGTTTATTTTAATGCTGTTTAAAGAGGAGATTGAAAGTTTAAAAAGCAGTGATTTTAAGTGTAGGAAAATTGAATTCTGACAAAGACAGACTTCAGTAGTGCATTATTTGACATCTTTAAAGTGGAATATTCATTAGTGCTCAGTTAAACTCCCGTTCTCCAGAAGTCTGTGCAGTCAGTAGCAAAGTAAATGGTGCTAAGCTGGAGCACTGCAGACTTTGTGTTCAACTCTGCCTTCCCTCTCCTCTGCGTTTGTAGGCTGAAGGGAAATATAAGGACGACCCTGTTGATCTGCGCCTTGATATTGAACGCCGTAAAAAACATAAGGAAAGAGATCTTAAACGTGATAAATCCAGGGAGTCGGTGGACTCAAGAGATTCAAGTCACTCAAGGGAAAGATCAACTGAGAAAACGGAGAAAAGTCACAAAGGCTCAAAGAAAAAGTATGTAGGAAACTCAGTAGCCATTTCCTTGTGCCTCTCGTGTCTCTGCTGCTCAGGTTGGAGACGACACCACGTACAACAGTTGTGCACACAGTTGTGCACCTGTGACATAACTCCTCCAGTGGCCTGAGCAAACCCCTCTGCGTATGGTCTCGCTATCATTGTATCTCTCAGAAACACTAAATAATTGTAAAAGGTAGATGGGAAGGCTCCATGTGTCGGGATGGGTGAGTCACTTTTCCTTCTTGTTCCTGTTGTGTCAGAGAGAAACAGCCATGTTAAAATGACTTAGCTCTGATGTTCATTTAATCCCTTCACTATTAGCTTAATTTTGACTAAAACTCCATGGATGCATGCTAAGCTGAGAGCAGATGGTGTAAACACCTTAGGAAGGAGCAACAAGTTCCTTCTGGAGATGTCTTGGGCCCTGTGTTAGAGCCTGAGCTCTTACTGTGGCTTTTCCTCCTGTAGTCAGAAAAGGAAAGCATGGCATTGATAAGAGAGTGATAATGAAGTGGTTTTGTATCAGATGGGTCACAGCTGAGTTCCTAATGCTGTTGTGTCCTGCTCCCCTCCGTTCCCATCACTGGAACAGGAAACACCGACGGGTGCGTGAGAGATCCAGGTCCAGCTCATCGTCTTCATGGTCCTCTCATTCAGTCAAAGCAGAGGAGTATCCCGAGGAGACTGAGGAGAGAGAGGAGAGCTCCACTGGCTTTGACAAGTCCCGACTTGGGACTAAGGAATTCACTGGTCCAAATGAGAGAGGAAGAGCGAGAGGAACCTTTGTAAGTGTTCTCCACCCCTGCCCCAAATGTTGTCCACCTGTGCCCTGAGGGTTGATTCTCAAAGTGGGCAGGAAGTGGCCGTTGTGTGTTGCTCAGTAAAAGCTGCCCTGGAGAAGAAGCCCCCAGGGTGATGAGCCCTAGTGGAATCACACCAGGTCTGGGGCATAAAGCAGGCTACTTGGGTGTGTGCTGTGGGCGGCAACTCCAAATGGGAGGAGCAGACCAAAGCATGGAAGCTTCTGTGCATTAGTGACACTGAGCATCCCGATGGGCACATGTTGTGCTTCCATTGGGGTTTGACCACACTGATGTTTGCAGTCCAGGTACAGAGGGGTCTCATCTGCATGGGGAAATTCCTCATCTGCTCTAGAAATGCCTCAATGTGATCTTCAGTCAGCTTTACAGGAAGTGTGATATGCTATGTGAGCAGAAGAACTAAAAACGCAAAACCACAAGCGCAGGGGGTAGTGTGGCCACGCTAAAGCTCTCCTCTTGCTTTAGTGTTGGGTTTTAAAGGTGTTTTGGATGGTCAGAAAAGGGATGTTGGATATCTTGGGAGCCCTAGAAGCTGTCTGGGGTGGGAGGATACTGCCTCTGTAGCCGTGCTATTTTTCTCTTTTATGTTACTGTTACAGCAGTTCAGAGCTCGAGGGAGAGGATGGGGCAGAGGCAACTTTTCAGGCAACAACAACAGCAACAGCGGTGGCAACAACGACTTCCAGAAGCGCAGCAGAGAGGAGGAGTGGGACCCCGAATACACGCCTAAGAGCAAGAAATACTACTTGGTACGTACCTGGGTGCTGAGACACCCATGTGCTCCAGGTGTGTCTGGTCTCAGGTACTTTAGAGGTGAAAGCACCGACTGTCACTGACACACCAGGTAAGGCTTCGGGTGACACTTGACAGGGAGCTGCTGGCTGGTGCCTAAAGAGAGCTTGTTCCTGCTCCCTGTAGAGTGGTTCCCATTAAGTGGATCCCCAAGGGCGGTCGCAGAGGCGCGGTGCAGGGCAGTGCCAGCCTGTCTCACCTGCTGTCCTTGGCTTCCCGTGCAGCACGACGACCGCGAGGGCGAGGGCACGGACAAGTGGGTGAACAGGGGCCGCGGCCGTGGCGCCTTCCCCCGGGGAAGAGGCCGCTTCATGTTCCGCAAGTCCAGCACCAGCCCCAAGTGGGCTCATGACAAGTTCAGTGGGGAAGAGGGAGAAATCGAAGACGACGAGAGCGGAACGGAAAACCGGGAGGAAAAGGACGCCCTGCAGACGACAGCCGACTAGCCGCAGGGTCCGCGCGGTTCTGGGAGCCCTGGCAGGAGGGGAGGGGTCGGGCTGGTGCTGGGGTGTCAGGGTGATCCCCACGTGCTGAGCAGAGCCCTGGAGAGCAGCTCGGAAACGATCCCGACGTTATTTAACTGCATTTCCAGAGTTCAGCCTCCCCAAGCACGGACTGGGATTGATCCATCATTTACGCTCGGATCCACTCCTGGAGTTTCTCTTCCCAAAGACTTCCCTTCTGGACTGGATACGGTCAAGCGCTGGGTGAGACCCCAGATTTTTCCCTTCTCTGTGACCTTATGGATGGTCAGTTATTTTTTGGTAACAGGCTTCGAGGACGATGTGGTTTCAGTTTGTGCCCACCTGACCCCACCTGTCCTGACATTTTGTTTCTCTTTTATAATTTGACCCAGTGACAGTCGGGGTTCACTCGCCCGCTCAAATTTTCCTCCCCTATTGTGTATTCAATTTTCTAAATTCTGCTTATTTTAGGCCTTTACATACGTAGTCGCATCAATTCAGAGATAATTTTGGAAACTATTTTTGGTTCTTATAAATAAAAAAACAATGAAGCATGTGAGTAAACATCTAAATGTTCACTTGTTGGGACCAAACTGCTATGACTTTTTTTTTAACTTTTTTTTATGTAACAGTTGAGTTTAGGGCCTTTTAAAAATGATCATTTTCCTTTTATGTTGGAAGTTAACAAAATTAGCATGGTTTAAAAGAGAAAAAAACCAATACACCCTACTTCTGGCCACTGTTTGTGTTCAGTTATTAGGCCTGGTGTGTGCTGGACCCCAAACTGCTTGTAGCATTTGTGTCTCCTCCCTGCAGCTGGTTGTGACCCGAGTGCCCTTTCCAAGGTGATGCAGTTTTCTAAGGCACTTCCGAATTCTTCTTGGGGAAAACTATAAATGGAGATGAGAATTTTTCAATATTTTTTATTAATCTTTTTATAAAACCAAAAAGCAGATTCCTCCTGAGCTGGTTGAGGACGGCCCTTAGGATGCATTTCTTTTTATCTTCTACTTTAAAGATATTCTGGAGCAGTTTGTGGAGGGTTCCCGGCCAGGTCGTGAGCCTGAGCTGGGAGGCACAGCTGTGCCCCTGCTCCCCCTGTCCCTCTCCCCAGGATTGCTGTGCTGTTCCCCACACACCAGCTAGAGTTTGGTTTGTTTTGACTTGAACAGTTCCTGTTTAGCAAAGCCCCGAAGTTTGTTTATGCAAATAAAGTACAATAAAATAAGTCTTAGGTGTAACTCTGCTTGGTTTGTGTCCTGAGTTGCCAAGGGGGAGCCTGAAAAGAACCAAGTGCCTGGAGCAGCTCCGTGTTGGATTTTATGCCTTAATAGATTGTTCAGCCCCTGTTTTGGCAATAAGTGCTTGGGGTCAGTGGTGACACAGCCACAGGCCCTTCCCCAGCCTGCTCCCAGCAGAGGTTGTGTCACCCTTGCACAGGACTTGCTCCCTCCAGGAGATCACAGGGGTGCTCTGCCTTTGCTAGTGCCCAGCAGCAGCTGCTTTTCCATTGCTGCCATCCTAGGGGAGGGTGCTGGGGGGCTGTGGGTGTGCAGCCTGTGCAGGAGTTCAGCTTTCCTGGCTGCTGTGGGTGATGGTGTTGGCCAAGAGCTGTTGGGACAGTGCTGGGTTAACAGCTGGTGCTTCACTTCACTCAGCCTTGAGCTAGCCTGAGGCAATGGGTGCCCGATGTTCCCAGCTCCTTGGCCTGAGTGACCGCGTGTGGGGAGCACAGCCTCCTGGTCTGCAATGGAACCTCTGTTCTGCCATCCTTCTCTGCCCCACGGCTGATTCCCAGCCCCCCTCCTTGCTCCCTGTTTGGTATTGCTGGGTCAGATGCATTTGGCCAAAAGGAATATCCCCGGCACCCCGTGTATCACGGTCTGTGGTTTTGGCCCCTCTGTGGTTTGGGTTTCACTTCCGAGGGTGACGGAGCCGCTGTGGGACCCGGGGGGGTGTGAGCTGTCACCCCGGGCTGGCTGCAGTCCTGGCCCGGTGCCGGCCCCGGCTTCCCCCGCACCTGCAGCTCTGTTGCACAGGGAACCCCAGTGCCAACACCGAGCCCCGTGGTGGCACAGATGGCCCAGCCCTGCCCAGGGCCGGAGAAGGTGGGTGGGGGCTCCAAGCTAAGGGTGGCCAGGGGAGACACGGCTCTGTGGCACTCTGCTGTGCCAGCAGTCCCTGCCTGCAGTCCAGGTGCCCTCCAGTCCCACCCTCACCCAAACCCTCTCCCACAGCCGAAGCCGGGGCTGCTGTCCCAGCAGAGAGTCCTGTGAGCCTGGCCCTGGTGTCCATGCGGTGCTGAGAGCCTTGGTGTTCCGCCGGGATGGGCTCGGGGTAGGTTCGGGAATCCCCCTGGAGAGGAGTCCCCCGATGGGGCACAGGGATGCGCTGTGGACTGTACCGAGGTGCGCTCTGCTTCAACTTCCTTCCCAGCGCGGAGCCCATTTCCTCTGGCATCACGTGTGCGGTGTGGGGCTGGGGGAGCCCGGCACGGCACGGCTCGGCCTCGGGGGCAGCCCCACAGCGGCAGGTAGGAGGGAGCAGCCGAGGGTCCCGTGCAGGGGGATCATCCTAATGGCAGCACCTGTGTAAGATCACAGTGCTGCAGGGCTGTGCTGTGACCTGAGGTCCAGGAGAGCTGCTGGTGAGGGGCTGGCAGGATGCTGGGCACTTCTGGGCACTATCACCCCTGTGCCACGGGAGCAAAGGAGCACTGGGGCCTTGGACAGGGGTGTCCCCATCCCCGCAGCCCTTGGGGCTTCAGCCACATCTTTGGGTGGGTAATGCCAGCACCATCTTTGATGTCTGCCAGGCCTCTGTGACAAGGGCTGTGCTGGTAGCAGGCTGCTGGCCCACCACAGGGACATGGTGATCCACCACAGTGACAGTGTGGCCAGCCATGGTGACAGGGGGTCTGCCATGACAACAGGGTGGTCCATGGGCATGTGTCCATGGCCTGATGTCCTGCATGCCACCACACCAGCAAGCTTGTCCTGCTGTGACCCCAGGGTTCAGCAGTGCAGGGATGCTGGTGTGCCGGGGCTGGTGGCGGGATGACATCCTGCCCCTGCCGCAGGGCTGGTGCTCGGGAGCTTTGCAGCTGCCTGCTCCACCACACACAGAGGAAGCGCCAACCACAGTGGGGCTGGTGTGGGGCTGATGTGGGGCTGGGAGAGGCTGCAACAAGGATCCTCCCCCAGCACCTGAGGAGCCCCTTTGCTCCCCGGCAGCTGCAACCACAACGAAGGACAAGGAGGGTGAGGACAGGGGTCCCCTGGGTGAGTCCTGGGCTGGAGGAGAGGGAAGGACAGGGATGTGCCTGGGACAGGCCCCTTGGGCCAGGGTATGTCACGGGCAGGAAGCGCTTCCTGCCCCTCTCTTGTCTGACAGTGCTGGTCCCAGCCCCAGCCCTGCTCCTGCTTCTCCCCAGAGCTTCCAGCACCAGCGAGGATGGAACCCACCAAGCTCCCACTCACCAAGAGGATGGCTCCTGCTCCCCCTGTTCCTGCCAAGACCAAAACAGCCCCCGTGCTGGGCACCAAGTAAGAAACACGTGGCTGTGCTGGGGCCACTGCGATGTCCCAGTGCCAGCACCATGCTCATGGCTGGCCCTGGCATGGGGCTGCCAGCTCCCTGACTATGACACTTAACACCTCTGCCGTCCCCAGGCCCAATGACCCCCAGCCCAGTGCCTCAGGTGACAT
The DNA here is from genome assembly GCA_013398615.1 of Brachypodius melanocephalos. Classification (NCBI taxonomy): domain Eukaryota; kingdom Metazoa; phylum Chordata; class Aves; order Passeriformes; family Pycnonotidae; genus Brachypodius; species Brachypodius melanocephalos. The sequence goes on along the minus strand of VZSR01001014.1, from coordinate 193,315 downwards.
GGAGTGGGGCAGAGCCAGTGACCCAGGTAGGATGCAGTGGCCTGCACGGGGGGCCAGGCCCTGCTCAGCACCGGGTGCTGATTCCTGTTCTTTCTTTGGCAGATGCCAATGGCTTTGACACCGTTTCAGTTACCACAGCCAGGCTGAGCCACCCCACAGCCACACGGCCACGAGTGCCTGGCCAGCGGCCACCCAGCATCACCCTGGGGAGCAGGGGGGGGCCCCATGGTAGGGAGCAACCCCAGGGGCTGCCCCGTGCTGCGGTCTGTGCCCCTGTCCCCAGCACAGGGCAGGCACTTGTCCTGCCATGTAACACAGAAGGGCTGGAAGTGTTGGAGGGGAGGTCACTGGCCCTGGAGGACCTGAAGGCTGAGATCCGGACCCTGCACATCCTTGTGGACCTGATGCGAGTCCAGCACCTGTGAGTGGGAATGGCGGTGCTAGGGAGCCCGCAGTGGCTCACTTTTGGGGCTTGTTCTGGCCCCAGCTGAGCCGTCCTTGTGTGTTGCAGGCGGGACCTGCAGGACCTGCGGCAGGAGCTGTGGCAGGAGCGGACCCAGCGCCAGGCGCTGCAGGTGAGTCCCTGCCAGGGGCTACCTTGTCCTGTGGTCCCCTGTGCCCCCCAACAATCACAGCCTCTCCCCACAGGCAGAGATTGAGCGAGTGAGGAAGGGGCTGCCCCGTTAGTCTAGGGGGGCTGCAGTGCCCACCCGTGACATGGGGCAGGTGGGTGGCACATGGTCCCTTGTGCCCCCCGACCTCGCTGCCCCCAGCGCAGATCTGCACCCATCAGGTACAAATGCCCAGCCCACACCCAAGCACTGCTCCTTGAAGCATAACAGCCCCTGGACCTACAGAAATTGTTTAAAATAAACTATATGGGGTACAAAGTGCTGTGTGGGGGTGCTCTGCTGTTGGCTGCCATGCCCCTGAAGGGCTGGGATGGTCCTGCCGAGCACAAAGGGTCCCACCATGGCAAAAGGGATCCCACCAGAGCCCATGGCAAGGTTGGGGCAAGGTCTCCTCCTCCTCCTCCTCCTCCTCCTCCTCCGCCCCCACACAGTTTCCCAGGCCAGCCCCAGCACATCCTGGCCTCCAGCCACTGGAGAACATCTGGAAAACATCTGGATCCTGCTGGCGCTGGCGGCCGCGGGGGGAACCAGCCTGGGAAGGAGCTATTTTTATAAAGCTGCCGGGGAGGGGGCAGTAGGGCCCGGCACCCCGTGGGGCTGGGCTGGGAGTGGGGCAGGATGCGGCTCAGCCCGGCGGGAGCTGCCGCATCCCTGGGGAGCAGCGGCCGGTCCGGAGTCCAGCGGGAACATCCGCCCTGATCCGGCCGCAGGGCGTTGGGTCACGGCGGGCGGTGCCGGAAAAGACCCGGCTAATTTTAGTGGGGCCGGGAAGGGAATTGGCTTGGGGAGGGGCCGAGACCGTTCCTGTGTCCAGGACCCCAAAAACGCCGGACCCGCTACGCTGGGCTGTGGTTCGTGTACAATAGCACCATGTTCGTGGGGCACGAGCCCACGGCTCACACGGACGGACAGCCCGGCCCTGCCCCACAGGGTGAAACCCTCGCCAGATCCCGGCTGAGCCGGGCAGTAAGGGCTGCCCTGTCCTTGTCCCTGTCCCCGCGTTTCCCAGGGTTGCTCGGCTGGTGCCAGCCGTCGTACCAATGGCTCAAAGTGCATCGTGTCCCACAGCGGCGGGGGCCAGTCCAGCCCCGGGAGTGCCCGTGTCACCGGAGTCTGGCTCTTCGTGGTGCAGGGACAGCCCAAGGCAACTCTGCCAGCTCAGGGACAGCGAGCAGCCCCCATGTCCTGCTGGTCCCTGCTGGCACGGTGTGGGTTCAGCTGTGGGGGAGCAGACACCGTGCCAGGGCAGCTGCCGGGCTCAGTAGTAGTGGACGCGGCCCAGGGTGCCGATGGTGCCGGATCCCAGGATGTCGGGCTGCCCGTTGCGCCAGATCTCACGGATGATGCGCTCCCGCTCCTCCAGGCGCTGCGCCCGCTCCAGCTCCTCGGCAGACGCGAACACATTCACGGCCAGCGCCCCGTCCCCGGGGCCGTGGCCCTCCAGCGGGATCTCGGTCACCGGCAGCAGCGACTCAGACGCTGCGCGGTCCACGGTGTCTTCTTCGTCCTCCTCGTCGTCGTCGTCCTCGTCGTCCTCGCTGAGGTCGCCGGGGCGCGCCGGGGGCCGCGGGGCGGGACGGCAGGACAAGCGCAGCACCAGCAGGCACAGGGTGAGCACCAGCCCAAAGCAGACGCCCAGCACGAAGTAAAGCCCGAAGCTCTCGGGGTTGGCTGCGGGGGGAACGGAGAACGGAGGGGGTGAGGGAGCTACCCGCGTCTGCCGGGGGCCCGCGGTGGCCTCCCAGACGCGTCCTGGCTCACCTCGAATGTGGGCGTACGCGGCCATGCTGTTGCTGAGCAGCTCCATGTCCCTCCGGCGACCCTCCATCCTGTGCCTGGCAGGTCTCAGCGGCTCCAGGGACGGCACATGTTTGGCATCTGTGGGACACGGGCTAAGCAACGCCCTAAAGGGGGCTGGGATCTCCCCCAAATCCCCTGTTCCTTTCAAGGCCGTGCCTGGGTGCACTCAGGGGCTCCTCGCTGAGCTCCAGCTGAGCAGAGGTTCGTGCCTGGGCTGGGCTGCTGCATCTAGGGCTGGAACCCCACAGATGCCGAGCTGGAGCCGTCCCACTCCCACCGCCCTCCGTCCTTTCTGAAGGGACCGGGACGGATACGGCTCCTCCTGGCCACGGCATCAGGCGGATCTGTGGCACCGGGCCAGGCTTTCTGTCCCATGCCCGGCCATGGGATGGGTCACGGGGCAGAGCAGGGTCCCAGCGCCAGGGTGGGCAGCCGCAGCTGCCCGTGCTCATGTACACACGTGTGCTCCACACAACACTCTTGGGACAGTGTCCCTGTCCCTGTCCCCCTCACTGCTCCGGCCCAGCTCCACCCTTGCCCTTTGCCGGCACCCTGCAGTGCAGGGACAAGGCCAGGCACAGTGCAAAGGCCACCACGACAGGACAGCGGTCAGGAGGAGAGGCAGGACAGCGGGAAGGATGGGCAGTAGGGCAGTGGGCAGGGCAGGGCAGGGCGGGAGGAAATCTGGCCCTGGAAGGGGACGAGCTCATTCCCAGAAACGGCTCCAGGGAAAGAAGAATGAGGAAAGAAATGCAGAAAATGTGACACATCAGCAAAACCATCCCGGATGGTCCAGAGCTGAGGAGCCGCGGCACGTCCCGGGGCTGGGCAGCCCCTCTAGTGGGACACCCTAAAACAGGGCCAGCAGGGTCCCTAGGAGGGGTGGGTGCCCTCCCCATGGAGTGGTTGCCCTCCCCATGGAGTGGCTGCACGGCCAGCCCCTGCCCTGGCAAGGGGCTGCGGTGGGGCTGGAGGGGTACAGCCCCACCAGGGAGCCCCAGGGATCGCCGGGGCGCTTATGGGGCCGAGCTGGCTGTAGGGCCTTGCGGGTCCCCATGTGTCCCCAAGAGCTGAGCCCCGAGCTGCTCAGTGCTGTGTCCCCGAGCATTACACAGTGTTCCCGAGCCGCCTGCTCCGCATCTTCAACCGCTGCGTCCCCACAGCCAGAGCTCTGTCACAGAGCCCTGTGCACGCAGCCCCCGTGCCCCTGCACTGCGCCCGCGTCCACCAGCCCCGCGTCCCTCAACGCCAGAGCACCTGAGCCGGCACTGGACCGAGCCTCGACACCCGCTGTGGCCGTCGGGGCTGGGTGGCCGTCGGGTGCTGCGGTCCCTCAGGGTGCCCAGTGCGAGCCCCAGCCATGCCCGGAGATGGTACTCACCGGCGCGGGAAGGCGGCGGCGGCAGAGCCGCTGCAACTTTGGCTGGAGCGAGGGAAGAGAGAGCAAGGTCTGTTTAGCATTAACGCTGCAGCAACAGGAAATAGTTCGGAGGCGGCTGGCGGTCAGCGCTCCCGCCGGAGCCAATGGCAGCCCCGGCCGGTGCTGAGCGGGGCGCGGGGCCGGGGCTCGTCCCGCTCCCCCGGGACGCCTCGCTCGGCCCTGCACTGGAACCGCCCCGGAGCGGGGCCACAGGCGGCTCCAGGCCCCGTCCCAGCCTTGTCCAGCGCCCATCCGGCCAGGCCAGGCTGTGCCCAGCCTAGGCTGGGCTAGCAGTGCCGGACACAAGGCGAACCCTCCAGGCTAGGAGGGCTCAGCCTCGGGGCCACGCAGAGTGGCCCTGGCTCAGCCCCACTGCCGAGGTGTGGGACATGGCAGGGCTGGTGGGGCCGGACCTCGGGGACTCCGCATCCCACCCCTGTCCCCAGCGGCCACGGCAGGCTGGACTGGGAGGGACAAGGCTCAGGGGCTGACTCAGGGCACGGGGCCGTGGGGCAGGACAGGGCTGGGGGGGTCCCACAGGGCACTCAGGGCCTCTATCTGTGAGCCTGGGCTCCCCCCCGTGACCTGTACATCTCCAAGAGCACATCAGTACCCCCAAATCCCCCATCCCACCCATCCCTGCCACCCCTTCCCTGTGGGGTCACGGGGCTGTTGTATGAAGTTTTATTGCCGACATGCAGGAGTAGTTCTGATGTAGTACAAAAATAACGTCTTTATACAAATTTTTTTCCTCTTTTTTTCTTTTTTTTTTTTTTTTTTTTTTTTTTTTTCCTTACAACAGGCTCTGTCCCGCCCTGGCCCTGTGGCCCCCCATGCCCCCTGCACCACCCCCTTCCAGTTTGCCTTAGTACAAGTGGATTGATCGGTGCTGCCACTGCAGGATCCTGGTGTGATACAGCCTCAGGGAGTCCCAGAATATTGCTTTTTGCTTTAACATTGGGGAAAAACAGTAAAAATAAACAGGGAATGAGGCAGGAGAGAACCAGAAGGAGAAAGCAGGGCCCTGGCAGGGTGCTCAGGGAACCCCTGCCCTGCTGCTGGTGGCACAGGGGGTGATGGGCCCACAGGACAGACCCACCATCTTCAAAATAAATAAGGCGAAAGAGTTGGGGCTACTGGCTCAGCTGGGGGCGGGCAGGGAGCTGGTCTGTGTTAGTGTTCATCAGGCCCTGCCTGGCCACAGGGCCCTGGCGAGGCACAGGCAGGACGTAATGCCCAATGTGACCAGGGAGGTTCAGGTCCAGCCCCCTGTCCCCACAAAGCCACTGCTGGGGTGCCCCAGCTTAGACCCTGTCCCCTTCCCCAGCCTGGGGCAAGAAAAGGCAATAACACGCTACAAACATCTGCAACTCACTCCCTGCCCATGCCCACTGTGCTGCAAGGGCTGGGCCCAGAGAGTAGTGCAGCCCCAAAAAGCAGGGTAGTCCCCCCAGCCCCAACCCTCCCTGCTCACAGGGCTGGCAGGAGGGTGATGCCAGGCTTGGGAGCAGCCAGGAGCAGGGAAGTAGGCAGCTGAAGAAGGTGCTGCCTTGAGCAGGAGCCCTGGCTAGGGCACTGGGAGCTCTGTGTGAGAACAGTTCATCTGGCAAGAGAGGCATCCAGTTCATAAATGAGGCTCAGAAACAATCATTCCTGTTCTCAGCACAGGCCGAAGCTCTTCCAGTGGCACTAGGTGACAAACCAGGATGTCCTTCCCCTGCCTTGGCATGAGGGCAGAGGCAACCCCAGGTTTGGGCTGGGATAGCAAGAAAAGCTGGGAACAAATACAGTAGAGACTTCAGCCAGCCCCTCCTATCTCTAGGTGGATTATTTTGGGAAGCTCTTCACATTATAACTCATGTATTACATCTGTACCACAACTGAGGAGGGAAACGCTAAATCAGAATTAATGCAACTGTAACTGCACCTGGGACATGCTACTGAAAAATAAGATTAAATCATAGATCCTTATAAACTAAAGGAATCAGTGAGAGAAGGGAGAGGGGGCAGGGACCCTGGTGGGCCAACTCCTGTGAAAGCTTTGAACTAGGGACAGGATCTGATCCCTGCAGGCGGCGCTGCCCCGACAACTCTCAACTTCTGCCTGAGGCGGTGGCCGCGCTCTCCAGCCACAGTGGTGGCCACATAGGACTGGCCAGCACAGCCAGACCAGGTGGCACATAAGGACAGAAAGAGATTTGATGCAGACGAAGGGAACTGGGAGGTTTCAAGAAATTCTGCCTTTCAAGAAACCCCAATAAATCCAAGCTTATTCAAACCACACGGAGCGGGCGTCACGAGCTCTGTGCCAGCGGCTTCACCCTTGGAAGTCTCCTCCTTTCCCATGGGCTTTGCTCGATCCAGAGAACAGCATGGTTAAAAAGACAAGAGAGGTAGATTACAGTCATGATTAAAAGCAGATTAGTCATCTAGGCTTCGATTTAAAAAAAAACAGATTCCAGAAGATGCCAAGAGGTTGCTGCTTCCAAAACTAGCTTTTCCAAAAGTCTTCTCCCTCTGGAGCGGGTGTGAGTGTGTGTCCCTGGACAGAGCTTGGGATTGCTACATTATTCCCCGTCGTGGGACACCAGTATTGCTGTAGGCTGGAGCAGGCGAGGTGAGGGCAGACTGCAGGGTGGTGCTCGTGCTCTTGGGGCATGGGAGGCTACTTCCGGAGGTACCTCTGGGCCAGGATGGCCGCGTCCAAAGGGTTCATGGGCTGTGCATCGTGGCCCAGGCGCCGCACGGGTGGGATGTTCCCGAACTGCCGCTTCTGCAGGAAGCTCTTGGCCTCATGCAAGGTGTTCTTCTCCTCAGCCAAGAGCAGCTGCTGCCTCATGTAGTTCTCAAACTCGTACTGGGAGCACTCCTCCGTCACCTTCACCTGCAGAGACAGATCCGTCAGAGCCACACCTCGCAGCCCCACGGCTCCTCTGATAGGCCTGAGTTACCATTGGATATAACTGAGGTCTTAATGCAGGAAATGGACCTGCTGTTGGCATGCAGGCAGGACTCCTCGTGAGCTAGCAGTGCCCCCGGGACACAGCTCTGGCCGCCACAGCAGCTCTATCCTGACATGGCTCCTCCCAGCACTGTAAGGCTGTAGCTGACTGACCCCTGTCCCTGTGGCACTACCACAGATCCTGCACGGTTGTCCCTGGGCAGCCAGGCCATGGCCGGCACTTTCAGTATGAAACAAACCGGCAGGAAAACAGGATGTTTGCTCCCACGGCCAAGCTCACTGGGAGCCAGAGCCAACATTGCTCCTCCTCCCAGCATTCCCAGCTGTGTGTGAGGGAGTGAGCGCTGCTGGGAGTGGAGTGAGCTGCTCTCATCAGCTCCGGGGCCAAGCTCACTTCCTGGCAGCTCAGCCAGCTGGATGTGCCTCTTGGTCCCAGCAGCATCAGCCTTTCCTTCCGCTGCACAACATGAGGCTGTGTCCTCCCCGCCCTCTCTTCCCAGCTTGGGGACACAATGGGTGCCATCACAGACAGACTGGCACAGCAGTACAGAAAAAGCAGTTCTGTGGAAAGCAGGAAAACTTACCTCCTGGGGGTTCTCGGGATTAGCCACTTGGTCATCTATGTCTGGCACCACTTGCAAAGGGCCACTCAGCGAGGACATGGACTGCCTGGAGGAGAGCACAGCACTGGGATCCAGAGCATGGCACTGGCTCGCCCACCCTCACCCAGCTCCAGGGTGATCCCAGCGGGATGGCCATGGCTGCCATAAGCATTTGCACAGGCCTCTCCAGCTGTATCCATCAGCACACTGTGGTGTGGACACATGGGATTTAAAGGCTTACTGCAGTTCCCAGAGCCTCCTCTGGTGAGGTGAGCCAGCCACAGCTGGAACAACACAGCCTGTGGCCAGAGACAGCATGTCCTGTCTCTGCCTTTGCACATACCAGGACGCTATGATGGAGCTGAGGGAATCCAGCACTTCAGAAGCCGTCAGCCGCTGCTGTGGGTCCAGGACCAGCAGTTTCCGGATCAAGCACACAGTGTTTTCTGAGACCCGGCCATCCCTGGGACAGACAACACGTGGTGAGCCTGGGGTGGGCACAGTGGTGGCAGGATGGACATGCTGGGAGCACAGGCCAGGAGCTGTAGGAGCCACCACTGCTCTGAGCCTGCCTCACCTTCCCACAAGCTGTCCCAGCCCTGCTCCTGCTTCCTGGTGTCTACTGCACAACAGCCCGTTGCCAGTACTGCTGTGACCCTTGGGGTGCTGTGGGGAGCCCCTCCAGCTCCAACTGGCCCAGTAGAGCCCAGTTAGCCCCCCATGGCCAGGCAGGAAGGGCAGACTGTACTCACTCAGGGATGGTGTACTCGGCAGCCTTGATTTTGCGGAAGAGCTCCTGAGGTATGCTGTCGTAGAAGGGGAACTGGCCATAGAGCATAGTGAAGAGCACCACCCCCAGTGCCCACATGTCGCTGGGCTTCCCACGGTATGGCCGGCCTGCGGGGAGAGGGCACACCCAGCCTGAAAATCCTGGGAAAGCACAGCCTTTGCAACCCCTCTCACCTCCCACGGCAGAGGTGCTGAGTAACCCCCACATGGGACACTTACTCTAAGCATTAACCAAAACAATTATGGCTTCTCATAACATGACACCAAAACTCTTTCCAAGCCGCATCCTCTGTGAATGAGCAAATTCTCCATCTCCACACAAGTGTCCTCCTATTCCCTATGGAGCAGGAATATCCCTGCTGTGAACCAAGGGCATCAGTCAGTTGGAATTGCTGTGCTGGAGTTCCCAGGTCAGTGTTGCTTGCACAGAGCCACCCAGCTCACAAGTCTGGGTCAAGGGAGAGGGAATTCAAGGACCAGGGAACACAGGGCAGGAGGAGGCAGGAAAGAAGCCAGGAAGGATAAGGCTGAGCCCATGGACAAGGATCTCTGACTGTGGGAGGGATCTAGCACTCAGCCACTGAAGCCAGATGTAAAGTCGCAGAGCATGCAGGAAGGTGCTTTCCCGCACAAAGACATTTAGGCAAAGATACTAGACAAACCCTGACCCAAGGCTGCTGCAGCCCCAGGATTCACTTGATGGAAATGCTGCTTCTAAGCCCCTTTGGTCACAATGATCAGCACTCAGCAGCATGGACAGGGTCACAAAAATCAAACCCTAGTGGTACAGCACAGCACAGGACTCAGGGAAAGACTTCCTCTTATTCACCCAGTGAGTCACTGCTGCAGCATTTGGTATTTGTACTAATTATTTTTTGCTTTATATGCTCAGAAAAAGGCACCTCTCCCTCCTCCTCCAACTTTTCCTGCTGTGACATTTCAGCAGCCATCCCTCAGCAGAGACAGCTTCTCCTGGAGACCCACAACAATGATTAATTCCTAAGGCGTTCCAGCTTCCCCCTGCACAGGAGCACCGGCCACACAGAGGGATGCGCCAAGCCTGAAGGTGGTGGTGACGTCTGGAATGTCCTCAAGTAACTTCCCCTTGATACTTGGAGGGGAACTGCAGACTGAGCAATTTTGAAAGAGCCTTTTGGAGAGCAAGGGATGGGCCCCATGGGAAGGGCTGTTGGCAGACACCAGAGCTGGGATGCAGCACAGTGGCAGCAAGAGCCAGGCTGGGCAGAGCAGGATGAGTCCTGAGATAAGGCTGTGTCTTGCAGGGTCTCAAGCAGCCTCAGCTGTCAGAGATCAGCCAAGACAGCCTGTTCAGTGCCCCGTGGCCAGTTACACCACAAGAGTGCCCTTAAAAGAAACATGAGAGGCCTGGATAGATTAGCACCCTGGAGTAGAGAGGAGGAGCTCCTTGTAGCCTCCTTCAGCCACTTGAGCCACAACTGCTCCAAGCTCCTGCAGAGCAGTTGGCTTCTATCATCCATCTGGTCACAAGGCCCTCAGGATATCCTGCAGAACAGGAAAGGCTTGCAAAAACCCCAGGATCCACCTCCTTGCCTGCCTTTGCTCCCTTCCTGGCCAGGAGGGAAGCACCTCAAACCTGCCTGGCAGATCACAATGGAAGAGCTTGGCTACATTTATTGCTGCTGTCTGCAAACCTAACAAAAAACCTCCTGAGGGGAGTCCGCTGGGGCTGGATCTTCCAGGACTGGCTCCCCCTGAGGGCATTTCTGCAATACAGTTGCTTGGGGTACCAGAACAAGTAACTCATGCATTAATGCCCGGTATCTGGATCTACAAGAGGGAGAGGCTTTGTATGCACAGTCCCACCCGCACATGCACCCATCAGCACTAATCTGGCTCACCTGCATGAGACAAAAAAAATTCCTAAAATGATGCTTGGGTCACTACAATGACAACCAGGACAACCCCTGCCTGCTCAAAGGCTGGTACAGGAGCATAGAATTCAAAGAATTACCAGGCTGGAAGAGACCTTCAAGATCATCAAGTCCAAGCCAACCCTAACACCTCAACTAAACCATGGCACTGAGTGTCACAGCCAGTCTTTCTTTAAACACATGCAGGGATGGTGACTCCACCACCTCCCCAGGCAGACCATTCCAGTATTTTATCACTCTTTCTGTAAAAAACCTTTTCCTAATATCCAACCTATATTCCCTCAGTGCAGCTTAAGGCTGTGTCCTCTTGTTCTGTCAGGGCTGCCTGGAGAAAGAGCCCAACTCCACCTGAGCACAGCCATCTTTCAGGGATTGTAGAGAATGATAAGGTCACCTCTGAGTCTCTTTTTCTCCAGGCTGAACAACCCCAGCTCCCGCAGCCCTTCCTCACAGGGTTTGTGTTCCAAGCCCCTCAGCAGCCTCACTGCCTTCTGTACGTGCTCAAATGTCTCAACGTCCATCCTAAACTGAGGAGACAGAGCTGGACACAGCACTCAAGGTACAGACTCACCAGTGCCGAGTACAGGGGAAGAATGACCTCCCTGCTC
>VZSR01001014.1:166915-182489 GCA_013398615.1 Brachypodius melanocephalos | reverse complement strand
TGCAGGGGAGTTTTGTGGCCAAAATGCAGGACTTAGTGCTCGCACTTAATAAACTTTATCTTACTGGACTCTGCCCATCCATCCAACTGTTTCAGGTCTCTCTGCAGAGCCCTCCTACCTTCAACAGATCGACAAATGCTCCCAGCTTAATGTTGTCCGCAAATTTACTAATGAAAGACTCAATACTCTCATCCATGTCATCAATAAAAATATTGAACAGAGCTTAGCCCAGCACAGACCCCTGAGGGACACCACTAGGGACCTGGACTGGGGGTAGATGATGGAGAGCAGCTTCACAAGCTCATCTACCAGCTCCCTCATCACCCTGGGATGGATCCCATCTTGGCCCATAGATTTATGAACAGAGCAGAGATGAGAGCTCATGGAGAGAAACCTCCTGAAGCAACTGGACAGAAAGCAAAGCTGTTCCCAATGGTCCTCGGCACTGGGAACAGTTAAAGGCAGGAAACCAGGGAAAGCTGCTCTGTGCTAGAGCCAGAATCTGCTCAAAGCCTCTGCTGGAGACAAGGCACAGGCCAGGCTGCTGGAGGGGAAATCCAGCCCAGACTGCTCTGGCCTGCTGTCATCATTCCTTTAATTTTAACTCATCCTCTCTGTTGGTCCAGAAGCTGCCCAGAGGGTCACTAATTCCCTCCTGGAAGTGAGCAGCAGCTGGAGGAGCTGATGCTCTTAGTACACAGCTGGAATACACTGACATCCTGGTGGGATCTGGACTGGCTGCTCCTTGAGCCCAGGTTTTACCTGCAGCTTAAGGGAAGCCTCAGGAACTGAATTCTGACACTGGAAACAGAATACATTGTCTGCAGTCAGACTCATTTGGGAACAGCCAGATTTGAATTAGCTTTGAAGTTCAGACAAGCCTTAAGAAAAAAATCAGGCTCATTCCTTCCCTCCAACTTTCCCAGCTGGAAAACCAGACCAAGCCTCCTAACTGGACCTTAATTAAGAGGCTCTGATGAAGGTACATATGGGAACATAACAGGTGGTTTTATTTATTGTCAGGAGGCACATATGAGTGAAATGTGTGTGGAGGGGAATTCCTACCGCTGAGCACGTCTGGGCTGATGTAGGCAGGGCTCCCACGCTGGTCCTTCAGCAGGTCATCCTCACTCACCAGGTGCTTCCCCAGGCAGAAGTTGGTGATGGTGATCCGGTGAGTCCTGGGGAGAAGCACAAGGTGTCAGGGAACACAAGCCATGCAGCACAGAACAGGCCTTTCTGGGGAGCTTGAAGTGCTGAGAGAAGACCCACAGAGCTGGAAAATGAACTTCATCCATGCCTGCCTGCAAGGCTTGCAAGGCACTCACAGGGGCAGTAAAAGGGTCTGTGACAGCTGTGACAATGTCTGGATGGCCTGTGTCAATGTGGCTGTAAGCACAGGGTGTACCTGGCTCATCTTGCAGTCACACAGGTGCCTCAGCCAATCTCCCAGGAGCATCCCAGCCTGCAGCACCAGAGCTGCAGGATCTACCCCAGGTCCTGCCTGACCACTGGAGGCCAGGAGTGTCAACAAAGCTGAGGTTTATTTTAGCTGCTGATTCTGCCCTGCACTTCCCAGCTGCCATCTTCTCCACACAGCATTTTCTGGGAGCTAAGGGAAAACACCCTGTGGAAGCTGCCCCACACCTGGCCCCTGAGCACTGAGTGTTTACAGACACCAGAGGAGCTGCAGGAGTTGTGATCAGATCCAGCACAAGCATGTCTGTGTCACTCAAGAGTCCCACACAGGAGCCTGGTGGCAGTTACACCTGATCCACAGGACTGCTCTCCACACACAGGTGTGCACAACACAAAGCCTGATCAACAACCAAAAACCTCACACAGAAAAGGGAGAGCTGCAGGTACACAAAATTTCTTTATTAGTTCACCCCTACTTCCCTATGGTACTGCCAGCTCCCATTAACGATTTTTTTCCAGTGAAAGTGAGCTAATTACAAAACTATTGTTCCATTAATCTTCTCTGTCATTCAGATAATTTGGATTTTAACTTATAATGTAAAGGTGTGAGTACAAAGACACTGTCTGGAAGATTTCTTGAAAAGTATTTCACAACTAGAGCCTGAGAGAATGGATTAAGTCAGTCATAATAATCAGGAAACATTTCCAGCCAGTCTCACAGACAAATGAAACAGAACCAAGTGTGGGTTGGCCATGGAAAGCTGGTTATTAAAACAGACAGACTTGTGTTTAAGAAGTGTTAGCTTCAACTGTCAGGAGACTTCCCTGGCTGAATAACAAGCTGCAGGATTTGTTAAGGATTTAAAAGACTTAAGTGTTCTGTAGGACACTAAAATGTTCAGGGCTGCTTGGTTCTATTTAGTCCCTGAAATTTGATCTAATCTGTAATCACCCAACTCCTCCTGCACTGGCTAATGGAGAAACCTGAGAGGCTTTAATGTCTGTGGAGAAGGAGGTGTGAGGGAGCCCCAGGTGGGATGTGCCTGCCAGGCCCTTGCACCGGCACAGCTACCTTCATTCCCTGCCGTGAGAAGGGGCCGGGCTCTTTGTGAGCAGAACAAACGGTTCTGCTCAGCCCCACCGGCTGCTCCTCTCCATGGAGATGGCTCTTACGCCTCTCCCACCCTTCCCTGTGACTCACTGCTGCACAGGCTGCAGCCTTCCCTCACCAACGCTGAGTAAAAAGCAAAAGCGGAGATGTAACACAAAGAGTGACTCTGGCAAGTGTGTTTAAAGCTTCAAATACCTCCCCCCACTAGTGGGGCCCTGGTTGTAGCCCCATCGCTGGGGTGCTCCCCTGCACTCAGTGCCCAGAAAAGAAGGGAAGCTCTGCATAGATCCTTTAAAGCACCAACCTTTGTCTGTCTCTTCCAACAAGCAGGACAATCAAAGCAGCAAGCAAAAGGGATTTATCTTACAGCAGCTCTACAGAAACAACTTGAAACAACTTAGAGGTGGCCCTGAGAAGCAGCAGCTGCTGTGTGTGTGTGTGTGGGGGGGGGAACCAAGAAGTTCAAGCTCTGAAGATAAAACCCGTTTTCTTTAAGTGTAAGGGAGGAGAAAGCAGCAAGCTGTGAGCGCAGCAAACCTGCAAGCTTTGTAGACTCAAAGCCTGCAGAACTCCAGCCTTCTCACTTTTTATTCATTCCACAGAAACCCAGACAGTGTGAAAAAGATGAATTCCACTCATTCTTCAAGTTAGTGCAAAATATTTAGTCAGTAATGTAATCCTGGAGGAGAGAGAGCAGAGTATCTGAGCTGAACTAGGCTGCCAGCTAAAGAACACAGACCCCAAGGCACTGAACAGCTCCAAAGAGCCACCAAGCAGAGCCAGGCCACCACCGCCTGCCCCGAGTTCCTGCTGAGCTCCTGCCCCTCTCCGGGCTGGTCCCTCTGGGTCTGCACCAGCATCCAGCACCTGCCGGGCTCCAGAGGCTTGTGTCGAACCAGCAGTGGAACAAGGGAGCCATTTCATACAGAAATACACACTGGACAGAAGTGCTTTTGTTTAGATAAGTCAATATTTCACTGCTAGCAAAAACACAGCAGTGCAGCAGTCAGATCTAACACTGCTGTGATTGTAGGGCAGCCAGCAGGGCTGGGAATGCCTTTAGCATGATGGAGGGTGAATGATGGGAACAAAACCAACCACCATGTTTTTATGGTTCTTTTTAATATATATAAAATTGGTGCTTCTCTTGCAGGTTACTAAAATACTATAAAATTCAGTTTTCAGCAGTTAAAATCCAAAAGGAAGTCCTGACAAGGGGCCACTAGGCTGGGTGGGAAAAGTGAACTACCTAGGTGGGGCTAAATTAATTTTTGGAGATTAATTTATATAACTTTGAGCTATTTTGTGTTTTTGCACAGCCTGCTTTCCTCTCCCTCACCCTCCTGCACAAGAGCACTCAACAAGTGCTGCCTTTGGCTATGTTTGTATTAGAAATCTGCTTCAAGGAAGAAACATGACTACTGCCAGGCCAGCAGCCCTGCAGCACACTTACCTTTTGTTTAGCACCATGTTTCCTAGTTTCAAGTCTCTGTGCACAATATTTTTCTGTAAAAAATATAGGAGTATTACATGAGCAAAAGCCTATTTGTTTCAGAAGTATAGATTTCATACTTGCACAAGAGCACTCAAAAGAAATTATGGCATCTGCACGCTCTGAAATAATCCAGGTCATGGTTTCAGGTCAGGTTCCACCTTGTGTAACTTTGTGCCCTTCACTTTTGATTGTGATCAGGACAGAATAAGCAAATTTGCTACTGTGAACACAAAGACAGGCTTAGTGTACCTAAGAGACCTGAAACTGAAGTGTCCAGCTTTGGTTAGAGCAATCTGATGAGCATTCTTTTACCAGACCTACGCTGCACTCCCCTGCCAAGGCAGGACATGTGTCCTGTGTCACAGAGGAACGAGTCAAACAGCAGCAGAATCCATTTTTATTACAAGAGTTTCTAGTTCATTGATCTCAAAACTTATAGCTCGAGGTTCTGATCTCCAATCAATTCTTCCACTGTGATTTATTTTGCTTCGCAAGGAAACAGTTTCTGTTTCCTGTGTTTGATCAGGCTCTGCTCTCCTCTTTGGCTGCCCCTGTCAGGTTTACACACTGTGGTTCATCTGACCTGCCTTCAGCCCAGCTGGCCCCTCTCCACAGCCCACAAACACCACATTATCACCCAGAAATGTGAGGAGCAGGGAGGGAAGGGAATGCACTTTAGGGCTTGGAGCATGAGGTCTTATGGAGAACACTGTTAACATCCATGCCCTGTAACCTGCCCATTGCCTGCCCCAGGAAGTTTTGAAGCATCTCCTATTTCCTCTGGGAAAACTCTGCCCCCCAACACTGGAAGGGAGCTCTCTTTGCAAGTTCTCACCTTGTGTAATGCTTCTACCACTCGTACCACGTCATAAAATATCACCACGGTCTCCCGCTCGCTGAGTCTCTTCTCTTTGATGACATAATGCTGCAGATTGATCAGATCTGCTGTTTTGTCACTGAAATCATGAGCACAGAGACAGTCCAACACCAGGCAAATGCGCTTCTTCATCTTCCTGACCATCCTGTTGGCTTCGAGATCTTCTATGATTTCACAAGCTCGGTCCTGCGGGGAGGCAAACACAGCAGAAACCCCTCAGGGAAGCTCCAGGGCACAAGCACAGAGCCTGGCAGAATAAATAACTGGATAACTGGGAGGTGATCTCAAAATAAGCAAATGCAACCACAGTGCTTGGTCTTTGTCCTGAGATAGGATTTCAAAAAGATACAGGAGCTCTACTTAATGAATCACAGAATCCCAGACTGGTTTCGGTTGCAGGGAACCTTAAGTTTCATCTCATTCCATCCCCTGCCATGGACAGGGACACCTTTCAGTATTCCGGACTACTCCAAGCCCTGTCCAACCTGGCCTTGAACACTTCCAGGGATGGGGCAGCCACAGCTTCTCTGGGCAGCCTGTGCCAGGACCTCCCACCTTCACTGGGAAGAACTTTTCCTAGGAGGAGGTGGAGTGCAGAAGGCAGAGAAAGTCTCTGCTGTTTGGCTCTGTGTGCACATCAGAATTAATGCTCTTTACACACACAGAGACCTTGAGCTGAACCCAGGACAGGCTGCAGTGGAGCAGCGTCTGGGAACAGAGGGATCCAACTCACCATTCATAAGAAGAACAGAAATCTCAAGGCACAATTAGCAGTTCTTCCATGACAGTAAACGAGACACAGCTGAATTGGACATTTGGCTTATTTAAGATTTAGTACAGATGGTTTCAAGTGAAAAGTGTGTTGGCAAAATGTAACCAGCAAGTCAGGCAATACCAACACCCAAAGCAGTAATTGCTATCAGCCCCTCACATCAGTGAACAGCCCTAAAGTCACCAACAGCAACACAATCCACTCACACAAAAACTGTCCAGCACAGTGACTGGTTTAACTTGCTGAAACAGTTTCTTGGCTATTTGTTCCCTCTTACAAGTTATGAACGGTGCAGAGACCAGAAAGCACAAATTTCATTCTAGAAGGTGCTAATTCACTTGCCAATGAAATAGCTGTTGTTCTGTTTGAAGGGGGAGTCCTGAGTGCCTGTCCTGTCTGTGAATGTTTTCACATTTCCCAAAATCCTACTGTACTCTCCAGAGCTCCTGTTTGCAGCAGTGGTTAACCTCAGAGTGCTGCAATTTGGATACACAAGAGCAGGGTCAGCACAAACTGTACAATAAACAAAAGCAGCTCAATCCATCAGCAATCCCTGGCATTACCCCAGTCTGGATGGTGACCAAGCGTACCTGGAAGAGCCCGTGATGATGGACCACTCCTTCCTGGTTGTGGAGCAGGGAAAGAAGAGAATACTCCGTGTGCAGCAGCATCTTGCCCTGTCGCTCCTCCTGGGTTTCTATTCCTTTATCACCTCTTTCTTCTAAGGTGAGAATCTTCAGGAAAAGGGAAAATGCCTTTACAGTTCCCAGAGGCACACAAATGCCCCCAAGCCCTCTCTCAGTTTTGGCATTCCCATGTGTTCAACAGTTGGTGGAATTGCTCTGATGGTTGTGCCCTTGCCACAGGCCTGTCTGAACCCAGCATCACCCATGCAGAATGCACAGCAGCAGCTTCATTAACGTGGAAAGGTGGCTGTTTGCAAACATCCCAATATGTTTGCAATAATTCCCTCCTGGAGCTGCCCCACTCAAGTACAGATTCAAAGGCTCTGAGAGAGCAGAACAGCAGCAGAAGCCTCATCTCAGGGATGATCTGGACACAGATCTCTGCCTGGCAGTGCTGCCCTGTCAAGGGGGTGCTGCAGCAGCCGTGTCCCACTGCACTGGCTCAGCCCACACCACTCACTCACTGCCCAAGTGCTTCTGCAAGAAGCTGGAGAGCCCTGAAGGTCTGGGAGCCTGCAGTTTGCTTACCTTCAGCTGATAAAAGTCATCTGTCCCGTCCTTTCTTGCCAAACACTGAACAATACTTGGCACAGGGGAGTTACCTAAACGTGGACCTACAGCACAAAGCAGAAATAGACTTGTTTTCCCTCCAGCAGCAGTGACTAAGCCGGGTTACATCAGCTGTCACCAGTTATGTTTGCTTGCACCAAGTTCCCTTTTTTGCATGAGCTTGAGTGCATTTTCACAAATCTAAAGCCAAAAAAAAAAGGGGTCTTGGACTCTGAAACCTTTTGGGATAATGTTTCATTTGTTCCCTGGAGAAGCATTTATCAAAGCCCACACATGGCCCAGCTGTTTACAGAAATCCTAATTTCTGCATGCCTGAACCACACAGCTATTACATTCACAGCAACACCCATGGCAACTGTTACTGCCACACCTGGGAACACAGCTGCCACCTCTGCAGGGATGGCTCAGGGGTGTCCAAATCAGCCCAGATTTCAAGTTAACATACAGTCTCCACTCCTCACTTTAAATCAGTCAGCTCCAATTGATTTTCCATTGGTTTCCAATGTGAAGTCTATGATTTTTGACAGTTTATATAAGCAGTTCTGAACCAACAATTATTCAAGCAATTCTCCAGCGCTGGCAGAGTGGCCTTGCCTTGGTACATACCACTTTGAGTGACCACTAGTGAATTATTAAGTTGCCCCTATGCTGATGTGACAATACATTCCAGATCAGGCAGGCTGAACATTTCCCCACAGCTCTAATCAAAAAAAAACCCCAATGAATTTGGTATTTAACAAAGTTTAAGAACAGAGTTAAAAAAATAAAACCCAACAAAAAACCCCAAGAGGGTAAAATCAAGATCTCATATTCCTCTCCCAAGTCCTGCCTGCCTTGCTGCATTGGCATCCCACGTCTCCTCAGCTTGGCCAGCTGCAGGAGCTCCCAGGCTGCTGCTCTGCACATCCAGTGACCTGCACTCTCAGGTAAGAGACACTGAGTTACACACTTGCTTCCCCTCATTCCATAGTGCCTTTTGTTTTCAGATCTGCCACCAGCAGCCACCCTGGCAACTGCAGAGCCCCGTCCCTGCTTACCCAGGATGAAAGGACCTGCTCTCTTGGCATTATTCCCAGAGATCCCCGCGCACAGAGCCTTTGCTTTAGCGGATGTTTCCCCGGCTCCTCTGTCCGATGCTCGCCGCTTCATCCTTGGCTCTTGAAAGGGAAGAGAGAGATCACATTTGATCAGCCACTGCGTTATTTTCTCCTGCTATCCCTGATTTCTACTGAAAGGCTCTCACCTACGGATGCACTGGTGGCTCTGCCTACTTGTGTGTCTACACACAGCCCTGGTTCCGTGCTGACAGACCAGGGGTGGGCTGCAGGCTCAGAGCAGCTCTCAAGGCATAAATCAGCCTCGTTATTCAGGGCAACATTTCCTACAACAGTTGTTTGAGAGACATAGTGGGAACAAGTCAAGATAATTAAAGCTTGTTTTACAGCAAAAACAAGTTTGCAAATTAACATATTCCAAAAGCTCTGAAAGAAGTTAGCCCTGTGTATGGGTGGTTGCTGCTGCTGCAGCCTTTTGGGGGTTCCTCCACAGAGGATACACACAAGGAATTGCAGCCACCCACTGAGCCCCTCAGAGGCTCCAGTCTGTTCCTCAAACAGCTAAGAATGCACAAAACTGACCACAAAAATTAGTATCTTTCACCTTTCCCAACATGGGCATAGAAAACAAGCACAATAGTTATTGTGAGATTCAGTTCAGTTCACAATGTTTTTTCAAAAACGTATTTTTAGCCTTGAAAAAAGTTCCCTCTCTCTTTGTGCCTCATTAGGCTCTGAGCTTATTGCATCTCAATCTACCTACATCCAGTGCAGCTGGAATTTGGAGTCCAGCACATAAAACCCAGTCACCCGAGCCTCCATGTACAGGAATCAATGCTGTGTTTAGAACTAAAACACTATTAAATGCTCCAATGGGCATTCCAGCAAAAGGCAACACTGGTGACAACACGTGTTTTCCTGCACAACCACTATGGGCAAAAAACCATTTGTCTATTAAATGTGAATCTCATGGTTTGTATCCAGGAATTTATTCAAGGTCCACTCATCACCACTATTCAGCACCACCAACTAAAAACTCAACCACCTCCTCCTTATTCAGGTAGTCCAGAAAGTCTGATTTCCAACATCCATTTTCTGAAATCTGAAAAGAATTTGCACAGCAAGACCTGAAGGGCCAAATAAATTCAAGGTTTATCACTAAAACACTTTCTTAAGAAATATCTGGTTTCAGTTAAGCTGGAAAAGCATCTCTCACGTGAGCTGCTGGGTGTGGTGTGAGCTCTCCATCAGCTCCAGCAAATAGAAGCTTTGCTCCCAGTACAGCTCCTCTTCATCTCTAAATTTTGGAAAATGTCTTCAAAGACTTTCACAAACATCTACACATTCAGTGTCTGTGCTCTCACTTTTTAAAGATACTTTGAGGGGTAGGTGAGAAGAGGAACCAGGCACAGCTCCATTTCCTTACTCAAATCCAATCTCAGGAGCTCTTCCCTAAGAGGTTACTACAACAGACAGGAGAAAATATTTTTTTGTACATATTTGCTTTAGATCCCAGGTGTTTCACCACATAGGAGATTGATAAATCACCTTCCTGTGAGTGAAGTTCACCCTCTGGCAGTCCCACCCTTTCTGTAGACACAGGCTGATGTCACTGCATTGATTCATCCAGCAGCACCTGTGCAGGACCAGCGACAGCCAGGGGATAAAGGGAGGAGTCTTGCAGCAGACTTTGCATCCCTGCACTCCTGACGCCCAGCACCTTCACACCTCCACAGAGCAGTGTTACCATCCCAGTGAGCTGAACAGGACACGGTTCTGACCCCCATGTGCTCCTTGCTCTGCTCATTTTCCATCCCCAACCCAACATCCTCATGAACTCCTCCTCTCCTTGTACATCACCACCTCTGCTGGAAACATGTGAGTAACATTTCCTCTGGAGAAACCCCCTGCACAGGAACTCTGAGATAAACCCATTGTGCAATCCAGGCTGGAAGGGCTTGCTGGTACAAATGGTGTTACTGTAATCAAAACAACTCACGTAGTTCAGCATCAACTGTATCGTTACTCTTCTTCCAAACTAGGTTTTCCAACGTCTCAGGAGGCAGGAGTCATCACCTTGGAGAAGGCTAGATGGGCAAAAGGTCGAGGACTCTGTAATGTGAAATGAGATCCACTTGATGCTGCAGTTCTGAATTATTCTGATTATGATAACACAGGATGCATTGAACCTTTAGAAGCCCGAACATCTCTGTTTGTTTGGGCTTGCAAAAGGATTGAAGCTCCTGGTGAGAGAATAGAAGGGCTCTGGAAGTTCAGTCCCTGCACTGCAGGACAAACTCCCATCTCCAAAGTGATGCAGGACAGACCTTCGGAGCAGAGACAAACACAGGCTCCACTTCAACCCCCGCCATGCTGCACCTGCTTGGGCTTAACAGCATCTCAAACACCTGACTGAGCACTAAGAGAATCCTTGCCACCACCAGCAGCTTTCTATCACACTAGGAGTTAACAGAGTTCAGGTCAGACCAGTATTCGATATCACTGTCCCAGGGATGGAGTCTTTTAAACATGGGCTTGTCCTGGTTCCTTACAGAGATGTAGGAGGCTCTCTCTCAAGACTGATCCTGCTGATGGTAAAATGATTTTTCTTCTTTTCTGTCTTAAGAACTGTAAAGTCCCACCTGTTTGTGGGCAGGTGCACCCCTTGCCCTCAAATCCAAACTGAATCAAACCACCCTCCTCCCTTGTCCTGCCATAGGAACAAAAATGGTCCCTCACACAAAGTTACAAGTCCAACACAAAAATTAATACTTAATTTTGATGTGACATGCAGGATGTATCAAACATCTCACTGGAGAAGCCAGTCCAAAGCCTCACATTGTGCTAGCCATGGCTTTAATAGAATTATGAATCAATTAATTTGGAGACCTAAATGTAATATCTTTTAATTATGTAGCTTAAGGAAATGGTTTAATTCCTGAATTACTGCATGTCCCAGTGCCCGGTGTAACAACAATGGAAAACATGAGGTGAGGAAACTGCCCTTTTCATCCCAGAATAAGGAACAAGCAGGTCCTGCAGTCCAGCAGCCACAGCTCAGAGCTGAAGCTGGAAAAGGTACCTTTGGGGCATAAGCAGGATTACTCAGCAGCACAGAAACCACTCATGGCTCCAGAGCAGTTGATTCAGCCCCCACTGCACTTTTGGGGTGTTCATCTTGCACCAAGGGCACAACACTAGCTCAGTGGGGGTTACACTTCTTGTGTGAGGACTGGGAACCCCAAAAGTGCTCAACCCTGCTGCTGTGATGAGCTGATTGGGTTGAATAAGGCAGTAGATGAGCTGGGAACCAGCAGCAGGTGACAGAGCCCAAGAACACCTGCTGGAAGTCCAGGACTGCTGAGAAGAAGCTTCAAGGAGCTCACACCATTCCAGGGACCTGCCTCTGGAGCCAACAGATGGGAGATGTCCCACCACCCACTGCAGCAGTATTCCTGCCCAGCATTCCCTCCTGAAGCCAAAAGCTGTAGCAGTTGGGATGAAGCTGGAGAGCTGCTCCACAAGATTTTGTCCTTCTCTGTGCAGCCCTGCATCAGACTGCCCTTTTTCCCACCCAAATACCACAGTGGGCAGTATTTACCAGTGACAGTTAATCCAAGGTTACATTTAAGCCTGGCTCATGGGAAGCTGTGTTGGACATGACCTAAAAAGCTCCATGAACAAAACATTAAATGGGTAAGAGCTGGAGCACAGCCCAGCTTCCCACATGAACACCAGCAGGTCGGTGTCACTGCAAGGAGCAACAATCCCAGAGTTGCCTCACTCCTTCCCGGGCAAACCCAGCCAGGAACAGCTCAGACCCGAGTCATCAGCGCTCCCAGGGACAGAGCCTCAGTTCTCATTAGAAAAGCTTCCCTGAGAACAGGCAGAGTTTGGATCAGGCAGGCCTGCAGAGGAGTCACTGGCTGGGGGATTAAAGGGAATGTTTGCAGGGCAGATCCCAAGGACATCAGGCTGTTGCATTAAGTGTATGAAATTTGGTCAAAAACACACTCCTTGTGTCCCAGATAGTCCTCAGAGACCAGAAGAGCATACAGAGACATCAAAGACCACGAAGACATCACCCCACCCTAGGAGCAGGGAGAGGAGAGTCACCCATTAAGTGTCTCCAAGGGCTTTTTAGCTTTTCTTCCTCCTCAAAAGGTGAAATTTCTGCCCCCCTCATCCACAGCCCACCCTTATGCTCTTCCTTCCATGTCACAAACAGCATGATCTGGGGGGAAATTGAGCAATAAAGTCATGTGTGGTAGCATTAAGCTGATGTGCATTTTAATATTTAAATGACCCTTAATCAGGCAAAAGTTACTTTCTGGACGTAGTGTC
The DNA here is from genome assembly GCA_013398615.1 of Brachypodius melanocephalos. NCBI lineage: Eukaryota > Metazoa > Chordata > Aves > Passeriformes > Pycnonotidae > Brachypodius > Brachypodius melanocephalos. Next base: position 170,160 of record VZSR01001014.1, on the reverse strand, counting down.
CCTCAAAGTTTCAGTCACAGGACTTTTGTTTTGTTCTTCAGCGCCAAACCAGGCCCATCCTGTCTGTGCTGTCCCTCCTCCTGCAGCCAACTCAGCCTTCCCGACATCAGCCAGGCACAATTTCACCCCTAAAGACAATGTGGAATGCACAGGGGAAGCCTCAGCGCTTCCCTGCCTCCTTGCTCATCATCTCACATGGGCATGCAGGAAGGAGGAAAAGGAGGGATCAGGGTGGGCTCCACTCCTCTCCCTCTGCACAGCGTGGGGGAGATTCCCTGTGCAGGAACGTTAACATTACTGGAGGCTCTGGGAGTTGAACCATTCTCTAAGAGAAGTAATATATCTATCTATCTATCTATCTATATATACAAAAAGCCCATTGGATGACTCAGTCCAGCCTGTGTTCCGCTGCGCTGCCCTTCCGGGAAGGGAAGCCTGCTCCCGAAACGGAGCCCTGACTCACAGGGTTCTTGGAACTTAGCAGAGACTCATTCAACTTCTTTCCTAAGCAAGAAGTTCTCTCAAAACCAGGCACAGAGTTTCCCCGCCCACAGGAGTAGGAAGAATCCTGGGACACTGCCGCAGCATGAGGGGCTGGGACAGCCTTGTGCTGTCAGAAGGCACCCAGGGAAGTCTGGACTCGCTGAACTCTACACACTGGGAGACAGGAACACCTCTGGCAGCCTTTGCTGAACCACCCCACCAGAAATCCTCCTTCCTCAGCCCAACCTGTGGATCAGCTGAATCCCAAGCACATGAACAAGGCACAGCTAGCACCTGGGAGCCTCCACAGGAGCCCAGAGCACCTTACCTCCACCCACATCCAGCTGTGGTCAGTCTCCAGATCCTCAGGGACAAAAAAGGCTTCCACAGGCCAAGTCACACATCAGGGAAAGCAAATTCCATCCCGGCCACCCCCCAGCAGCCGAGGAAACTCTGATACACAGGGTTCCAGTGCGTAATTACGGCGCAAGCAACAAGCCAGGCTTTCTTCAAGCCCTTCTGATGCATCAACACATGAGATAGCCAAGGACTCATCTCTGGGAGTTCCCTCTTTGGTTACATAAACACCAACCTCAGCTTAACCCTTTCCTGCTGTAGCACAGGCCACATCCACCAGGAAAAATCCCCATTCCAGCCCAACACCCTCACAGCAGGAGCCCGGAAATTCAGCTGCAGCACTTGAGGCTGCATTGCTGCCCCAGCACTTGAGTCCCTGAGCTGGTCTGTGCCTGCGGTCAGACTGTGCTCACCTTCCAAACCCCATCAGGGGTGAGGGGTGGGTTGTATTACAAAGTTTTATTTCTCATTTATTGCTTCTGACACTATCAATATGCCATAAGCCCCTGCAGCAGGACCTCTGTGTGCAGAGAGTGCGGTGCGACCCACACACGTGCTGACACTTCCCACGAGGTGTGGCTGCAGTTTCTCACAGCGGTGATTCACCTGGCCCTACCTAGAGACAAACGTGTTGAAGTTACCTGCACACACTGCCAGGCCTGCGCTGATGGGGTTTGCAGTATGATAACACACTGACAGAACTGCACACTCACGAAAACATATTAACCAAAATAGCCTGTTTCACACAGAAAACGACCACAGACAGACAGAGCCTACTCTGTCCAACAACACCTCCCAGCTGGAGTTCCTAGGCAGGAAGGAGACACACACTGTACCTGCCCAGAGCACCTGGAGCCTCTGCATAGGTAACATCCCCTAGAGCTCAGTGGGCAATTCAGACACAATTCCCAGGGCTGTCTCTATGAATAGTCACAGAACAGTTTGGGTTGAGAGGGACTTTAAAGACCCTTCCACCCTCCTGCCATGGGCAAAGAGACTTTTCACTACTCCAGGTTGCTCCAAGCCCTGTCCAATCTGGCCTTGGACACTTTGAAGGATGGGGCAGCCACAGCTTCTCTGAGTAACCTGTGGCAGGGCCATTTTAAAGCCATTGCCCCTTGTCCTGTCACTTGAGGCACTTGTAATTAGTCTCTGTCCATCTTTCCTGTAGCCCATTCAGGTACTGGAAGGGGCAGTTATGTCACCCTGCAGGCTCTCTTCTCCAGCTCGAACAACCCCAATTCTCTCATAGCAGAAGTGCTCCAGCCCTCTGATCAACTTGGTGCCTCCTCTGGACTTGCTCCAACAGGTCAATGTCCTTTCAGTGCTGAATCACAGCACAGCTCAGTGCCTATGAGGCTTTCCTTGCCTGTTCCAAGCTCTGTAACATCCTGAGGGTCACAGCCTAGCTGAACTTTGCTTTTAAGGAACACAATTACGTGATCAAACCCTCAGCATGGATGCCACAAAGAAACGATTAAAGAATGCAGCATGAGCCCTCCAGCAACAGGGAAATATGTCCTGAATCCTGACTGCTGCCAGCCCAGGGCTCCATGCCAGCAGGTGAGTGCTCCTGTGCTGTCCCTTGGGTCACACCTCACCCGGGTGCCAGGCACCTCATCTGTGCCCCATTGTGTCCCTGCTGCCTCAGAGGAGCTGGCTGTCCCACAGCACATGGCAGAGCAGTGGTGGCTTAGCCTCATCACATCAGGCAATGGCCTCTGCTCTGACTTCTCCAGCTCCCTCTGAACATGGGATTGCAGCCTGAGACCCTGAGCACACCTGTGCATACCAGTAGATGTCAAGTGCATACATTAAGGCAATAAACTAACAAAGAACTGAATCCCCAACACTGGTGCAGCACACTCCAGCACAGCCTGGGCAGGAGGGAGCAGCTGGATGGGCCCATGAGGAACCCTAAACCCCCACGTCAGGGGGTGGAGATGCCGTCAAAGGGGGTCTCCCCCAGCAGTGAGACCTTTCACCCCCCCTCAGTACTGCACAGGCAGCAGGGCTCCCAGAGGCCACAACCAGAGAAGGACAGCACCTGGCTCTAGGAGTGGGAGGACCCCCAGTCCCCTCAGCTCCTCGGGTGAGCTCCCACGGGAGTGCAGGGCAGGGTCCGTCCCTAGCTCCAACATCTGCTGATGTTACTCACCCTCACACAGAAGCACAGCCCTCAACTACTCACTGTTGAGGCGCACGAGGCTCCTCCTCGGCATAGAGGTCCCAAAAGTCTAAATTCAAAGGTTCCTGCCCGGACTGGAGACAAAACCAGCCCCAATCACGGGCTGTGCCCCCTTCGGGCCCCCCGGACCTGCCCCTGTGCTGCTGCCGGGCAGAAAGCGAAGAACGAGCGATTTACCAAGGGGTCTTTTCAAACCCAGCCCTCCAGCCTGGAGAGC
>VZSR01001014.1:112742-166815 GCA_013398615.1 Brachypodius melanocephalos | reverse complement strand
GGTTTGGAGCCCCGGACTGGACACCCCTGGCCTGGGATCCCCCGGGCTGGAACCACAAAACCCCCGCCCTCTGAGCCCCGGGCTGAGACCAGAGGGGTCGGAACCCTCTGGGCTGGGTCACCCCATCTGCCCTGCGCTGCTGCCCGAGCAAACAAGCACACCCAGGGCACAGCCCCCAGTTCCGCTCGCAGAGACCACATAGGCTCCGTGTCCTGTGCGGTCCCTGTGGGAACAGGCTGCAGATTTTGGTAGCACCACAGAGTTTGTGGTGATGGAGGGGCAGGAAGCAGAGGAGCTGGCAGTGCCAGCATTCTGTGTCCTGGGTGAAGCACGTTCCTGCTTTTGAGGTAGACAGTGCTGCCCCTTCCCCTGCATGTTCACTCTCCTTCATCTTGCTCTCTTCTTAATGAACGCTTCCAGAATGGTGGCTCAGCAGGAAGCTGAGCACAGACCAGAACCAGCTCCTGCCCAGTTCAGCACCAGCAGCTCTAGCTCCCAGGGTAGCCACACTGGTGACAGCAAGTCCTTTGCTCTGTAGGCAGGCAAAGGCTGAGCCAGGGGCAGAGGGATGGCAGCTCTAAGGGTCCTTTGACCATTGCAGGAGAGACATGAGTAGGTGCCAAGGGAACAAGAAATGAGCAGAGAGACCATAGAGCCTTTAAGTGGTGTTATTCACTACAAAAAACAGTCCTGCTCCTCTGCAGGCACTGGTATGGTGAACAGCAGAGTCTTGAGTCCCTGGGGGAAAATGTTCCTTGGAGGACATCATGGGGTGAGATGGCTGGCATGGAGGGGACTGGCAGTCCATCAAAGGGCCACGTCCATCCCAGCTGTTGTGGGCAGCACCAGGTCCTCACTTGTGCTTGGCTTGCAGGAACTCACTGCGGCCCTTGTCGCGGCCCCCGAAGTACCGCACCCTGTGGATGGCCTGCAGCTGCTCCTCAATGGTGGCCTGGATGTCCACCTCGTCGGGGATGTGCACGTAGCGGATGTTCCTGCCGGTCACAAAGAGCTCATCCAGGTGGGACATGGCACCCTGCCTGTCCGTGAAGGTCACCTCAGCCAGGCGCACGTTCATGAAGGCGTCCACGCTGGTGACGCGCCCCGCGGCCGCGCTCTCGTCGCGCAGCTCCACGGTGGTGACGTGGCCGCGCAGGCCCTGCAGCAGGATCACCAGGCTGTTCTCAGCAATGGTGCGCTCCTTCACCGAGTGGCTCACCTCCATGGCGGCTGTGGCGGGACACGGCACACTCTGGGGCTGCAGACACCCACCTGCTGTGCCTCACACACAGACCAGCCCCTTCCCATGGGCCAACCCCTGCAGGTTCACCTGCCCATGGACCAACCCCGGCACACATACCTGCACATGGATCAGCCCCTGCACATAAACCAGCCCCTGCACACACACCTGCCCATGGACCAGCCCCTTCACACACACCTGCACACGGACCAACCTCTGCATTCTCATATGCACATGGAGCAGCCCCTGCACACTGTACCAAGGCTCAAACGCTCACCTGCACACTCACATATCGCCCCTTGCACTCTCAGCCCTTGCACGCCTATCATCAGTCACACACCAACCTGCTCACACGCGACCCCTTCCACACTTACTGCACATTCACCTGCACTCATACCATTCCTTGCACTCCCCGACACATTCCCACCATCCCTCGCACACTCAGTACACACCGGCCCTCTCCCCAGTCACTCTCATTCTCCTCGCCCACCCCCCGGCACACCGCCCCTGGCACACGTGCCCCCCCACCCCGCGCGCTGGGATGTTTCCTGTCCCCCTCGCACTCTCCCTGCCCACAGCCCCCCTCCATACTCGCTGTCCCTCTCCCAGATCCCCCCACTGTTCCCGTTCCCTCCTCACCCCAGGCCGCACACCTGGACCCCCCCTCCCCGCGCACTCACGCGCCGGCGCCTTCCCGCGCGTTCCCCAGCACCGGCCCGCCCCTCGCGCACGCGCGGCCCCGCCCCTCGCCCCGCCCCCCGGTTTGCTGGAAGGGGCGGGACGGCGGCGCGTACTCCTTCCGCGCGGTGTCCCAATGTCCGTATATCCCCAGTCCCCAAGTCCCGGTGTTCGCGTTTCCCAATATCTCCATGTCCCGGTGTCCCCAAGTCCCAGTGTCCGCCTGTTCCGCTGTCCCTGTGTCCCGCTGTCTGCATATTCCGCTGTCTGCATGTCCCGGTGTACCCCTCAGAGCCCATCCATCAATGCCAGCAGGTCCTCGCCCTTCTCCGCGCTGCCCGGGCGCGGCTCCGCCACCTCCAGCTCGCCCAGGATGCGGGACAGCTCCGCCCGCCGCCCCGGCTCCTGCGGGACAGACACCGCGCTCAGCCGCCGCCACGCTGTTACCGGACTGGGACATGCCCCTTCTACACCCAAGTCGGCTAAAAATTTGCTCTGCTATTCGTCCAGGTTCAAGTTTTCTCAGTAAATATTCACCAGTTCCACTGTCTTGGCAGAAAATTGGCCGTTATTTAGTTATGAGCTTAAGTGAAATAAGAAAAAATGTATTTTTAAGTCCCTACTCTGGGTGAAACACAGTCCTTAGAAAGGCAGGGATGGTGAGAACCAGTGATGTGAAATATGTTACGTACCTGTTTGGCTTCAATGTTGATAACCTTGTAGGACAACTCCTCTGGTCTGGTCTGTGCAGCGTGTCTTGATTAAAAATATGAAAAGAGTGGTTACTTCCATGAAGATGTATAAGGAAATGATAAAAATCAGACTTCATGAGGCTCCTGTAGGCACAAAATGACCCTCAGAGGATGCTCACAGGGCCAGACTGGATGGGGCTTGAAGCAACCTGGTCTACTGGAAGGTGTCCCTTTCCATGGCAGAGTAGAATTAGAGGACCCTTAAAGTCCCTTCCAACCCAAACCATTCTGGAATTCTATAAATTCTGGACAACGTCTCTGTTCCTACTTGGCAAATTAGTATATTCACCCCAGTTTGGAGGCTTCTCCCTGTCTCAGATACTTTTGTTAAGTGTAGAAGAGCAAGAATATTTGGCAGATAGAAACATCTTGCTAAAATATTTGAAGAGATCGTTCTGTCCAGTGGCACTGGGAGCAAGGCTGCATCACAGGAAACATCCTGGAGCAGGATAACAGCGTGCTGGTCTGACTCTAAAGCTATTGAGGGCCAGCTTTGGTCTCCAGGGCTCCCCAAACCCAAACCAAGAAGTTCTCCAGCGTACTCTTCCTCCTCATCGGTTGTGAACAAGTTCAGCCGAAATCCCGTCTCGCCACCAGCGGGTTTCTGGATGTCCAAACCTCCCAGCAGCCGGGCCAGAAAATTCAGCTCTTCTTTAGCAAGAGGGTTGGGAGCTATGTTCTCCTGCAGAAAACAGCAATGGGCTTGTTGGTCAGTTACCTGGGAGATTGGGGCTGCAAGGAGCTCTGATATTCCATAAATGTCCTTCATATATTTCTGATATTCCATGCATGTCCTTCAGAGGGATATAAACACACTTCCCTGTTACTCCTGGGACAGATTGTGCAGGTAACCAGTAATCACCAGCTTGAGACTGGAAATGGTTGCTTGAATTTATAGACTCAGCACAAGATACCCTTCTAGCTAAACTGGACAGATGAGAAATCTGTAAAGAAAACTTCCTGTTTTTCTGAGATTAAAATGGAAACAAGCACATCCTTGCACGAGCATGTGGATTCTTTAGGAAAATATTCCCTTCCCCTGGCTTCAAAGGACTGGGGAGGATTAGATGATGCTCTGAGAACAACAGAAAAGCTTCCCTGAACATATCCCATACCTAGAGACTAAGAATTTGGCCAGTTTAAGCAGTGACAGGAACAGGACAACACTGACCTTTGCCTGGGATGCCAGGTTTTTGGATGATCCTGACATATGTGTCTCCACTGGCCGGGTGACACTGTACCTAGAGGGAAAACATGGGGAAGAACAGCTTGTTTTGGGATGAGGCACAGCAACCAGAGAGAGCAGCATAGGATGCAGAATTTTAGGGTATTTTTCTGAAGACTGAAGAATTGCAATGAGAAATTACAGCTCAGTGTGGTGCAATGCTGAGGCAATAAAGTGGGTGAGGGACAAAGCTATGAGAAGAACACAGATCTCTTTGGATGGAAAATGTACATTAAGGCAAACATGGACTACAGAGAGGATTTCTTGACTGTGGTTACATTAAATCACATTTCATATAAGATGCAGCACCAGGTGAGAACACTCCTCAGCTCTACTGTGGACATAAACCCAATTTTGCTGTTTTCTACAGCTCTTTATACACTGTCCACACATGTCCTGGTGCAGGACAGCACCTTGTAACAAAGTCAAGCTGATAATTAATAGCAAAACAGGCCAAAACCACACCAAGGCTGAAGATGTGCTTCTGAACAATCCATCAGCATTTGGTTCAGGTTTCTACATAGAGCAAAAATTACTTACATATTTGTTCCAAGTTTGAGGACTCTGTCTCCATAAAGCTCAAAAGATCCTTCTCTTTGTGGAGTAACGTAATTCCCGGCAGTGGTGAACTCAGCCCTTTTAACTTCCACTCCTTTGTGATTGAATATCCTTAAAAAGGAGGCATTATTGAAACATTTAGTAGTTTCAGTCCTGATTTTAGTACCTAATCCCTCTGCTTTCTGCACAAGGGGAATAAAACTTTAAAGTGGTTCGATGGCTCCTCTGGGCTAGCCCTTTCACCGAACTGGCTTCAATAGTCCTGATTTGTGGGTCCGAGCTTCTGGCAGAAGTGTGGCAGTGGTGAAGAAAGAAAGAAAGGAGGACTTCTGTGGGGGTTGAAGCTGGTTTATTTACCCCAGGTGGTCATGCAGAAGTGATTTTCCCAGGCTGTGTTTCATCTTAAGTATGCGTGAGAGGCATGGGAGGATACAAACATGGGACGAATCAAGGAAGGGTGGGTGAGTGACAAGGGGCAGAGGGGGACATCAGTGAACATACAATGAATAAAAAGGGGAGGCAACACCTGGGAACCTGTTCCATCATTTGATAGTCCTCTGGGAATGTCTCAGATAACAAGGGAGAGGCTGCCAGTAATGGACAGGGCTCAGAATTTCCTTAACTGTGGGGAGGAACTAGGAAGAAACCAAAAATGCACTGAAGGAACCAAAAATGCACTGCTACAAAACTTGATTCTGTACATTGCTAAATGCCTCTGGGATAAATGGGATAAATTACTAATAGCTAATTTACTGACATAAAAACCTCCAAAAGCAGTTTAGCATTTCATTGTTGGGTGACTTAATCCCAAATCCTGCCCTTTACATGGTATTTACTGGAGGTTCAGCTATCCATGCAACAGAAATGGCAGTTTGAGCTGGATTTCTGAGCCCTCTGGAATGAAATGCTCCTTCCTGACCAGTCCCACACAAAACATCAGCTCACCTGATGAGTCCTGGCACCTCTGTGCCCCATGGGACAGGCCCTGAGATTGGCAGCACGAAGCGACCATTCGAGTTTTGCACTTTATCCTTCAGGAAGATGGAGACCTGCAAAAGGACATCACAAGCATCACACCTCTGGGGAAATCCTCTACAGACCCTCCCATCCAAATTCCCTGAAATCTGAGCTCTGCCTACACTGGGGAAGGTCTCCTAGAGCTCTTGATGTGTATATGGGGATGTATTTACAAAGCCACTGATGTGGAATTATGGTCCAGAGGATGGGCACACTGATCTAACATTAAAAAAAAAATATATTAAAAACTACGTCCTGCTCATGCATATGAGTGTGACCAATTTGTTTAGAGAACATCAAGACTTCATGCTCAGGTTTCCTACCAAGTTTCTTCTAAAAGGAAAAATGGACTTATCAGTCAACAGATCACACTAGTAGAGATTCCTTTTTTCATAATATTGTAGAATTATTCAGCATTATTACAGTATATGTGCTCAATTTGTGAAATTTGAGTGCAATTATAAGCACATCAAGATGACTGAAAAGCACAAGCAACAAACCCAAACCTGCAGTGTTTATAAGCAGATCTCTTTGTATTCCAGCCCCAAACTCCCTATCATTCTCCCTGCCTAGCTGGATTGGGCTCTTACCCTGATGTGCATGTCCTGGAAGAAAATGAGAAGTGTTTGCCTGATGAGCTGGAATTCGCCATCAGAGAGACAATTGTAGGTCTGGAAAAGGAAAATCAAGGGTTTACAGCTTGCCAGGGTGCCATGTCCCACCCAGGGAAAGAGAGAACAAGTACAGCTGAATAGTCTGATCCACTTGCAGGGGGAGCAGAGATGCTCTAAGGGGGTTGCTGGTCCCTGGGTAATTATCAGTAATTATTGTCTGCGACTAAAAGTCTGATTTAATTTCTGCTGAAATCAGTGGAGACTTAAATCAGGCTGAATAAGCAATACATTGATTTAAACTGGGCCAGTAGAAAAATACCACTTGAATCACAGCCCTCTCCAATGCAGCAATTCATATCTAAGCGGTAAAAAACCCATAAAATCAAACCACATTGTGTCCCACGCTTTTCCTGAGGATTCTTACTTCAATCAGGCTCCGGAAGGTCTCATCCACCTGGTTCAGGATGGCAGGGGAGTCGGAGATGAAATCCTTGATGGCATCCAGGTGGTTGAACGTGACCAGCAGAATGTCCCTGGGCCGAGGGCACAGCAGCACTTGGTACTTGAAGGCCATAGTCATGAGGTCGTAGAGCTGCAAAGGAACACAGGAATGTTGGTCCTGTCACAGAGGAAACCTCCTGGGCATGGAGAGAGGGATTCAGTCAGGACAGTGCCTGCCTGTGGCACAAACAACCATTTTAGCTTCGTTTCCTAATAAACAAGACCTCTGCAGTCACATCCTCAGCATTCCTGCTGGGTCTCCAATGTCACCAGTGCTCAGCGAGGTCACACCTTGAGTGCTGGGTCTAGTTCTCGGCCTCCCAGTGCAAAAGAGACATTGAGGGGCCGGAGCGTATCCAGAGAAGGGAATGGAGCTGGAGAAGGAGCTGGAGCACCAGGAATGGCTGAGGGGGCTCAGCCTGCAGAAAAGGAGGCTCGAGGGGATCTTCTGGCTCTGCACAACTCCCTGAGAGGAGGAGGCAGCCAGGATGGGTCAGGTTGGATATCAGGAGGAATTTCTCCATGGAAATGTTGACTTAGCATTGGAAGGGGCTGCCCAGGGAGGTTTGAAGTCCCCATCCAAGGAACAACTGGATGTGGCACTCAGTGCTCTGGGCTGGTTGACAAGGTGGGATTTGGCACAGGTTGGACCTGTGGAGCTCTTGGAGAGCTTTTCCAATCTCAGTGATTCTATGAACTTCAGCAACCCTGACACCTGGGTGAAGGGCTCTCTGGTAATCCCATTCCTACAATTTTTTCCTCAACTGGCTGTGGATACACTGTTTGCAGGCAGTAAATCTAACACCTGCAAGACAGTCAGTACAGAAATACAGACATTTATCCACACCCATATACCATGTATGTGTATCTTTCTAATATACATGAAAACACCTGATAAACTTAAAGAATTCTTAGTGAACTTGTTCAAATCAAACATTTAGCTGCTCAAGCAGAAATTCTCAGTTCTGAAGCAGCTGATACCACCACGGGTTTTCTTGGTCGAGAACCATTTTCACAAGGAAAGCTGTTCCACAATGCTTCAAACTGGTGAAGCTATTAATTATTGCAACAGCAACTGGTGAAGGGCAACTGGGGAGTGCAGCAGAGGCAGTCTGGGCAGCAGGACTGTGTTACCTTGTCCATGCTGGCCTGGTTCAGTCTCATGATGGAGGCATGAGCCAGCCGGTCATACACAGTGCGCAGTGCTTTCTTGGAATACAAATCCTGGGGTTTGAACAGCTCCTCCATGAATTTTTTGTTGAACATGGTGCTGATGATGTCGTTCATAACTGCAAAGACAGAGAGGCTTTGTGGTTTGCTCCAGAACAGCGTTCCTGGTCCATCCCAGCTGCAAGGTTCACACCGGGGTTACCTCCGCAGAGCAGGAACAGAGCACAACGGGACAGGGGGAACAGCACCTCTGGATCCAGCACTGCCTCAGTCCCACCTGGGCTGATCCAGGAGACGTCCCTCAGGGCACAAATGCCACCTGAGCTGAAGGCAGCAGCCCCTGTTTCCCCACGGGAATAAGGCTGGCTTTGTTGCCCTGGTTTTATAGCTATGGTTGGCACTTTTCACTTTTAAATAATGTTGCTTGTAGGCTGCTCTGATGTGTTATTATCTAAAAAATCTGCTTCCTAAGAAGAGTGTTTTGCACTGCGGTAGATCTTTGCAGATTGCAGCTGCCTGGCTGTGCCTGTTCCTTGACACCCTCTGACACCATTAGTCTATTTTTTAACTTCTCAACGGAAGCTCCTGCAGGGCTCTCTGTAATCTTTATTCCAAATGGATTAACCCTGGCAGGTATTTAATAAAGCATTTATATCCCTGGGATCTATATCAACGCATTCAGGGCTCTCACAGCTGAAATATCTGCAGGCCCTAAAGTTTCAAATGCAGAACTCCTGACTTCCTTACTTGTGGTTCATTTTTTAATGTGTAAATTTAGCCATGGAACTGTTTCATTACTGAGGAGTTCTTAGAGCTCAGGAGTGCTGACTGTGAGGGCTGTGCTCTGGTTATTGAGCTTTTAATGCAAACAAGATGGAAAACATTGTGCAGTGGTTCAAGCAGAGACAGCATCTGAGCTTTTGTGCTGGATCTGCCACTTTTATTATCTCCCTGATGCACTCTAAAGAGTTATCATCAATAAACATTTATTCCTCTATCCAAAAAAAAAGGTAAATGAGTAAGTCAGGTCACAGATTAATGTGCAAGTGTGGATTTTCCTAAGCAGATGACTGTTATAAAGCTCATAATGCCAGACAATTCTTGTGGATTAGAAAAATCTCAGAATAAACAATTATTTAAAAAAAAAAAAAAAAAAAGGAAAAGGAGAAAAAGTGAACATACAGGGAGTGGTAGTGACCAATGGTTTGAATTATTGCCTTAATGATTCCCTGAGGAGGTCACACACCTGGCTTTTCACACCTGTCCTACAACCACAGACAAAATAAAGGTAATTTCCCTGTCACTTCATCTCTTCCTAGAGGATAAACTCCCTGGGGACTGCTGAGAGCCTGGGCAGGGAGAGCTGTGTTCCCAAGGGCAGAGGCCTCCTGAAATGATTCTCTCTCCTCTCTAAACCTGATTGTTACAGGTTTCTCATGCACTGGCCACACACAGCCCTTGTGCTGAACCTGACAGGGCTCCTAGCCCTGGTTTAAACACCCCAAAACCACAGACAGATCTCAGCTCCTGAGCAGTCTGGACTACAAATACACCTAATTACAAATGGCGAAAGTCCCTCCTTCCTCTCTTCCTTTCAAATAAACTGGCAATAAAACAATCCCTACCTGCAATCTCAGGCAGAAATCCCCTATTTTTCGTGGAGAAAATAAAATATATTAGTACTAGTAGATATTAGTATCTAGTTAATTTTGCAGGGAATCAGTTACGACAAAAATAAGAACTTCTGCTTTATACTGCTATTAAGGAAAATATTTTTAAGCTGCTTGTGTGTGCTGCCCATACAAAGACTTCTCCTGTCTTTGCAGAATCACAAACAACCCAAACCACCAGTAGACAGACACCTCCTACTACACTGATTTTTCAAAAGAATCAAAGGTCTGTGTGAACCACAGACATAAATTATCTTCTGAAATTAAAACCTCTTGTGTGGGCTATAAAAAGAACTGAGAAAGACATTTAAAAATTATAGCGGTAAAGGGCAAATTGATAATAAATCTCTCACATGATTGATAATGACAGAGCAAAGGTCTCAGGGGGGCCCTGGAGTGGCCATGGCAGGTGACACAGGAGCATTGGCCCAGGGACATGGCACAAGCAACACAGAAAAAGCAACTGAGCAGAGAGGGTAGGTCATCAACTGGGATGAGAGGAGGGAAACCAGTACAGCCCATGGGATGGACAGGACTGGAGCTGAGGGTGATGGTGGCTTTGGCCTCCCCATGCCAAGTCTCTGGTGACAGAGAGCACGTGTCACTGGCATGGCTGGGATGCATGACATGAGACTAGATCTACGCCTGGGTGATGCTGGTGCTTCCTGGAGGACGTTTAGGGCAGCAGAAGGAATATTCTGAGTTCTGCACAGTCATCCTGCATGCTACAGGCTCGTGGTTCATCAAGGAACCTTGTCACGGCTCCATCAGTGACAGCCCCAGGTAGTGACTCCAGGACTCTCCTGAGATCCCCTAGAGCACTGAGCACAGGCAAAGTGTTCCCTCTCACAAGAGAAGTGATGGGTCAGCCTGCCCCTGAGCCAGCCCTGTCTCGCTACGTCACAGCTCTGGGCAGCTCCTCGTTGTTTTGGATGGGATGGAATCTCGTCCTGACTTCTGAGTTAAAGGCTGGGAAAAGGGTGTGCTTGGAAACAGGATGTAATGGTAAGAAAAAAGCTGGGGCAAGCTCCAGAACATTAGCATTTACCTTCAGTAAATGTTAAAACCTATCAATGATGTTATTTCACAAAACATGAATTGTAACCTTGATCCCTCTCAAAAAAGGGCTGCTCAGAAGGATCCTGCAAGTTCTGCTCATGCTCATGGAGCAAAAACCTGAGATTCAAGAGATTCATTTGGATGAGCTTGGCTGGGGTGTGGGCAGCTGCTCCTTTGGGATCATCACTCTGCCAGGTGTGACCACCAGCACAGGTGGGTAAAGCAGCTGGGAGACGGGAAAGCCTTTGATCATCCCTGGAGTTCACCTGTCCAAACTGAGCAATGAGTTCAATAAAACCTTAGAAAAATAGAATATACCAAATATTCCTGCATTTAAGCAGAAAAACGACCTGCACAATGCTCACACAATTACATGCTTGCATGAAGACAGTGGTAAAGAAACACAAATACCATTTTTGCAGGCAAGACCACCAGGATAAAAAATTTTGATCCATTTATAGTCTTGGTTAAATTAACAGCTGATTTTTGAGGCCATATGATTTTAAGATATGGTCTGGTTTTTTTCACTGATTTCCAGTCAAAAGGGCATTTAAGGAGCAGGTGAGCATTCTTGTTCATTTGTGACACTGACTGAAGGCTGCAGGAACAGCCTCAGGTGTTCAGGCATGATGAGCCCCAGGTGTGCACGTGGGGTTGGACTGGTGCATGCAGCCAGCAGTTACTGTACCTCGTTTCCTGTCCACATCTGTCCATTCATCTACACGAAGCATATAAAACAAAACAGCAGTTCAAGATGTAAGAACAAGAGTTGCAAGGAGAAGGAAAGAAATAGAAAGAAATAAACGTAAAAAAGAAAGAAAAAAAAAGCTAACTAATGCATTTTGTCTCTTCTCATCAGCATTCAGCACTGAATGAGAACCTCACCCTCACCTTGGATAAAATCCTGCTGCTTCAGTGCACATCAAATTTTACCTTTTGCATGAGCTTGGGTAGTTTCCAGCTGTATTTTGCACTTACAAGTAATCAACATTTGAGTGAGCAGCTTTAAGCATCAACAGACACCTCAGGGTGGATGAACCACACCTCGATGAAACTAATACACAATTTTTTGAAAGAAAAAAAAAATCCGTGTGTGGACAAACTAAAACAGTCCAATTCTCCTGCTAAGATACTCCACCAAGATTTAATTTAGCTAAAATCCTAAACTTGTCCCTGCATGAACAGCAGTAAACTTCTGTCAGATCACTCCCTCAATCAGGACACACATGAATAATTACAATTGCCCCCAAACAATACAAATAATTACAGTGAACCCTTTGTCATTGTTTAGCACTTCAGAAAGGACAGGCAGAAGGGACAACCATACCAAGCCGATTTTTATTACAACACCACAGAGATTCCCGAGGCACATTCCCCATCCCCTGACAGAGAGGTGCAAGGACTCGTAAAGCAAAACTTTAATTTGAAGTTGTAAATACAGAGCTGCTTGGCTGTGAGCTGGAGTTTCATGGTCCATGTGAAGGCACGAGGCTCAGCTTGTGTAAGGATTTTGGCCAAATGAGATTGTATAAAAGCTGGACAAGGGTTTCAGGAGCCATACTGGTATTTGAATTTCAAACATTTGCACGTGCTGTGTCTCTACAAGATGTACAAATTTATTCCTGGAAACTCCTTCCCATTGCAAAGCAACCTGGTCTGTCCCAGGCCCTGGGCTGACATCACCAAATCCTGAGTTATTTTGAGTCCAAAAG
This sequence comes from Brachypodius melanocephalos, assembly GCA_013398615.1. Taxonomy (NCBI): domain Eukaryota; kingdom Metazoa; phylum Chordata; class Aves; order Passeriformes; family Pycnonotidae; genus Brachypodius; species Brachypodius melanocephalos. The sequence goes on along the minus strand of VZSR01001014.1, from coordinate 154,619 downwards.
TGCATTTCTGAAGCTTTAACCCCCGAGCTGAGCACAGAGGCATCAACTCGGACTCCACTTTCTCCTCCTGTGTGAGAAACCCCCAAAGCAACCTCAGCAACACCTTGAGGTTATCATTTCTGTTCTTACCACAGGAACTTCACCGAGCTGATCAACCCAACGGGCTGCGCTTCCCAGTGGAGACCACAAAACACTGAGGGTTGATTTCTGTGATAATTACTGTGGGAATTACTGCGATGGAGCTCTGAAATCGGGGCAAGGAAACTCCTGCCCGTCAGCTCGCAGCATCCTCTGGTGACAGCTCAGAGTGTCCCTGTGTGCCCCAGGGCAACACTGACAGAAGGAGAGGACACAGCCTCAAGCTGCGTCAAGGGAAGTTCAGGTTAGACACTAGAAAAAAATTCTTCACTGAAAGAGTGATTGGGCACTGGGATGCTCTGCCCAGGGAGGTGGTGGAGTCACCATCCCTGGATGTGTTTAAAAAAAGACCGGACACGGCACTCAGTGCCATGGTTTGGTTGATGAGGAGGTGTTGGGTCATAGGTTAGACTTGATGATCTTAAAGGTATTTTCCAACCAGTTCAGTCTGTCATTCTGCGGCATCCTGGAAACCAGCACCGCCGCGGGGAGCAGCCCGAGCCGCTATCGGGGAGGCGAGAGCGGGGACAGAGCCCTGCCCGAGAACACCGCCATCGGCTCCCTGGGCTCCGCTGGCACCGGGAGCGGAGGGAACCGTGCCCAGCCCCCGCCCGCCACTCACCTTTGCGCGCCTTCTCTCCGGGGATGCTCTGGGCGCGCAGCCGCTGATCCAGGATGTAGAGCATCTCCCCGCCCAGGTTCAGGAACAGCAGCGGCAGCGTCCGCGCCGACATGGCCCCGGCCCGGCCCGGCCCCGCTCCCCTGGCCCCGCGCCGCCGCCGCCGCCGTTGCCGGGCAGCCGCGGGGCCAATCGGGGCGCGCCGTCTTGGCCGGCCGGGGCGCGCCTGCGCAGCGTGCCGGGGGAGTGTGCCATCATCCCGGCGTGCGTCATCATCCTGTTGTGCGTGTGCATCATCCCGGTGTGATATGTCATCATCCCGGTGTGTGTCGTGTCATCGTCCCGCTGTGAGTGTGTCATCATTCCGGTGTGTGTTGTGTCATCATCCCAGTGTGTGTCGTGTCATTGTCCCGGTGTGAGCGTGTCATCCTGGTGTGTGTCATGTCATCGTCCCGGCGTGAGTGTGCACACTCTCACAGCGTGGGTATCATCCCCGGTGCGTGTGTGCATTGTAACGGTCTGTGTGCATTGTCCTGATCAGCGTGCACATTGTCCCAATCTGTGTGTGCATTGTCCCTGTGCCATCATCCCTGTCTGTGTGTGGAGCATCCTGATCCATGTGCATTGTCCCAGTCCCTGTGTGGATCATCTTGGTGCACAAGCACGGCCCCAGCATATGAAGAATGGTTTGGGTTGGAAGGGACCTTAAAGCTCATCCCATTCCAACCCGTGCCATGGGCAGGGACACCTTCCACTGTCCCAGGGTGCTCCAAGCCCCATCCAACCTGGCCTTGGACACTTCCAGGGATCCAGGGGCAGCCACAGCTTCTCTGGGCAACCTGGGTGCCAGGGCCTCCCCACCCTCACAGGGAAGAATTTACTCATAATGTCCAATCTCAATGTCTTCGTTTATAAATACCTAAGAAAATGTGACAGCACATACCTGTGGACTGGCTGTGCTATTCCCACTGGAGCTATTCCCACTGAAGAATGTGCAGGGTAATGCTGGAGCCCTCAGGTCCTCTCACAGACTGACCTGCCCAGCACTCGGCCTGAAATTAAACTTCTAAACCACTTAAACTACCCGCTGCCGTTCCCAGGTGCTCAGAACAGCGCAGACCACAGGAGCAAAGTGGCTTGAGGTCTTTGGGCAGGTGTTTATTGTCAGCACGTGCCACTACACAGGTGTCCCCTCCTGTGCCTGCTTCTGCACCTGCTTCTCCTGCTGTTCCCGTGCGGCCCTTGCTCTCGCCTGCCGCTCTCTCCTCTGCCTCAGTCTCACAGCTGCTTTCAGCTTCCGCTTCTCCTGGAACACCTGTGGAAGCAGAAGGGGAGAGAGATAAAGCTGCCTGCAGAGCTGCTCCCCAGGCTGGCTACTGCAGGCTGAGCAGTTCCAGCAGGAGCCAGACCAAATCCTCCCTCTGTGCCTTCCTTGCTCCAGGGAACCATCTGAGATTATTCTATTACAGCCACCCAGTCAATCACTGAATCATTCAGGTTAGAAAAGACTTCTGAGACCACAGAGTCCAACTGTGACTGACCCCCACCTTGCCAACCAGCACACTAAGTGCCATGTCTAGTCATTCCTTGGACACCTTTGGTCCAGTCCTTTGGTTAGAATTTAATTGGACAGAAAATTAGCATTTACAAACCTCAGACACATCCAGCTTTTGGTTCTGCTCAGTTATACCAAGATCTACTGCATGCAGCAGTTACACTCATATATTCTGAGCAGATCAGGGCAGACAGGGGCTGCACCCACGTTTCTGTTCCAAACTGCCATCAAATTATCTCACATATCGGTTCCCATACTAGGCTTTGAGAAAGAAGCTGGTTTGAATACCACATTTTTGAGCAAACCAGTGGCCCAACCTGAAGTGCCTGAGTACAGCATGTGTCAATGTCCCCCATGGAGCTCTTGGCTGAGCTCAGGCAATTCTCTACAGACAGGACCAAAGTCAAAGCCTGGTTTAAGAGGACTCTGCTATCAGTCTAACTTTTCCGGAGGGGTTTCTCCCTGCTCCATACCTTGAGGCACAAAGCCTTCTTGACCAGCCAGCGCTTGGTGACGTGGCGGGTGTAGGGCTGGGGGGGGCTGTACTGGATGTCCAGCTGCTTGCAGGTGTTCTCAAAGGTGCCGTAGTTCACCCGGCGCAGATACCCCAGCATCTTCCTCCGCCGGTCCAGATCCATCAGCATGAACCGGCGGTTCCTTATGTCCTGCAAAGCACCCAAAGCACCTTCACTCCACTGCAGGCAGATTGTCCTGCCATTCCAGTAAACGACTGACAATAGACCAGATTTGGGCTGAAAGGGAACCGTCGGGTTAAGGACAGAGTCAGAACAACTTCTGTTGGCAGATGCTGCAAGTACATCAGGTCAGCCCAAGCTGATCCAAGGACATTTAATTTACTTTGCTCTGGAATTGCTTTCTCCCTTACATGGCTGCACCTTCACCTTCTCTGAAGACTGTCTTCAGCTTGCGTACAGTTTCAGGCTGTGCCAAAGCTGCAGGGAAGGTCTTCTGACTAAAACCTGCTTCTCTTGAAGTGTGCTGCTTCAGAATAACACAAGCATTTACCTTTGTTTTGCCAGAAATTAAATATGAAGATAATCTGTGACTTGGCTCTCACTGTCTGGTTGTTCTTTGGAAGGGCACAAGCGTAGCCTGAGCCACACCAGTCAGGGCAATCCCTCAAGGGAGACATCTCCCTGTCCTGTACGAATGATTTGTGTAAAGAACAGGCTTCAGCCAAGAAATTCCAAAAGGTCCGACTTCACTGCAACACCTGGTATAGCTTCTGGCTTGTAATAAAAAGCTCCATTCTGTTCTCTTGTACCCTTCAACTTTTCATGAGTAACAATTACGCACTTTTTTCAAATGCAGTTATCAATCCATTTCCCACCTATTGCCCTGCATAAAGAATCTTTGATATCTGTTTTATGAACATAAATTCAGTCGAGATGTCTCAAATTTGGGCCTGAACCCAGGTAGCTGCAGGCAGGGGGAACAGGACATGCACACAGTGCTGTCCACCAAACATTTCCATGAGCAAAATAACCACAAACTTTACTATTTGTTTGTTACTGCAGCTGCATTCATTAATTAGTGAAAACTAAGTGGTGAAGCCACATCTGCAGCGAGGAGAAATGGAGCTCAACTCTGCCCAGAGGAATCTGCTCAGCCGTTTCCTCCTCTACAGTAACAAACCAGAACACAGACCGGAGCTGGCGAGAATCCAGCTGTGCCTGAGCCAGCAGCTCCCCACACTGGCACCAGGGAACAGCTGTAACTATTTTATAAACCTCCTTAGAAAAGCCATAATCCCCAGGATTAAAATCCTCTCGTTATAAACTGAGAAAACCACCTGAGCAGCAGCTGTGTGGGGGCTCAGTTCCCCGAGTTACCTTGGGATGCCTCTGGAGGTGCTCCTCGAGCGTGCGTATCCGGGCAGTCAAAATAGCAACTGTAAAGGACAGAGAGAGAAGCTGTGTGAGAGCAGCAGCTCTCCCAGGTGATCCAGGATCATCTGCCTTGCCTCAAGCTGCCAGCTGAGCACTGCTGCCCCTGCAGGTACCCACAGTAGCACAGCAGGGACTGCCCATGGCAATACACTGCCCACAAATACTGCCCACGACAAAACACTGCCCACAGCAGCACAACAAACACTGCCCATGACAAAACACTGCCCACAACAAGCACTGCTCACAGCAAATACTGCCCAAAGCAGCCCTTGCCCAAGCCCACTGCACAAAAACCACAACATACAACCTGCATAGCTGTGACTGTTATGAGGCTGCTGAATTAGAGGGTAAGATTTTAACAGCACTTCATATAAATTTAACTGTGAATTTATTCCTCTTGCTCTCATTCAATCACCAGTGATTTGACATTTATTTCACCTCACTGGATTCAAGCTCTGGGGGAGCAGATAGCAATAAAGGGGTTTTTTTTCCAAGGGCAGTAGCCAGGTCTTTGGGATTTCAAGCTCTGGAGGGAGGGGCTGGTGGCATCCTGAGGAACAGGAGGGCTTTACTGATGACAAAGGAGTTGTCAGTGTTGGTCAGTGCAACATGGCCTTTGTCCCTGCACTGTCCCCATTATGCTTCAGCCACAGCTCTCTGATGCAGAGAAAAATTTGGGTTCTGTGGCTGAATTTGGTTCATTTTGGTAACAGCTGCAGCTCAGCGCTTCATGTCACAGAAGCATTCCAAGCAGAATAATGCACACACTGCCTTTGGAGGGTGGATGTGGAGCAGGAATTTGGAAGCAGCCTCTGTAACACTTCCTGACCTGGAGCAGTCCTGCAGGGCATTCTGCAGGCTACCTGCCTCTCAGCAGCTGTCATGGAGGAGATTCTCCTGAATTTTACAGCAAACTGGAAGTGCTGGGATGGGAACAGCTGAATAGAGAAGCAGGGATGTTTCATCTGCCAACAATACCCTTCCCTTTTTTTAACTTGCCTTGCACTTCAAAGGAGCCATTGTCTTTGGGAGACCTCCTGACCTTCTCCACCAGCTGCTGTATCTTTACCTTCATCTTCTCCTTCTGTGGGTCACAGAAAAGAGGTTGTCACTGTCTCAGAACACTAGAGGTCAGAGACACTCAGCTCTCTTCCCAAACACCCAGATAAAGGCTTTCCAATTCAGACCTTTACTCAGTGCTTTTACATCTTAAGCTGAAGTGGCAAGCATAGAGGAATGGCATAGAGATCTCTGTGCCACTTTCCTACCTGTTTGTTTTCTGGGCATATGGAAAATGAAAATAACTTGAAGGACATCTGCTGTCCAGTGCAATGGTTTCTAGAACACAGGGGGTCAGCCACGAGCAGCAACAGAACAGCTCATTGTCCTGTCACCCCTGAATATTTTCTTCTTGCATTTTAATATGTAATTGTTACCACTTTAGTGTGATAAATTTTAAGAGCAAACCAGATTTATCACTGTATTTCATCACACCACATTTACAGTCACTTAGAAATACAGCAAGTGAAAGATATTTAACAACATAGACAAGTCTCACATGAAGGTGTTCATTAAATCTGTTTTTTTTCAAGCAAGCAGAATGGCACTGACCTGACTTGCCATTTCCAGGGACAGCACCCGTTTCACCACATCATCCACTCTGCAAGGAGATGGCAAATGAGCTTAGAAACTAGAAACAAATCTATTTTACAACAGAAATGAACTCAGGTTCTCGGAACATACTCAGTTTTCTCAGCTTTCATTTACTCTACAATTTTACAGGGACTCACCTCCCCTCCCAAAGCTGGCAGCCATAAACCGGTGCTTACTTTCCTAAGCAAAATCATGGCTCAGATTACAGGAGCATCGAGTAGTTTTGCTGCGGAAATACTTAATTTAAAGGCTGGTTCCTTCAGAGAGCAGTGAAAGTCACAGTCAGGCCACTGGGGGCCCCCCCTGCACCACACACAAGCAGCTCTGCATCAGAGCACAGCAGTGCTGAGCTCCAGAGCCCAAACTTGGCAGTAGCTGAATTCATGTTGAGTTGTTTAACAACACTCTCCATCACCTGAGTTCAAGACAGGCACAGATTATTTGCAAGATGACTATTTCTAGTATTTCAAGGTTATTTTCTCTTTTTTTTTTTTTTTTCTTACAGACTACAAAGCCCACAGAGGATGTGGGCAACCAGCACTCAATCTCACATGGAGTGAACAATCAAGCCCTGAGCACTGTCTGTGTCTGTAAATTTGTCTTTCAAACTGCCTTGGCAATTTTTGTGCCCACAGAGCATTAATAATTAATTAGTGAGCAGATGACAGCTTCCACATACCATGGTTATGTGTAAGATACAAATCCCTGGAGAGAGCAGCCATTCCCTCTCCCTGTTCATACCTGCTCATTATTGGGAGATTGGCATATTCCTTCTTCAGCATGGTGGGAGGAAGGTCATCCAGATGGCTGGGGATGTCTACAAAGAGATAAACATTTGAGGAAGAGCAGGACAAAGCCAGACCTCTGGTTCTGCAAACCAGATCAGATGAAACATTTTCTGAAGGAAACTGGCTGTGTGCTCCAAACAAGAACTGAGCAGATCCAAGAGAGCAGGAAATGAGTGAAAAAATAGGTTCAGTCTCTTCCCTTCAGAACTCTGGATTTATAACATAGTGTACATGTATTTACAACAATCCACTAAGCTCAGAGATCACAGAATACCAAACCAGTTTGTGCTGCAAGGGACCTTAAAGCCCATTTGATTCCACTCCCTGCCATGGAACACCCTCCACTATCCCAGGTTGCTCCAAGACCTGTCCAACTTGGCCTTGGAGACTTCCAGGGATCCAGGCACAGCTTCTCTGGGCAACCTGTGCCAAGGTCTCACCATCCTCACAGATCTCCTGCTACTGACAATTATTCACATTCAGAAGGAGGGGAATCTTCTGAGTAACTCCTGAGCTTGCAAGAAACTATTTCTGGAATGATTTCTGTGCCATGAGAGTACAGCTCTGAGCATGTCAACAGCAAAACATTTGTTGCTGTGGATCCTGACATACCTTTCCTCTTCTTTGACACAGGTCTGGCATAGCCCCTGGCTGTCTGGAGCACAGGACTGCAGGCTGGGTGGGAGAAACAGAAAAATATCAGACTTGTGTGCACTTCTCCAGCTCTGTACTCATCAAATACTGCTTGGTCTGTATGGGGTCAGAGCAAAGTGCTAAAACAAACCAAGCTGGGCTGCTTGGGAATGAGCAAATGCCGAGGGCGGAGCAGCAGAACAGGCTGCACACACTGAGCAGAGTGTGAGGGCTCCCCCGGGCAAATGTCTTCATTTATAGGGTTTAAACTGCTGAATTAACTGATGAATTAACTCAATCTCATTAGCGACGTGGAGGGGCTGCTCTGAACCACGCCAGTGTCAGTGACACCTGGGGACAACCCGGGGACAACCTTTGACACAGCTCGGTACAGACGCCAACATTCATCATCAGCCGGGACTTCGTCATTCTTTGACCTTTCAAGAACAAACTCTTCCAGCTGCGCTTTCAGGGCCCCGCTGCTGGAATCAGGACCTGCTCCAGAACGTTAGCCTGTGCCCGGCTCGGCCACCCCCGCTCGCCCCCGCTGATCCGAGGGACCCCCGGCATCCTGCTCGCGCCCCCCTACCCAGCTACACATCGGCAACCCCCAAGGTCACCCGGCCCCCTGTCTCGTTTCAGGGGGGACAAATAATGAGGCCGGTGTGTGTGGCCCCCTGAGTGACCCCCGGCCACCCCCGACCCCGAGACCGCTCCTTTCCCCGCATCCTCAGCTCCCACCGCGGCCCCGGCCGCTCCCCAGTTCCTCCAGAGGGGTCCGCTTCCCTTTCCATCCTCCCTCCTAGCGGCCTCCCGAGCCCCCCGTGCCCCTCACCGGACTCTGCCCTGCCCAGCACGGCGGCCCCGGCGCGGGCCAGCCCGGCCAGGCCGCGGCCGAACAGCGCCAGCATGGCCCGCGCTCACCGACACGCCCGCATGGGCGCTGCCATCTTGCCCACCCGCGACTGCCGAGCGCCGAGACAGAGCAGAGGGAGCGAACGCCGAGCGCATCGATGACCGTCCAGGGTTCTGGTCCCCTCCCCGTCTTCGTCCCGATCCCGGTCCCGGATCCCTCTGGGTCCCCTAACTGTCCCCATCCTTGTCTCGGTCCCCGTCTCGGTTTCGTCCCCTACCTGTCCCTGTCCTCGTCCTTGTCCTACTCCCGGTCCCGATCTCCGTCCTGCCTCCGTCTTACTCCCGTCTCAACCCCATCCCCACCCCTGTCTCGGTCCCATCCGCGCCCTGGTTCCGGTCCTGTCCCAGTCCCCGTCCGCGTCCCCATTCCCGTCCCCATCCCCTTCCCGCAGAGGCGCCTGGGTTGTTTGTAGAACCTCCCGGTTTATTTCGGAGGGAGACGCTCGGGAAGGGACACACGCAGAGCGGGGTGGAGCCGAGCAGCGCCCCGGGCTGCGGCTGGAACCCCGCGGGTGGATCCCGCATCTCGGGGCTCCCGCTGGCGGCCCCGGTGTCGCTGCCCGGCTCCATCCCGCTCTAGTCCGCCCGGCACTCGTGCAGCTCCTCGGCCCCGCCGATGCGGAGCCCCTGCAGCAGCGGGAAGGTGGCGGGGGGCTCCTCGAGGAACCCCCAGTCCTCCGCGCCGCCGCCGTTCCCGCGGCCTCGCAGGTTCTCGTAGAACCGGGGACCGGGCTCGGGGAGCAGTCGCTGCCCCCGGTACCCCGCACCCCCCACCCGCGCGTACTGCACGGGCTCCCCGGGACTCTCCTGCCGTACGTACGGCCGGGGCAGCGCCGAGGGGGCGGCGGGCAGGACGGGATGTTCCTTCCCCGGCTGCTTCCCCGGTTCCCCTTCCAGCACGGTAACAGTGGAGATGGCGGCCGGGCCGGGCTCCCTCGCGGCGAGGACCTGGAGCGGCTCCTGGGGACCAGCGGGAGATCACAGCCGGTGCCATCTGCCCCTGCTGTCCCTGACAGTGCTAGGTGGGCACTGGGGGGCCGGGGAGCAGCCGCCCGGTCTCACCTGCGGCACCGCTGCCGGCACCCACTTGCCCAGGCTGCTGTTGGCGGGGTCGGGGACACTGGGCCAGAGCTGCTCCTTCATCCTGGGGACCACGGGGATGAGAGGACTCAGCGAGGCTGGCTGGAATGGGTGGCCTCAGTGCTGGACTGGCTCCCACCGAGCTCCCGGCGGGATGTCAGCACCTCGCAAGGCCACCCTCTCCCACCCGCCTGGGGCGGGGCTCTGGTACTCACCGCTCGTTCTTCTGGAAGCAGACGAGCAGCACCATGAGCACGACAAAGACCAGCCCCAGGCTCAGGAAGAGGAATTGGATCTCAGTATCATCTGGGAAGCGGGACACGGTCACAGGGAACTGCAGTGGGCACCGCCAGCTGTGCTGTGCCGTGAGGCCAGGGCAGGACCAGGTGCTGCAAGTCCCCAACCATGTCCCCCCAGTCCTGGGTGGCTGCAGCCCTCACCCAGCACTGTTGTCACCAGTGTCAGGCTGGTGCCATTGGTGCCGCCAGCAGCCGTGGATGCCATGATGTGCACCTTGTACAGGGTCGATGGCTTCAGCCCCCGGATGACAAAGGAGCTGAGGGAAGGATTCACGGTGGCACCTGGGGACACAAGGGGCTGTTGGTGTGACAGAATCCCCCCACTTGCACAGCCCTTGAGCTGGCAGGGAGCCCTGTCAGGGACCCATACAACTCCCTGAGCCTCTCTGAGAAGGACACAGAGGCTCCTGGTATCTCCACCCGTACATCCAGATGGGACAGAAGGCAGGGTCAGTGGTGCTGCAGGCAGGACTCACTGGCCATGTGGGTGATGCTGTTGGCCCAGAAGATGGTGTAGCTGGTGATGAAGCCGTTCTGCATCTCCACTGGCAGTGGGTCCCAGCACAGCTCGGCCTCTGACTTGCTGATCCTCTTCAGGTGAAGCTTTGGGGCATGGGATGGTGCTGGAAAGAGCAGGACAAGGAGGGACCAAGTGCTGAGCAGAGCCACTGCCTCAGGTGGGAACAGATTGGGGGTGGGATCTCACTCCCAAGGTGTGGGCATCAGGACCTGCCCATGCCTTAGGGGAGCTGAGAGCCCATTGAGAGATGAGGCAAATCCAGCCCCTCAAGCTGAGCTCTTTGGTACAGTCCCTGGATTAGGGGTACATGAGGAAGAGGTCATTCCTCCTTTTGGAAAGGCAAAGTCTTGGTGATGGGGCACCCTTCCCACATACCCTTCTGCTGGGAGTAGGCTGTGGTGTGGGCAGGCACCCCGACAGTGCCCTCGTAGAGAGGGTACAGTGAGATGTTGTACAGCTGGAAAGGCTCGATGCCATCTGCAATTGAGAGCAGAGGAGGCTGGGAGTTGGGGGCACTGGCTGTTGAGACCCCGCAGCTGTGCCCACCCCCACCCCACAGCACCAACCCTCCTACCCTGGGGGTGCATCCAGTGGAAGGAGGGGAGCGGGCTGGGGGCAGGGCTTGGTCCTGGTTTGGTCAGGATGGGTGCCAGCCCCCTGGGACAGCTGACCAGGGGGTCAGGGCCTCCTGGCAGCCCCCACTTACCCTGGATAATGGCTGTGGTGGCTGCCCCATCGTGCTCTATCTGCCAGCACGAGCTGCAGTGCTCGGGCTCTCTTGTCACCTGCTGCCACTCCAGGATGTAGGCTATCACTGGGGCCAGCGGGGCCTCCCAGTGCACCTGGAGGCTGCGCTCGCCCCCAGGCATGGCCCGGAGCCCGGCCAGGGGCTGACCTGCACGGGACAAGCAGCCGAGATTGTGGGAGAGGAGAACACCTCTCCCACATCACCCTCTGTGTGCCCGGCTTTGGAGTCTGCCCTCTCCTCATCCTGGCTGTGCACCCCATGGCAGTCTGCTCGGAGGGAGCAGAACCCCGGGGGACACGAGGATGTTTCGGGTGCTGCCCTCACCTTTCCTCTCCAGGAGCACGACCTCGGTGGGTGACGACTCTCCGGCGGCGTTGTAGGCTGAGAGGTAGACCCTCCTGGTCCCCGCGGGCACCGAGAAGCTGCACTCGGTATGGGTGGTGTTGCAGATGGTGAGAGGGGCCCTGCCCCTCCTCCGCGGGTTCAGGGTGACGCGGTAGCCCAGCACTCGCCCGTTGGCCTCCCGCTGCCGTGGGGCCTGGGTGCGGGCAGGGGGTGTGGGTGTCAGTCCCTGCGGGGATCGTGGCCCCCAGGGCAATGCCCCGGCAGCTCCCGCGCCCCCCGCCCGCCCCTGCTCACCTTCCAGCGCAGCTGCACCTCCACCTGCCCCTCTGTCCCGGCCGGCTGAGCCCCCCACCACGCGTCCAGCTTCCCTGTGGGGGCTGCAGTGGGAGAAGGATGGGAGAAGCTGAGAGGGGCCCGTGTGGCTGTGTCCCCAGTGCTGTGCCCTGTGCCCCCAGCACTGTGCCCTGTGTCCCCAGCACCGTGCCTTGTGTCCCCAGCCCTGTGCCCTGTGTTCCCAACACCGTGCCGTGTGGCCCCAGTGCTGTGCCCTGTGTCTTCAGCGCTGTGCCCTGTGTCCCCAGTACCGTACCGTGTACCCCCAGCGCTGTGCCGTGTTCCCAGCACTGTGCTGTATGCCCCCAGTGCTGTGCCGCGTGTCCTCAGCACTGTGCCATGTGCCCCCAGTGCTGTGCCACCTGCTCGGGCAGAGGGGACCCCCTGGGTGACTCACACTCACCTTTCTCGTGGGTGGTGTAGTTCCTGCCCGGGCTCCACTCGCTCCAGGAGGCCAATGCCGATGCTGAGCTCCGCCGGCACCGCATCTGGAAATGGTACTGCGTGCCGAAGAGGAAGCCGCAGCGCTGTGCTGTGCCGGCCTGGCCGATGATGCCGGTGACCTGAGGGCAGCCGGAACAAAGGCTGTGCTGGCTCCTGCCTCGGGCAGGGGCTGGTCCTGGTGCAGGTGCGGGGGGACACCTTGCCGTCCCACTCACATGGGGACCCTTGGAGCAGAGGGAGGCTCCTGGCTCCTGTCCTGTCCCACTGCCACAGCAGCACTTACCAGGGCCCAGGCAGGGTCCTCGGGTGCCCGGTACCGCAGCTCACACTGCAGCTCCATGTGCTCTGTGCCCCACGCCATATCCCAGGCCAGGGCAACGCAGTCAGTCTGGAAGGGGATGGACTGGATGCTTTGCAGGACTGGGGGGTCCAGCTTGGCTATAGGAAGAGCAGGGAAGATTTGGAGAAGTTTGTGGTGGGCAGTGCCCAGAGCCACAACCTCACATGTGGCTGTTGTTAGTGCCAGGAGCTGCAGCCAGGGTGCTGCAGCAAGACATGGGGGGAACCACCCCAAAACATTTAGGAGAATGGCTGGTGGCAAGAGACAGGAGCCGGTGTGTGCCTCTGCTTGGGATGGAGTAATGCTTGTGAGCGGAACACTGGCACAACTCTGCATTAATGCCTACGCAAAGAAAACAGATTCCATAGGGCCTGGTGTCTGGAGCACCCCACATTTCGGTCTGCTTGGGGGTGAGAGTGTGGCACAGACATGGAAGCGCTCAGCTGGTTCCTGGCAGCCCTTCCCCAGCCCCAGGTCAGGCAGGATAAGTCTCTCCATCTGGGAAGGCTCCTTTTATAAATAGTTTATAGGTCCTGGATCCATTATTAATAGACCTGCTGAATAAATGGGTAATCAATTGCTGCAGGAGCTGTGGCGTGCAGCAGGTCAACTGGCAGCTCATAACCCACCACACACGGAATGCGGAGCTGGCCCTGATTCATCCCGGCAGGACATCCATCATGGAACCTGCCTGTAAAATGTGACCTCAAGGCCCCAACATGCTTTAATGTCACTTTAATACCCCTGTCACCGCTGATGAGCTTCCTTGGCCCCTGACCTCTATGCTGTCACTCACCCACGTCCATGGGGTCGAAGCAGAGATGCTGTGACTCGGCAGTGCCCAGGGCGTTGGTGGCAGACACCCAGATCTCCATTCGCCGGTACAGCTGGAGCAGCCGACGTGGCACCGTGCAGTGGCTGTGCCGTCCTTGTGGGGTGCAGCCTGTCACTGCCTGGCCTCTGCTCCTGTGGAACACAGAGCAGTGGGCTCGGGGTCCCTCTGGCGGAGGGTGAGGCTTGCCGTGGGGTTTGGCAGGGGATCGTGGTCCCGGGACTTACCCGGCGCACTTCAGCACAACACTGGTGGGGAGGTGGCTGTCGGTTCCCTGCTCCCATTGGCACGTCAGCCCATAGTCACTGATGTTCAGGATGCAGCTGAGGTTGAGGGGCTTCGCAGGAGGATCTGGGGGAGAAGAGCCAGGAAAGAGCCTGAGCAAGTGCCTGTCCCTGCTGGGGAGGAGGGTGACCCATAGAGGCAGCAGACTTACAGCCTGCCCTGATCTCAGCCATGCCAACGCGCTGCTTGGTCCCATTCCACTCCACACAGCACCACAGCCTGGCCTGTGTGTGGTTGAACTGGGGCAGGGTGAGGTCGGACACCTCTGTGCTCCCTGGACCCTGGCGCTGGCTCCCAGCCACAAGCTTGTTGTCCAGCATCCAGCTGATCCGGACCTTTCCCTGCTCCAAGCCACGGCAGAGCTCTCTGTGGATGGTGCAGGACGCTGTGACAGCCGAGCCCAGGGGCACAATGGGGGAGCCCACAGTCACCGAGGCACAGCCCAGTGTCCCTGCAGGCAGGAAAAACGTGTCACATCCAGGGCACAACTGTGACAAAGCCGTCTCAGCTCCTCAGCGCTCAGGCAGGACTTAGGGACGAGCCTCTTCCCTTAGACGGGCCCCCATCTCTGGAGAGGAAGAGCCGAGCGTTGGGCAAGCCATCGGCACGTGCCAGGCCCCATCCTGCCCACGCCTGCCGTGCTGCCGCCGTTCCTGCCTGCCCCGTCGCCCCGGGCAGCCCGGCTGGGCACAGGTTGCTGAGGATGCTGTAGCTGTGGGACAAGACGGGATGGACCGCACTCACCACCCAGGTGGAGGAGCAGGAGCAGGGAGAGCTGCAGCAGGAAGGGTGTCCCAGCACCGCGCCTGGCCATGGTCTCCTCCGTGGCTTTGGCATCACCTGGAACGGAGAGAGCGGCTTGTCCTGGGGGTCGGCAAGGGTTGGGGACGAGGTGGGCTGAAGCAGCCGGGCTCCATTGTCACCGGCGCTTCCTGGAGCAGAATGTCCTTTCGCTGTCGGCGTCAGCCCTTCCCGCAGCCCTTCTGACACCTCCGCCCCCGCTCGGCGCCCGCACCGCCACAGCCGCCGGCGTGGGAAGCGCAGTGCAGAGACCCCGGAACGCGGGTCCCTCCACACCGCCGTCACACCCGCACCTCATCCCGGGCACAGCACTCTGTGCCCGGCCACAAGCACGGGCTGATTTTATCTCCACTATCTCCAGCCGCTGCCGGGCAGAGATTTGCGGTTTGAGGGCGGGTGAGGGCGGCGGAGGGCTATAAGCTGGGAGAGGGAAGCGAATGACCGACAGCAGCAGAGCGGGACTGGCCGGAGCAACGGGGTCCTGCCCACCCTCCTCCCGGCTTCCCCCGACAGTTGCGTCCCCTGCCTGCTGCTGGGAATGGCCCTGGGAGTTGTGATTGCCTCTGCCCGGATCCTCTCCCCGGACGGGTCCCAGACGCGCCCGTGGCTCAGGAGGGGCTGCCCACACTGTGCCCAGCTCCTCACGCCCCAAGCCAACACCCAGAGACAGACAAAGCACTCGAGTGTGGGAAGTGGGACAGCGGCCACCCCTGAGCACTCGGGACGTGCGGCTGTCCCAGGGAGGGGAGTGGGTAGAGCAGCCACAAACCAGACGCTGCTCAGTGGGACCTGGGAACCACGCACCCACCACACCCCTACCTCACCTCCATCCCCACCTCACCTCCGTCCCTACCTCGCCTCCATCCCTGCCTCTCCTCTGTGTCCGGCGTGCCCGGCTGCCGCTCACCCTCTGCTCCCAGCGCCGGGCTCCGGCTGCCGGCGGCTGGCCGTGCTCAGTCTGTTTGCTAACATGCTGCTTTCCCCCCGGTTAGTTCCTCAAAACCAGGGCCGTTAGCTGCTGTGACGCTCCGAAGAAGGTGATTGCAAAACACTTCCCTGAAGTCTGCGACCCCCTCGCTCGCCGCAGGCAGGAAAGCCCAGGGGACAACACGAGCACCCCGAGCAGCACCCGGCCTTCACCCTGCCTGCTCCAGGGCAGGACTGGGCACAGCTGGTATGTGGCACAGACAATTCCTCACTCCAACTGCCCTGGGGCCACCCCCTGGGTCTGGGGGACACGGCAGAAGAATGTGGGGAAAGAGGTGGGGAAAGTGGCAGGAGGCCATGGGCCAGGGAATGAGCAACTCAAGGGGGAAGAGAAAAATTCAGCTGTGGCTGCCAGTGTGGGGTGATGCCACCTGGGAGCAGCTCACATCCCCAGTCTGTGTTCGTGTCCAAGTCCCCGTAGTCCAGCTTGCCACAGCATGAGCAGCCTGCAAGATGCCTGAGGGCAGCCCATGACGTGATGTTCCCACCAGTATCTCCCAGTACTGACCATTAACCCCTGTTATTTCAACAGCTCCTTGCCTGGGGCTGTGCCAAGCTGCTGTGCCCACCCGTGCCAGGCTGGAGCACAGCCCTGGTGGGGAATCCCATGTCTGGTGGGATGGGGCTGGCATGGGGGGTAAACAGAGGGTTGCTCAACCCTGCACACTCTCACAGCCTTCTGCGACCACGGCGGCTGTTGTGCAAAGGGCTGTTTACTTGGGGCTGGGGTGGTGTTCCATCTCCATGGCACGCTACAGCACTCACATGGCCCCATGCTGCCAAAATCTGGGGGGCCAGAGGGGTCTTCTGGGATCAGGGTGGTGGGAGACCAGCCTGGAGGGATCTGGGTTTGCCTCCTGCAGAGCCGAGTGCTGGCCGGAGGGGGTGGCCTGGGGCTCTCACTGCTGACCCCACAAGCCCGACAGTCCAAGCAGAGGCACTTTCCCCCAAATCTGCCCTGCTTGTACCGGGTCAGGCTGCTGGCAGGGGTGGGATGGGGGCTCAGCACTCTGTGCTGGGACATGGGGCCGATGCCCACTCCCTGCCCGGGCCGGAGGAGCTG
Source organism: Brachypodius melanocephalos (assembly GCA_013398615.1). Lineage (NCBI taxonomy): Eukaryota > Metazoa > Chordata > Aves > Passeriformes > Pycnonotidae > Brachypodius > Brachypodius melanocephalos. The sequence goes on along the minus strand of VZSR01001014.1, from coordinate 138,331 downwards.
CCCTCGCAACATTTCCCTGGGGTGTAGCAACCCGCAGGAGTTCAGGACGGAAGCTGGTGCTGTTCTGGCTGTTTACCAGCCGAGCAGGAATATCCGTGGGTAGCCATGGCGACGTGGGCATCTCCGTGGGAACCGAGGGCGTAGTGCTGCAAACACCCAGCTGGACACCGACAAACGCCCGCCGCCGAAGGGGCCCCGCCACGGGCTAGGATCGGGGTGGGGAGGGGACCTCGCATCCTGTCCTGTCCTCGGGCTCACCTCGCCCGTACTCCGCAGCTAAAGGGCTCGTCCCAGGAGGCTCCAAGCGTGCCAGTCCTCCGGGACAGCAGCCCAAGAGAGGGGATGGAACAGACAGATCTCCTGACAGCGCTCTCTGTTCCCCTCCGGCTCTGAGTCATGCTCACAAGCTCACAGATCCCATCCCTGCGAAGGGACAGGAATACGAGGCAGGGTGCAGGGTGCCACCCCTGCAGAGATCCTGAGCTGTGGGTCCCGACCAGCCTGGCAGAGGCGCTGGGGCAGCAGGATGCACGAGGAGGAGGCTGCTGGGTTGTGGGAGCCAGGTGGATGACAGAGGGTCCCACGGTGCAGAGGCAGGTGGTGACACAGGCCATGGTGCAGGACAGCAAGGGGAGCACAGTTTAGAGGGAGGGTGGATGCTCACGAAGCAGGTTTTGGGGGGAGTGGTGGGGCAGTGGCTCCCAGTTTGTGCCATAAGAGCCCCCAAGCCTGAGGCCAGCAGGCAAGGGGGAAGGTGGAAAGGGGAAGAAGCTGCGGGGTTTTTCCTGGTTGCAATGTGTGGGATGCAGACCAGTGGCATTGGGCAGTAGCCTGTGGGCATGGCCAGACCCTGTGGGCAGCTCTGGTTTCAGTCCACAGGCGACAGCATCACATTCGGTGCTTGGGAGCTCTCAGCCACACCTCTGTTTCCCGAGCCTCTGATTCCATCCCTGCTGGGTGGGTCATTGCTCTTAAACAGAATAAAGTACATTCCTGGTGCGTGTCACCTCCACAGACAGCAAAACCCAGCTCCGCTAAAGGGATTTTCCCTTTCTTCTTTTCATTCCCTAAAAAAATAGAATATTGCCAGTCACGTAAGATGCAAGATTTAAGTGCAAAAACTTCTGCAGTCTCTAATGGGTGAGGAGAGCTGGTTAATTGGTGCCCAATGCAATTAATTCACACTACCCTCTTCAGCACTGAGGAGGGAGCAGAGGGCTCCCCTCAAGTCACTCTGGGTGGGCAGAGGTGGTCAGGAGAGGGCCCTTGGCTCCTGATGGCATCATCAGGGGACAGGGGGACATGGGCAGCCTGCCAGCACAGATGCACCCCTGGGACAGACTCCCATCCAGGATCCCATCCTGTGTCTGCAGGCTCTGGTCACCCAAACATCAGAGATGTCCCCAGTGCTTCTCTCTGCTGTGCCACTGCCAGCTCCTCCCTAGCAAGGCAGCTGCAAATTGGAGAGGATTGATGGCAGGGGTCCTGGAGGCTGACCTTGAACAGCTCCCGACACATTCCTGCAATTAATGAAGCAGGAGGATTAATTTCTGTGTGGCAGATCCGGGGAGGCTCTGATGGGCAAGGCGAGGGGGAGGAGGGGCAGGATGTGCTGCCATTATTCATTTCTACTCTGCCAAAGTGCTGCCAAGGGGCCACAGCTCCAACTCGGCAGAGTGGTTTGACAGGGTGGATGGGCAAGAGAGAGAGAGAGATCCTCCATGGGACCACCTAGAACTTGCCTGTCCCTAAACTCCTGCCTCTGCTGCACAGATGTCTGTGGCAGAGGAACCTCCCCATGTCCTTTGGCTGTACCAACATCTCACCCCTCCTATTCCTGGAAATTCCTGCTCTCTTCTACTGAGTCACTCCAGACCTCAGATTTGTGAAGAACCTTCTCCTGCCATTGCTGAAAAGAAATTTCTCTTCGATGCTGCCTCCCATCAAACCCGCTGGGCAGGGGCTTTTCACCCCCTCACAACACTCCCTGACCCTGTTGTGCCCATGCTGTGCCCGTGGTGCCAGGCAGCAGGTCTGGGTCTAATCCCAGCTGCCAGGGCTGCGTGGCCACTCCTGACACTTCCCGGCAATCAGGCTGCAAGCAAAGCACTATTATTTTTCTGCTCTAATAAACACCTCTGACAATAATAGAAAAAAACCCCAAACCACCAGCTTTTATCAGGAGGAAAGGATACCTGGGGATTATTTACTCAGAGTCAATAGTTGAAGGTAGGGGCTGCCAGTCCAGGCAGGCACTGACAGCTGCTCGTGGCTGGAGTGGCTGGAGCATTGCATGGAAAAGGGGAAGAGCTCTCCCAACTGCTCCCTCTTTTCTCCTGCTGTATGAACCCCCCATCTTGGCTATGCTGCCCAGGGAGACCCCCTTCATTCTCCATCTATATCACTCTGGGACACGCTGCCAGTGCCAGGCCCTTGGAAGGCACAGGGAGGCTCTGGATGCTTGAGCTGTGAGGTGGGAAAGTGATTTGGAGTTGGCACTTCTCCCCTTTCAAGGGCTCAGATCTGTGAGAGCAAAAAATCCACGGTCAATTGAGCTAATCACAAAGGCAATGAAATGTCTTTGTGAGGTTATAAACATCCCTGCTTGAACCCAGTGACACAGGGAAATAGGAATCCAACCAAGCAGCCTCCAAAAGTGCTTTATTCCCCATTATTTTCATTAGCTGCCTTGTAATTTGATTTGTCCCTCTCCTGCTGCTGGCTTTTTCCATGGCCCAGAGGAGTGACAAATGAAACACTCACGGATGAGCCTGACAGTGTCCGTGGGGGCTCAGGAGTGACACAGCTCCCCTGGCTCCTGGGAAACAGCCCTGTCTGTGCCCTGCTGGATGGGACCGGAGGTTGGGGTGCCTGCACCACCCTGATGGCTCTGATACTGTCCAAATCTCCTGGCCGACTCCCTGAGGCTCAGGCTGTGGTTCCCAGTGCCATCAGTGCCCTTCCTGGGGGGCACAGGGTGAGGGCCCCAGGGCTGACACTGTGTCAGCACCACCACCTGTCTCCTGTGCCCCCTGCTCCACACTGACATCCTGTCCCCATTATCTGCAATTTCCTTGAAAGCTGTCAGGCATCGAAGGAGGCCCCTTTGCAAATGAAGAGAGGAGGAAACAACCAAGTCTGCATTTCCCACTAGAAATTAATCCCCCCTTCTTATTTAAAGGTATCAGTGAATGAGGCCAAGTTGTTAAGTGACAAAAGAAAAATGATTCTTGCCTTCCAGGGTTATTAAAATCATGTTCTACAATTTTAGCAGCCACAAGGAAGCCCAGATAATGACAGATGATGATAATCCATCTCCAGCACAGCCTGGTCTATAATGATACTGCCCATATCTCTTGTATTACCACCAATTACTCAGTGTATAATGAAAATGTACATCCATTCTGGAGAGCTGCATTTGCTGCCTCTGAATCCAATTTCTCCCTCTCCTTCCCCCAGTACTCTCCTGCTACAGCTGGAGCCCCCACCATGCCTGGTTTTGGGATCTGGCTTGGGGGATCCAGCCTGTCCCTGGCAAGGATTTGTGCCTGTGAAGAGTGTGAGTGCCCCTCACCTTGGCCTCGAGCTCCTGCGGCTGCACAAGGCCTGTCTGGGGACACAGGCAGGACAGGAGAGGCTTTGAAATGTAAATTGCAGGAGGAACTTGAGGACGTACAAAGCCAAGCGAATGCTGTCTGTTGGCCGAGGTGGCAGCTCACGGCCAGCCCAGCCTGGGCCGCTCCTTCCACCCTGTGAGCTCCTGGCAGCTGTCCATACTGCCAAAATCCGGGTGGAAGTGTCTGTCCAAATGCTGAGGCAGCATAATCCTGCTCAGTACAGCAACATCCCGCTGGGCACAGCATCATCCTGCTCAGTACAGCATCATCCTCCTCATCATAGCATCATCCCACTGGGCAGAACAGAATCCTGCTGGGCACAGCATGATCCCACAGGGCACAGCATCATCCTGCTGGGCACAGATTCATCCTGCTGGGCACAGCACCATTCTGCCCTGCTGGCAGCAGCTGCGTGGCCTAGCCTGGAGCAGAGCTTCTGTGACAATCCCACTGTCACCTTCTGGTGTCTGGAGGTGACAGGGTCACTCCCCTCCCCCATCATGGACATTTCTCAAGGAAAATGTACCCCTAAGCTTTTCCACCACCCTCCCACGGGGAAGCCGTGCTCCCTGCACTGGGACCAGCTGCATTTCACAGCAGCACTTAATGCTGTAAAATCAGAGTGGGAATCACTCAGATCCAGGTGGGCTTCTGATTGCAACTGGATCTGCTCCTGCCACAGCACCTGGAAGCTGTGTAAGATTAATGTAGATATATATTTCATCTGGATTCGATTGTCTTCCAATTTATTCAGGTCAAAAAGCAGGAGACAACATCTTTGAAGATGAAAACATAATCTTTTGGAAAATTGAAAGTACAGATCATGGTTTGGGCAGCAGTCTGTGCGTGTGCTGCCACCAGAGCCTCCAGTGCCTGTGTGGGGGGGACCTGCACGGGGGTCCCTGGAGCAAAGAAACGTCTTCTGCTCATGGAGAGGAGCTGGCAGTGGGAAAGCTCCCAAAAAACACAGTGTATGTGTGTGTATGCACACCATATGTGCACCAGGATGGCCCTGCCTGCCCATCCCAACACCCTGGTGAGCACAAAATCTCCCACGTAAAGATCTCACCAAAAGGGGGCCAGACCCCTTGTAAATGTTTTTCCTTGGAGCAGACCTCCACAGCCATTTGCCTTGTTAACATGGCTCTCCAGGTAGCAGAGCTTACCTCATTATTTCTTAAATTAAATGCCTCTATTTTTCATAACTTTGTGTAATAAATCTCTGTGTGTTTAATCTACAATTAAGGGCTCCTCCTGCTTCGAGCTGCTCTGAGCAGAACGCCTGGTACCGCCTCCCCCAGCACAACTTTACATGAAGTTATTAAAGAACAGAGGTGCATCTATTAATTATTTCATAAATATTAACAAGCCCTTACTGGCTGGAATCCTGGAATAACAAGTTCCCAGGGAGTTCAGTTTATAAAAGTTGTTAACTACGCTGACCCCTGGGCTCTGGGAGCGCACAGAACCCCACACTGTGGGCAGTGGCAGCAGGAGCAGTGCCAGTGCCAGCTGCTGTACTTGGATCCCTTGGCAAATCAGCCCTGAACTGAGGGTGGAGCTGAGGTCACCGGAAATATGGTCTTAAATTGAAGGACAATAAGTTTAGACTACATATGGGGAAAAAATTCTTTCCTGGAACGGTGGTGAGGCCTTGGCATAGGTTGCCCGGAGAAGCTGTGGCTGCCCTATCACTCAAGGCCAGGTTGGGTGGGGCTTGAAGCACCCTGGGATAGTGGAAATTGTCCCTGCCCATGGCAGGGGGTGGAATGAGATTGGCTTTAAGGCCCCTTCCAACCCAAACCACTCTGTGGTCCTACAGGCAATGCTTCAGGTGGGTGTCAACTCCCATGTGAGCAAAGTGAGTCCAAGGTCCCTCACCCAGCGGATTGGCACCTTGCAGAGAGCTCAGCTCAGGACAGCCCCTGCACAGCTCCTCAAACCACCCTGAGCCTGTTCTCACTCGTTTCCACCCGTCTGCAGCAGCAGCAAAGTTATGGAACAGTTATCCCACGTTATCAGTGTGCCTCATGGCAATGCCAGTGTGTCCCTGAGACTCCCCAGGCCCTGCTCATCCTGTGCTTTCCTTCCTGCAGATATGGAGATCCTGCTCTTGGGCCCAGGAGAAGTTATGGAGGCAAACTGGGGAGCCATGTCTGGCCCTGCACTCACAGAGGTGGGAGGAAGATTCATAACTGCCTGTTTGGCAGCACTTTTGGAAACACTTCCCTAGCCCAGGCTGATGTGCAGCGGGTGCAGTGGTAATGTCTTGGAAGCTTGGGATGACACTGATTCATTGGGGCAATTAAAGCTCTTTCCGGCCTTTCCTCAGTGGCATTTTGGCATTTGGAGTTACAGCACCTTCCCTGCGTGGAGACATTTACAGCCATGAATTTTGCAGCACCCAGGAGAGCACAATTATCTTCTGAGCAGAGGCAGATCCAGGCAGCAGCTCCAGGCATGGGCATTCCAGCCAGGAGCCCCTGTGAATTCCCATGGGCTGCAGTTTCTGAGAGAGAGAACCACCAAGCCAAACCCAGGGCTGTTTGGCCTGTTTCCATTCCATCCTGAAAATTCCCTTTTGCTGAGGGAAGATCCCGTGGACCAAGCAGGAACTCTCAGTGGAGCATCACTCCAAGGTGCAGGTCTGGCAACATCCTCACCCCTCTTCAGCCCCGAGGCTAGAGAGGGGGATGCTCAGGCACTGCCTGGAGGCCAACCACCCGCGGATCCTCTCCTGTATCCCGCGGCTGAGGTTGCTTCATCTCTACGGAGAGCCCGGGCTCGGGCACACCCCGACATGAATATTGATGGCCGGCTGGATGCGGGGAACGCGCTAATTTAATCAGGGTGACAGCAGCGGGGCTCCCCGGAGGCGCCGCGCCGCCGCTTGCTGACATTAATGTTACTTTGTGTCACAAGGCATTTTTTTAATGTATCTTGCCAGTAAAATAATCAGCCTTCTCCCGGGTACTGAGGCACTTGTTTCTCATCCATTATGATACACACGTCGCTCCGCAGCCGTCATTAGCACACGAGAGGAAAGTCGGGGCAACACGTCGGGTATTTTTAGAAGTATGACATGGATGAGGAGCATATTCTTGCCTTTCAAAGGCAATAAACAACCTCTGTCGTGCGACTTCCCTCAGGGCACACAGGGGTGGCGGGTGCTGCAGAGCCCGCCCGTCTGTCCCTGGGGAGCAGAGGGTGATCCCAGCCGCCAGCGCTGGGGGAGGAGTGGGATTTGGGGAGGTCTGGGGGGTGCTGGGGGACCCCTGTTTAAGTCTCTGGGAGCTGAGTGACCTGCGGGAGGGCACTGGAAGGGACATCTTGGGACCAGAGCAGCTCCAGCCCCAGGGGCATCTCAGGCATCCACCTGGCAGTTCAGGCTCAGCCAGGGCTGGGGAGCCAGTCCAAGACACAGCGAGGTTTGCAGCTGGTTGCCTGTGCTCTCCTGACCAGAGATCTGAGGCAGTTTATCAATTTATGTAGTGAGCTTTCAGCTCACCTTCAAAGCCCCTGACTTCTCGGTGAGCAGCCCTGCTCGTTCTGCTCATGCATCTTTAATCTTGAGTGAAAAACGAGAGCTTTTCCCCCCCTGTTCTGTTTGCTGTTTGCCTTCAGAGACGGGGATAACAACATCAAATCCCCTCCTCAAGCAGACCCAGAGGGTCTTTCTGTTTCCCCAAAAGCACGACATTGCCTGTCAGGACCATGCCCAACAGCACAAGGGGGGCACAGAATGACCAAAGCTGGGGGGCAGGGGCCAGGCAGCTCCTGTGGAGTGGGGATGAGCCCCCGGTGGGGACACAGAATAACCAAAGCTGGGGGGCAGGATCCAGGCAGCTCCTGTGGAGTGAGGATGAGCCCCCCCATCACGGCCATTTAGGCATGAAGCACTAAGAGGAGCCAGACAGGCACTTGAAAAGCATTAAACCCACTGATGAGTAGAAATGCAGCTTCAACTCCTGCCCCAGCAGGGTCCAGCTGAGGCCCTGGGATCAGCAGGGAGAGCAGCAGCGCCTGGTGGGAGCACAGGGATGTGTCGGCTTGTTTTGAGTTTATTCTATTACCGGGATTTTTTTTTTCCAAGAGGAAAAATCGCTATGGCAACTTCTGCAACCGTGGCGCTCCTGGGAGATTGACTACGAGTGAGACTTGCCACTCATCATCTGACAATGTTAATCTGCCGGATTTACATAGTAATTAATGTCAAGAGGCAATCTACGACTTGAGCAATCAGAGTTTCTGTGCATTAAGTCAGATTCCGAAGGCAGCAATACATAATTGTGTGTGTGAGAAAGGCATTTAACCCCTCGTGGGCTTTCCCCAGGGAGCAGGAGGGTTGAGCAGGCTCTCCTGTGTCCTGACACTGATGTGGTGCACCGAGGATCTTTAGACCTCCCTGGCCCTGACCCTGCTGAGCTTGGAGCTCTCTAGGCCACACTGGCTGCCATTCCCAAATTCTCTTTGCCCTTGAACTTCACCAGCTGTTTTCTGAGCACACAACTCCTGCCTTTCCTGCGTTTCCTGCCCAAGCCACATTGCTTTTTTGGCTGCATCATTAACTCAGCACCTGCAGGATCCCTCTGTAACCCTGCTGCCATCAGACCCCTCTGCAATAACCCAACACCCCCAGCAGCACCAGACACCCCCAGCTTTGAGCTGAGGAGTTGCCCCAGCACCAAGGCAGCCACCCTGTGTCCCGCTTCCCATCCACACTTCCAGGCTCTCTGGGAAAGCCACAGTGGGAGCCTGGCAGCTCAGGGTAAAGGCTGGTGGAACACCTGGAACTTGGCCCTGGAGGAGAGAATGAGGGGATTGAGGGAGGACAGGGCAGCTTTTCTGCCACAAAATCAACCTGGTTCTGAGAGGTTGCTCTCATCCTCCTCTGCATCTTGGGACAGGGTTCAGCCCCTGCCTCCCCAAAACCCCTCCAAATCCCTGCCTCAAGCTCTTCCTGCAGCCTCCTCTCTGAAGAATAAAGCTCTGCTGAATCCCAGCATCCTCTCTTCCTCCATCCTTTCAGCTGGATCCAAAAACTTCAGAGGAGGAATTAAAAAAAAAAAATCTAATTGATTTCTTTCGTATTAACAAGTCAATCATTAGGGTGGGTTTTTTTTAATGACTCATAAGCAAGCTTGACATGTCTGTTAATTAAATAGCCATCCCAGCTCTAATCTGCTGCAAGTTAATAATTTGGGGAATTAAAAGGTGTCAGTGCTGAATACCTCATTATTTTAAGTGCTCACCTGCCCTTGCTGCTGGGAGGAGCTGGGGTGAGGATGGGACGGAGCCCTCAGCAGCTTTGAGCCCCAAATGCCCCAAATCTGCTTTCCTGCCCCCCTCAGCTGCCCACGTGCCCACTCACCCACTGTTTCCTCCTCCCAAGCCCACCCAGCTCCCCAACACCCACACACCCAAACTGACTGAGTGATGCTCCCATCATGGGCTGATGGAATGGGACAATTTCAGGGGTGAAAAAACGGTCTGTTTCAATTTTGACAGCAGGGTTGGTGCCTGTGGTCAGGTTCTTTTTAGTATCATCAAAATTGATATTGATGAAGCCACCACAATTTAATTTATTGGCTCAGTGCACAATCCCGTGACCAGCCACATGCAGGAGCTGACAGCTGAATGATGGGATGGGATGGAAGTGGGCCCTTCCCAGCCTCATAGGAGAACTTATGGGGGAAAAAAAACCAAAACAGTGGAAAGCAATTTAAGAGAAATTCCTCCATCTGTCTTGTTGTTCAAGATCTTTAGGTTTAAAATCCCTTCTGCAAGGTGTCAGCAGACCACTGGTCATTCAGAGGGGCGGAGGATTTACAAGCCCATTAGAGGCTCCTGTATTAAATCTTAATTACAAGTTCCTCAAAGCCACTTCTCCTGCCTCCAGAAGATCCTGACCTAGCCCTATTGCTCCTTTGCTTTCCCAGCTGCTCATCCAACAGCAAATACTGATTCCTTGTATTTTCTGCCTTTCTCACTGCTTTATGAAGGTAAACAATGAGAGGGCAAACAGGATAACTCTGGTGGTGAATGAAGGATGCAGCTTCATGTTGCTGTGTGAACTGTATTAATCACTTGGTGACATGCTGGCTACTGGCCTGATGCAAGATAACGAGAGGTAATTAGTTACTAAAATTGGGAGGTGGGCATGTTGCCAGTTGTTTACAGGTGCCATGGTGATGGGGGCAGCCAGGAGAATTGCCTTTTCCAAGGGATGAAAGCTTGCTTTAAAGCATTTGGTTCAATTATGGACCTAAGGCTGAGCTCTGAGTGGCAGCAGAACATGAATCAAATGTCTGCAGGGTCCCTGTCCCAGCTGCAGTGGGAGTGTTGGAGCATGGATAGAATATGTACCTACCAGGGAAGATGGGAACATGCCCTGAGCCCTCCCTGCCCCCCAGTGCTGGAGCTGCTGCTCAGGCATGGCTGGAGCATTCCCAGACACTGAGGTCAGGAAGGGGTGTGCAGTTGGGAAGATGTGGTGGCACAGTGAGGGCCTTCCACAGCACCCCAGGCAACAGCCACCCTCCTGCCCTCATCCCAAGGGGCAGCCCTGCTCCACAGCCTCTCTGGAGGACGTTCCCACCTGCAGGGAGCATTTCCTCCCCTCATCCCCATGCCCAGCACACAACACTCACTGGCTCTGCAGCCTCCCCGTGGCTGGGGCAGGAGGAAGAGAAGGCAGCAAGAGCAGCTCAGGGGAATTTTGAACAGGATTTAAAGTTTTTTTCTCCCACTTCTTCAGGTATTTCACTGGTGTGAGCTGCAGCACCCTGCACAGGTGAGAGGTTGGTGAGTGAGTGAAGGCTTGAAGTGAGCATCCTGCATCCTGCCCAGGCTCCCAGTGAGCTCCTGCTTCTTGTCACACCAACATGAACATGACAGGTTACACTGGCCATTGGCTGGCAAAGTGGTGGCCAAAGGATCAGGAGAGCTGTGAGCACGTGGAGCTGAGCTCTTCTCTCTGACATCCCTGGGTGCCAACAGGAGCAAAGCCCAGCTGGTCACCACATACAAGTGATGTCCCTGGGGTGCAGCCGTCTGGCAGTGGCAGGTTTGGCTATGTCAGGAGCCACCCGTGTCTGGCCATGTGCTTGTGGCACACGTGGTGTCACCAGGGCCAGGAAACCTCCCCTTCACAGGCACTGGAACAACAGCCACAGGGAGCATTCGATATTTTCCCCTTGTAGATACAACCGATGTGGGCAGAAAATATCAGCTGCCACTTGGCGAGGGGTGCAGAGGCCAACTCCATTAAAGCTGCTGGAATTGGTACATTTGACACGACACTGGCTATAACTTAAAGCCAGAGTATGAATAATAGAGCTCTGCTCTTAGACCTGCAAGAGAAATATATCTGATTGTTGGATCGCCTGCTGCTCAGAAACAATCCCAAATCAATTCCTGCGTGTCTGGAGCGCGAGCAGAGCAGCCTCCCCTCCCTCCTCCTCCTCAGCTGCTGCCCCCGAACAAAGAGCTACCAAGTCCCCTCACCGACGTGTTGAGCCGGTGATTGATCGCTGTGCCCTAAGCTAATTTGCACATCATTAAAAGTAATGTCTGTGCTGGGTGTGGGGAGCTGGAGGCTGTGAGAGGACACTGTGCCCCTGCAGGGTCGCGGCGATGGAACAGAGAGAAGAGAAAAGGGATGCTGGAAGCAGCGTGACCGTGCCTGGATCCCCGAGGGAGCCCCTGGGGATGTATCCCAGGACATCCCGCTGGGGACCAGGGGCTGGGGGGCTGCATCTGAGAGGTGATGGTTTGTAGTAGGAAGGATTAGCCTGGGGATAGCCCAGGGCTTTAGATCTTGCAGCCTCCCGTGTTTGCAGGTGTCCTGCAGAAGCGCTGAGCAAAGGCGTCCTGCCCACAGGTGCTGCCCCATCCATCCCCTCCCCACGGGTCTCGGTGAGGGCTGGAAAATGGGGAGGCTGCTCATTAGCAAGGGGTCGGCATTGCACAGCCTGGGGCTGAAGCACTGCAGGGACCGGAGGAGCATCCTTGTGTCCACATCCTTGAGAGGGAGATGAGGGAGGGCACGGGAATTCCCGGCGGGATTTCTCAGGCTCAGCCATGGCACATGGCCATGGTAGATCCCTGGTTAATCCTCTCATTGCCGAGGTGCTTAAGGAGGGATTACAGAACTGGGCTTGTGGAGAGTTCCCGTCAGTGTGGCAGCGCCCAGGGAGTCCCATTCTCACAGCTAGGGGGTTCCCCGCGGTCAGGGGGGTTCCCCGGGTCTGGCTGCCCACACCCTGTGCCACTCGCGATCATTATCGCTGCCGTGCTGGGTTTTACAGCAGCAGACAGCACTGATCCATCTTGTAAAACGCCGTTGTCAGGCGAGCCAGGGAAGGTTTCGGGTGTGAGGGTGGGATCAGAAAGGACCAGGGATGGTAAAAGCACACGGGGTTTATTCACAGTAGTGAGGAGTTAAAGCCTGAGCCATCTCCTCCTGTTAGGGGAGTCCCAGGGAGGCCGAGGGCAGAGCACAGGGAGCACAGACACTTCCACCACCCCCGAGATGGCTCCTGCTCCTGGCACTCCTGAGGGCAGAGAAACAGGCACAGGCTGATCTGAAATTCATATTGCTCGAAAAATGGGTTTCGAACCACCTGCAACCACCAGGTTCTTCAGGCTGGCAGCTGAACTGACAGAATCCTTGACATCTCTCTAATTCACCGTCCTTTCCCTTAGGGACTGAGAGCCTGAGAAGGCCACTGGGCTTGGGCTGCCTCTTCCCCAGCAGCCAGCGGGGCTGGAAACCCTCTGAAACTGGAAACTTACAGTTTGTGTTTATTTAACACAAACACGGTTTGTTTACATTTTCTGTTTATTTTATTTTTAATTCCCTATACCTTTATTTACTTTATTTGAGTTTATCCGTTTGTTTATTCAACCTTCTTTGGTGAAATCCCAGTTCCTGCCTGGTTTTGAGAGGGGACATATCCATGAGTCTGGCTGATGTGACGCTGCACCAGAGACACGCGGCGGCGAAGGGAATGGAGCAGCCTGGAACTGGAAATAAAGGAGCCGAGGTCAGCATCTCCAGTGAAACAGCGGTGCAACTGCGGCGGTGCCAGAGGGCTGGGACAGCCCAGCGGTGACAGCCAAGCCTCGATCACCACCTCCAGGAGAAGGGACGGCCACACCTCTGTCCTCACTGCCCGGGGCTCTCACTGCCTGGGACAGCACAGGTCTCAGAGCAGGGGACGGGACCGCTCTGCCCGTGTCCCCCACGCCTCACAGCTCCTGCTTGGGCCATCACAACTTGTGTCCTGCCCGAGGGAGCTGGGCAGGAGCCCTTCTCCATCCCTCTGTCCCCGGGTGCCCATCTGTAGCATCCCCAACGCCCACAGGTTCCAGCTCCAGGGGTGCCCCCAGACTATCCCAAGCTCTGCAAAGCCGAAATGGACATCCGCAGCCCCTCGCAGCCCCTCGCAGCCCCTCTGCGCTGCCTCGGGTGCGATCCCGATCTCCGGCAGCTGCAGGGCTCGGTGCGGCAGCCAGGGAGCACAATTGCCCCGTGCTGCTGCCGCTCATCGGCCGGCCGGGCTGCGCTGGGGATGGAGCACAGCGGATCCGTCCGGCTCATCCCAAATCTGTCCCTGGCTCATCCAGAATCTGTCCCTGGCTCATCCCGGCACAGCCCGGGACCAGCAGGGTCTGTCAGCGCCGGAGAGCCCCGAAAGGAGCGGCGAGGACAGGGTGACAGCCAGGGCAAGGACAGGGTGACATCCACCGGCGAGCGGCACCTCCCGATGCAGCCCCTGCACCTCTCCCAGCCCCTTCCAGGGAAATTCTCCAGGAGTAATTGCAAAATCCTCTGGTGCATCACACGCAGCCAGCGATGTTATTAACTCGGCAGCCAGGAGCTGGCAGGAAAGCAATCGGGCTGTTTCCCCAAGACTGAGCCGGGGATAATTGAGTTGAATGGGAAGGAATTGCTGCTCTTTGTTAGATGATCTTCCAGCCCTTCCATACTGATCTCATTTTGGGTTATTCAAACAGGCTTTTGAATTAAGAGATAAAGTTGTTTCAAAACATTACGAAGCTCTTAGAAAAACTCGGAAAGTCTTCCTGTTTACACATAACCTTTCCCCGGGGTTTAAGCATCATCTGAGGAGGGGGTCTCAGCCCTGAGAGGTGCGGGACATGTGAAACACAAACTGCCCATCCCATCCTGTCCCTCTGTCCTGGAGCACTAGGGACAGCCCCATCCCAGGGAGGTGAGCTCAGTGAGGGACCTGTGGAGTTCAAGGTATGGAAAGTACAGCGAGCTGGCAGAAAATCAATGCTGAAATATGGCCAGCTGTACTCCCTTCCTTAACTAGCTCCTTTAAAACTGTTTTAAGATGCAATTATTTAAGGTCAGCGAGGTCAAGTACACAGCACAATAGTGCTGAGAATTAACTACACCACATAATACTGCTGAAAATTAACTACACAGTGTAATACTACTGAAAATTTCCCTGTTTGAACAGTTTTGCCCCAGTAATGGAGAGTCCTCCCTGGCATTTGTCTGACCTGTGTACTAGCTCATCCTAAATGCAGGAGAATCCAGGGCTCTCCTTCTCTCCAGGCTCTGAGACATGCAAAAATCCACAAAAATCTGCACCACTTGGGGTAAACCCAAGGGAGATGGCAATGCTGGCCGTGGCATTTGGGCCTGAGCTTCACAGGAGCAAAAACATCAGCTGGGTAGAAACAATAATCTTATAAAAACGCAGGCATTGCTTCATAAATGCATCCAGGTTGGAGTGAAATAGGGCTCTGCAGGAGGAGGGTGAGCCCTCAGCTGAGTGTTTTGATTGATTAAGATGCCAATCACAGCAGGGTACCAGCTCCTGCCAGTGCCAATGAAACCCCTTCAACAACAATGTCTGTGCAAGATGAACCTCCCTGAGTGGTCCCTCAGTTCCCCTCCCGAAATGCCCCTCAAAACACCTGCAGCCAGGTGGGACCTTGAGAGGAACTGGGGGGCTCAGGAGCTCCATGGGCTGGGGCCGGAGTCAGTCATGGGGTGCTGATAACAGCAGCTGAATGTATTGGGCTGGAAAACAACCTGGAAACAGCAATTGATTAGAAGAAAATTGATGTTGAGGCAGCACAGGACCAGAAAGGGTTAAATGTGAAGGTATTGGACCCATTCACAGCAAACCAACAGTGAGTCCCTGCTGGCAGCACTGACAGCCCAGAGCTGATGGAAATGGAGCATTTATACTGAGTTTATTAATTTTTCTACAAAAAGGGATGCTACTGGAATAACAGGCTCTTCCTCCCACTAATAATAAAATCCATATGCAGGAAGTTTGGAATTAATTTCTGTGAATTTGCACCTTAAGCTGTCAGCAAAAATCGGGTTGTAAATGGGAATTGGCTGTGCCAGGAGTGCCTGGGGGGCTGTGGGGATGCCAAGGGCAATTTGTGTTGGGAAAAGCCAGGGCAAAGCCCCCCTGCTCTTTCTCTGAGGATGAGGATGAGAGATCCTCACTTGTGATGACTTTTTGTCTGTGAAATGAAATTATTGCCCCTTTTGATGCTGTGCCGCAGGTGGAGGATCCCCATTGTGGGGGCTGCTCAGCTCCTGATTCATCTCAGGGTTGGTGTTTCCCACATCCTCATTTGCTCCAGGAGTTTACAACTGGTTTTCATCTCTAATTAAGGATAAATTTTGCAATGACAGAAAGTAATAAAAATCTCATCAGAAACAAGAATCCATCCTTAAAGAGATGCCAAATCGTAGAAATCACATGTCCTGACACCAATTTCCCTTCTGTCCTGGTCTCTGCCCATCCCACTCCTGGTCATGATTTCCATCCCAGGACTGCTCCCCTGGCTCTTCTCCTTGGAGGAAGAGGCTCTTTATCCTCAAAACTCCCCAGTGACAACAAAGCTGGGGCCTTGGTTGAATTAATTTGGCTTCAAATCTGAAAAAAAAAAAAAAAAGCAAGAAAAAGAATTAATTATTCACTAAGCTCTTAAGATAATAAAGATAAAAATTAAGCTTGGATTTCAAGACAGAAAATTGTTCCTCTTCTGTTCAAATATAAATTAGGAGTGTAGATAAATGCTACACAACTCAAAATTCATTTTAATTTCTGAGCAGCTATACAATATTCACAGGCACAGAAGCGATTCCTTCTCTCACCTATGAGATGACTGTGTTGGCACTGTGGGTAACCAGCTCCTGAAACTCACCTGGATTGGGAAAAAGCTGCACAACTCCTCCTGGATGCGAGCTTTCATCTGGCTGGATAAATCACAGAATTGCTTGAGTTGAGAAAAAAAAATCATTAAAATCATCGCGTCCAACCATTCCTCAGCACTGCCCATCCTCCACGTGTCCCCAGGTGCCACATCTACGTCTGGGCTGGTCCCCATCACAGTCCCTGCCAGCCGTGCTGGCACCCAGACACTGAGGCTTTGGGACAACAGAAGGAATTATTGGATGCTGGTGTTTTACATCACTTGACAGCTGTTGCCTCCCTCAGTATTCCCAGGGCTTGACCTCGAGATGTCCCTTGCCCTGCCAGGACATTTTCCTGCCTGGGTTGATTCTAGTGCCCACCCCTAGCTCTGGAGTCTCAGTCAGGGTGGCCCCAGACCCAGGGGACAGGACCCTGGTGGGAGCAGTCCTTGGGAGTAGAAATCCCAGCCAGGGACTGGGATTTCATCTTCCAGCACCCAGCCAAACGTTTATCTCATTACCCAGCCTCTGGAATGGGCTGGAGCAGGGGATTTATCCCACTTGCAGCTGGATGTTTCCCTCTTCAGTCTGAGAGGGATGGAAAGGGGCTCAGCTGGGCAGGCTGGGGGCACTGGGAGAACTGGCAGCACTGGGAGCATTCTCATCCTCACCCTCTCGGCTTTGAGGGCTCTCTGTGCCCTCTACAGGCTCTGGCTGTGCCCTCAGACGGCTCCAGTGGAGTTTTTTTGTGGTTTTCTGTGACAGTTCTGGCTTCTTTTTTTCCTTGCCAAGGTCAGGATGAATAATACACTGGAAAAGTAGGTTTTGAGTTTGGGCTTGGATGTTTATTAATCCTTATCTACATTACAGACTCACAAGCTGTGAGCAAGTAAGAGAAACGAGGTAAAATGGAGCTCTTCTAACTCTTTCCAAGGGTATTTAAGCAATAATTACCCAATATTATTTATACTTTCGACCCAATAATGACCACCCAAGGCTCGCAATGTGGAACTTTTTCACCCAGTTAGAAAAAAACACCCAAACCCATGAAGAAGGAAGAAGAAGGTGAAGAAAAAGGACTCAGGCAACACCTAAAATCCTCCATCTTAACTCACATGCATTACTATATACTGAAACTCCAAATTCTAAATTTCCAGAATTCCAACAGTTTTCCAGACGTAGCTGGTCTGGCTGTCGGTGGGAGCAGCATGAGACAGGCTCCAATCATGGAAATCATTCAGACTGGAAAAGCCCTCCAAGACCATTAAATTCAATCCTGAAGTAAACATCCTTGTGCCCACAAAACCATATCACAAAGTGCCACCTTTGGGTGCTGCAGCATTTTGTGTCTGGAACAACACGAGTACAAGAAACGGGGTGGGGGGGGTTAGGTGAAAAAAAAATCTGCATTTTTGACACGTATTTTTGTAAGTGTTGTGCAATAAATGCATGCTGAACAAATTAGTTTGTGGTGAGACAGTTGCCACTGGAATGTTTGCCTGCAGATAGCACAGGGAAAGCTTTTGAAAGCCAATGCCCAGCTGCACCGACGAGAAGATCGCCGTAAATGCTGCTCAGAACAATTTAAACAATTAATTTCAGCATTTAATGGGCACTTGCGCTATCTGCTGGAGCAGAAATGAGAACGTGTCTTTCATTACCTGCCACACTTCCCCTATTCCTCATCTCACCACCATTCCCCGGGGGCAAAACAAGGCATATGGTAATTGAAATCGCGGCCCAGCTGCAAAAAGAGGGGAGGGGAAAAAAAAGAGAAAGGTGGATTTCAGGTTTTTGTCGACCCTGGTTTCCACAGGGGGGATGTGATACTCGACTGTTTACAAGCAGGAAAGTGTCAGGGGATACAGAGGCTGCTGGAGAATGGAAACAAAACGCATGTGCCGCCGGTTGAGGTGGAAAGTGAGCCTGGATTATTTCTGGCTGTTAATCAGTGTAAATTTTCTATGGAGGGAAGAGGAATGGGGCAGCAAAACCTCCACTGTGCCTTTCTCTCTTTGCTGCCCTTTTGCGGGGGCTGAGCCATGTCCCACCTGCAGCCCCTGGGCGCGATGCTCCTGGATGCTCCAGCCAACATTTGGGGCTGGAAGGTGTCAGCTCGGGGCTGGAACATCACCCCTGCCCTCAGCACCCACTGCCCCTACCTGCTCCCTGCCATCCCCACGTGCACGGACAGCACTGTCCAGCACTGCCCCTCCCTGGTCCCCACTGTCCCTGCCTTGGTCCCCACTGCCCCTGCCTGGCTCCTGCTGTCCCTGCCTGGTCCCTCCCTCCCTCCTCCTGGACCTCCTGCTCCCTAGGGTCCCCTCTGTCCCTAATTGGTCCCTGGTGTTCCTCCCTTGTCCCAACTGTCTCGCCCTTGTGTTTCCCGACCCCCGGTCCCCACTGTCCCTGCCTGGTCCCTGCTATGCCCTTCTGCTCCCTCCTTTGTGTTTCCTGTCCCTTCTGTCCCTCCCTGGTCCCCACTGTCCCTCCCTGCTTCCCGCTGTCCCTGCCTGTCCCCGCTGTCCCTCCCTGGTCCCCGCTGTCCCTGCCTGTCCCCGCTGTCTCTCCCTGGTCCCCGCTGTCCCTGCCTGTCCCCGCTGTCCCCTCCTGGTCCCCGCTGTCCCCCCCTGGTCCTCGCTGTCCCTCCGGATTCTCGCTGTAGATGGCAGGAGCCGCCCGCGGTGCCTCGGCGCTGCTTGGGGACACTCGGAGCAAAAGCTGCCCATAGCCCAGTGGATGAAAACACGGGCTGGAAAACGGCTCCTGGCCCTGGGCAGGGGGCTGGGAGGGTCTCGGGGACAAGGAGAGCAGCTGAGGTGGACAAAAAGCCAAATGTTAGTTTTCTGTTCAACTGCAATTGCCTTAATTTTCTTCTTTCGATAACGAGGGGCAGGCTCAGGAGTCCTTTTGCTCCTGCCATTTGCTCACTATCAAGCTGGCAAAGCCTCCTTGGCCTGAAAATGATTATTTTTCTTGACAAATCTTCCTGCTGCTGCTTTTTCTATTAATCTCCCTCTGTCTCTTCAGAGCAAAGAGAATTACAGCGGCTGCTCAGAGCCCATTGCTCATCTGTCCTTGAACCTGGCTGACAGCCTGTTGTTAGCAGAACTGAGCAAATAGTAGAGAAAGGAATTCCTACGAATATTCTCTCAAATTTTGAAAGGAAATTTCCATCCCAGCAGCACAAGCATCTCCTTTGTGGTCTTGTCCCAGGAACGCCGGAGCGTTTGCCCTGAGCAAGCAGAAACACAGGAAGCACAACTCACGCTTCTGTCGACTCAAACAGAAAGTGGCAAGTGTTGTTCTGACTAAAAATACTCACTTTGAACAACGACTCACTGGTGATTAATTTCAGGGTGTGAGTAAGGGGGTGGAGGTGCCTATGTCCCTCAGGTGCTGCCCTAACTCTAGCCCTGAGGTCCTTGTCACTGGCGAGCTGCCAGGACAGACCTTGGGCATCCTTGTCACCACGTCAGCAGCCCCAGCACTCCATAAGAGCCTTATAAAACAGAGCTGTTTGGCAATTCGGACAAGACAGGCATCCAGAATTTGGGACCCAGGTTTAAAACCCCTATTACTTTCTGCTGAGCACTTAGGAGAGCCTAATCCAATTGGCCATATGGTCCTGGGCTCCCTCCAATCTAATTCACCCATCCCTTGGGCATATTGAAGGGAAAAGAGGAGGGGGGGAAATTGGAAAAATGTAAATCACATTTTAATAGACTCATAAAAATACACAAAGTGATGACCGAGAAAACTTATCAGATTTTATGGGCATGTGGGTTGCTTGACAGAATATGGAAATGCCACTCAAACAGCAGAGCTGTCCTCGTTGGAGACTTCACAACATAATCCAATTTGTGCCGTTCGCTAGACAGAGCAGCCGGACTGATTCAAGTCTTCTGCATCACTGTCACCTCTGCTTCCCTCTTGTGCCACTCAGGGTGAGAGGGAGCTCGATGCAGCTCTGCACAGCCTGGTACAGAGGCTTTCTGTATGGCCAAGTGGCTGTTGACAGCAAGTGAACCCCTGGTCTGGCTGCTCCCCACATCCTGGAATCCTGGGGGTCTCCAAATTCCAGCATCCTGGGCTCACAGAGTCACAGAATCATTTAGATTGGAGGAAATCTCTGAGATCGTTGAGCCCAACCTGTGCCCAATCCTCACCTTGTCACAGAGCTCAGAGCACTGAGTGCCACATCCAGTTGTTCCTTGGAACCTCCAAGGATGAGTCCCCACGTCCCAGCACCCCAAGGATCAGCCCACCCAGAGTGCAGGGTGGGAGGGAGAATGGGAATGGTGTCAGGCTTCCCTGGCCATGGCAATCTAGAATCACAGAATCATGGAAAATCCCAGGCTGGAAGGGACATAGCAGGATCATGGCACCCAACTCCTGGCCCTGAACAGGATACCCCAACAGGAGCCCATGGGGAGAACATTTTTTTTCTTAAAAAGTGCAGGATTTGGCCAGAAATGAGTATTTGCCTTTTGGCAAATGCTTTGAGACTCCATTCCCAGGTCCCTGCAGGCTGTATGGCTGCACAGTGTTCTTGATGATGGTAATTCAGACAGTGAGTGTTGTTTGGAACAAAGGAGATGTTTGAAGCCTTGACAGACGATTGTAGAGGAGAAAATAGGTGTTGTGCAGGTGAGCTGCTAAAGTTCACCCCTCTAATTGCTCTGTAATTGTGCTGCCTTGCAGAGGAGCTCTCTCCCGAGCCTGATTTGCTCGAACATGCTTGCAAAGAGCTATTTTGTTGGAAGAATTTAATTTTTGCCATTATGTTGTCCAGCACAGTCCAGCTCTGGGTACTTACCACCAATTATCCATCTGGTATAAAGCTAATGTTGACACAGAGGTCCTCGATGCATCGACTCTGGGAATCTGCCAGGAAGGCTGGTTTCAAGCAGAATAATTAGTGGGCATGGATATGTGTGTAAGATGCCCTTGAACTGATGGACTGTCTTTATTCACTGGGATGTGATCAATTCTGAGGTTTTTCTTTCAGACAAGCCCTTGAATTTAATTCCATTCTGTACAGTAAGGATTTCTTGTCTGAAATTCACTTTACATCAGGAGAGCCCTGTCTGAGCTCCCCCATTAGCTATTCTTTCCCCTCATTCCAGAGCATTAAAGCACTTTACATGGATTAACTAATTAGCTCTCTTCATAACCCAGACTTTAAGTTAATTTCCCCATGTGCATTATAAGGACGGTGCCAAGGAACAAATCTTCCTTCCCCCAGCGTTTTTCACCTCCCATGGCGGCAGGTAACTGAAATGTTTAGGGTTAGAGAGAAAGGAGCCCAAAATCCCATGGGAAGCAGGTTTGAATCCCACAGTGCCTGTCTTACCCTACCTGTCCCCTGCTCGGGGTGCAGCCAGAAGGAAGAGAGGAAGGGAGAGAAGCTCACGTAGCAATCCAGGGCCTAACACCTTGTGCAAAAGGATCTGGCAGAAGAATAGTAGGAAAAACCCAAGGGCAGTGCGAGAAATGAGGGGAAAGGAGGGAGATCCAGCCAGACTGGGGCTTTATCCAGCCAGATTGGGGCATTTGGGCAGATCCCTAGAGGCAGGGTCATGTCCTGCCCGTGTCCAGGAGCTGTCACAGCTCTGACTGCTGCTGCTGCTGCGGGGACACTGCACCGGCACCAGGGGTGTGTGGTTTCAAGGAGGGGTTTGAAGGTGAAAATCGAAAGTACAGAGAAATCTGTCAAAGAGCAAAGCCACGGCATTGGAGGGCGTGGGACAGGCAGGGGCTGCCACCTCCTTGTGAAGCGGTTCATGATGAAAGGAATGAGGGATTTGTCTTTACAAACAAACCGTGGGTCTGCTGGTAGATAAAACAGGCACTGAGAGATAAAAGAAACAATGGGAAGGATTCCACTGATTGATAAATGGAGTGAGAGAGATCTGCCTTTGCAAACAAACTGTAGGTCTGCTGATAAATAAAACTGGATAGTGAGAAATGAAAGAAACAACGGGAAGAACCATACATTCCATAGGAATTCCATTGATTGACACAAGGGAAAGAAAAAGGGGGGTTGTTATACATTAGAAGGGGTCTGTATTAGATGATTTGGGACGTCTGTACCTCTCAAGTACCTGAGCCAATGGGGAAAGAGAGAGGGAAATCTGACCGGGAAATTAGGATAAAAAGGAGGCTGTGTCCTCCAAAATTTTGGGAGACCCCATAGGAAATGCTCCGTGGCCTCTCCCTTTTTTCCAGTAAAGTTCCAGGACTCCTCAGTCTCCTTTTTGGACATAAATCTCTGGTGTTAGTCGATTAATTTTCCTGACAATGACTTGGGGTGTCCCTTAAAGCTGCTCCCGGGTGCCCGCAGGATTCCTCTCCGGAGCTGCGGGGACCCTGGGCAGGACGGGCTGCTCCAGCCCTGGGGAGGACGCCCCCGGCCGCCTCCTCTCCCCCATCCCTCCGGCTTCCCGCACCTGGGAATTGCTGTAAAACACAAAGGCTACACGCTAATGGCTGCCCACCCGCAGAGATGAATATATCCGTTTAATGCCCAACTGCGAGGCTCCCGCCTTCCCTTTGGAAATGAGCCTCAGACGTGTGCAGCAGCCAGGGCAAGGCACATCCGTACACACACACAGCCGGGGGGGACATCCCAGCCTGGGTTTTCTGAGGGGGAGCTCCCAGAGGCCACTAATTTGGGCTTTTTATTTTTACGCTGAAATTTCTCCTGCTGCCGTTCACACGCAGCAACTCCATTTGGTGCAAGCCAAGGAAAAATCTGTGTGTGTGTCTGTCTCGTCTCTCTCCTTCTCTTCCCAAGGGCTGTGATTTTAGATTTGTTTAGAGATAATTTCACCAGCCTCTGAGTTTACCAACTGCTCTGTCTCCCTGTACAGGGCAGGTCGCTGTGTTGTGTGTGTGGAGGGCTCTTTACAGCTGCTGATAAACTCCAGAGACAACAGGAACAGCCACTGCCATGTATTAAATGCTGCAGTGCAAAATAGGAGGAGATTAATCTTTTTTTTCTCTTCCTTTTTAAGCTCCTACTTGTGTTCTGTTGCTGTCCTCGTAAGTTATGAAAAGGTTTATTTTTCAGTGAGCATGTTCTGTTGTACCACCAAAAAACCCCAAACCAAACCAAAAAACCCACCAAAACCAAAAACAAAAACAAAAAAACCCCCAAAACCAAACCAAAACAAAACAAAAAACAAACCAAAAAAACCCAACATAAAAAACCCTCCAAAAAACCCAAAACAGTGTGTAAAGAGAGGATAAAATTCCTCCTGGCAGATCCTGGGCATAAGGATGGGGAGAGATTTATCTGAAGGAAGAAGGGAGAGAAATTAAGAGATGGGATTTACACTAAACAGCAGGGCAATGTGTGAGCAGGGAGAGCCCTCAGGCACAGAAGAGCTTCCAAAGACAAGGGCTGCCATGCTGGAATGGCAATATTTGGGAAAATATTGTGGAGCGTGGGAAGCTAGCAGGGATTTTGGATCCCAAATTGCATGAGGTTTCATTTGCAATAAATATTGGGAGCAGGCAGAGCCCTGTCTCCTTCACATCCCTTTCCTCTTGGCTTCAAAGCTGCATGGATTTAGGAAGTCCCTGGAAGAAGTGAGCAGTGAGATGAATCCCCTGAGTTCCTGAGGGTCTCTCAGGGGTCACAGGGAAGTTAATTGTCCCCCTGCTGAAGCCCTTGGTGACAGTCACTGCTCTGGGAACAGGCTCAGTGCAGGTGGAGTCTGGCAGGTGGCTTGGTCACAGCCTCATCATCTGTGTCTTTAAAAAGTGACCTTTCCCCACCTGGTCGGAGGGGACTGAGTGACAGCACGGGGCTGATGGCAGCTGTAAATCTTGGCCCAAGAATGAGCTAGAGATGGAAATTCATTGCTGCAGGTTCAGCAGGTGGTAAAACCCGTTGTAAATCTCTGGAAGGCTTGTCAGGACGCTAATGGATTGAGCCCTCCCGATGCTTAAATTTCACAGCTTCCAATTCTCCTGAAATGTCACCTGGAGGACTCTGCAGAAGGACAAGGGGACAGAAGAGAACTCCTTTGGCCTTTGGTGAGCCCTGACAGTATGGACAACCCCGAGCTCTGGCATTGGAAGGGAGAGATGGGGGCTGGTTTCCAAGACACAGCCTGAGGCTTGCATGGGGAGCTCCTGCTCCAGCACCAGTCATGAGCCAACACAGGGCAGCCAATTTTGGTCCCCACAGGTCCCCCAGGCCCCCATGTCCACCTTCTGGATGGATGTGCATCCCACTGCTACCACCCTGCTGCTCTGTCCCCTCCTGTGCTGCCTTTGGGCTCCAGGACAGGGCTCTGGGAGCAGCTGGTGGTGGTCAGACCTCACCATGCCCCTCCCAGCACTCACCCCGTGGATTCAGCAGCAGGCTGAGGAGTGAAAAACCCAACTCCTGCCTGGCTTGGCTGCCTGCAGCACAGGGAAGGTGTTGGGGCTGATCTGGAGCCCAGCAGCAGGAGACAAACGGGCCTGGGGGTGAGTGGCATTAATGTGCCTGTGCTGGCATTAATTTTACCTCTGCCTTGCCCAGGTGAGCAGCGCTGTGGCAGCACCTGCCCGAGTGCAGGAATGATGATCCCTATTTATCTTGTCTGGCATCTCAGCTCTGGAAGCATTTTTAATTCAGTTTCTCCGTTTTCCCCTCTTTTTGTCTTCCTGGATGTAAGCCCCATTAAAATCTGTCTTGTTGGCTGCTTTGTTGAGCCTGGCAATGGCAGACAGGGGAGAGGGATTTCAGGTATTTCTCTTCTGAAGGTCTGTCCTGACTCAGAATTAACCCATTGCTATTTCTAAGCTACTCCCTGTTGTATTTTCTTTCATTTCTTTGAGAAAACAAAAGGCAAAGGGAGTTTCTGCTCTTGTGACAGTTCTAAGTCAGTACTGGCTTGAGGGGGGCTCAGGAACGGGGGGCAGCTACCAGGCTGCTGGGGGGACACAGCAGTGGCTCTGGACATGGAAGAGGAAACACAATGCAGCCATTTAGATAAAGGAAACATTTCCCCTAAGTGTGGTTCTAAGCAGGAGCCTCAATTCCTGCCTTTCTGCCCCTCCCCATGGCTCATGCTGCTGCCAGACACTGACCTAAAAGTGCAGTTTTCAGTATTGATGCCACTGTTAAACTGCTGCCAGCTGGGAGCCTCCAGTGCATTAACTGGCTCTGGTGGGACTGTCAGGATTTGCAGCGAGCAAACAATAGGAAACAATATTTTTCAACAAATCTTCTGTAATTTCAACACCATGCCATTGATTTTGAGTCCCTTAGGCTGCAGCAGTTGGACCATTCTAGGTTTGTGTCATTAAGAACTGGGGCAGGGGAGCTGTGTGAATCCCCCAGGCAAGGGAGTAAATATTAGGGCTGTTTTTTCTTTTTGTACGTTACTGCCTTCCTTTCCAACAAGCTGCTACGCCACAGGAGACCCCAATCAATTAAAATAAAGCAAATTAAAAGTGGAAAAATATTAGCAGAAAGACACAAACTGAAGGGATTTGCTGGTGCTGCTGAGGGTCACAGAGGGAAGCTCCAGAGCAGCACCTGCACTTCTCCATTCCTCAGATTTTGGTGCTGATGTCTCAGCCCTGCCAGGGTGGATTAGCAGCTGCCTTAAGGGTCAGGATAGATTCTGGGCAGCCCAAAGGCATCCCACCGTGGGAAGCAGCCCTTGGTTTCTTACAACAATACAATAAATGCAGATTGAATTTAAGAAGTATGATTACACCAAGGAATCTGATTTTTGTATGTAGAGTGGTAGGGAGAAACATCCTTG